>CM061532.1:6759483-7258945 GCA_030545055.2 Neoaliturus tenellus | reverse complement strand
TGTTTTCGTTAATAGATTAAAACCCTTTCATTATTTCAAAAGAACAAACCCTGAAAAAAGCAGTCACGACACGAACACAAGTCCATAACGTGAATGAGATGCTTGAGGCTGAATTGGTGTAATTTGTGCCAAATGTAAATCTTTTGTCTCTGTAACTTGAACTGAAGTTCAAAGGCCATCTTTGTCATGTGTCTCTTGTCTGTTTGGACATTTTCTCCTAATATTGTTTTTGCAAACTTTCAGCTGTCGTTTAGGGCACAATTTCAAATGAAATTAATATAGTGTAAAGAGAGCCTCTCATATGTTCATTTTGTAAAAAAAATATTGTTTTGTCTCTTTCGGTTTTTGTAGTCGCATTAAATTATTTTATGACAACATAAATATTCTTATAAATATGTTTATAAATATTCTTAAATCGCTAGATTTATTTATTAATTTGACAATTGAAAAATATATTTTGAACTGTGAAAGAAATTTTGAATATAATTTTACTAACAGTTCCGAGAAAAATTTCAAACATACCTCATATTTATTAAATAATATTCTATGAGAAAATAAAGTAAAAGTGTGTTGTGTATATTAATACTCAACTATAAATTGAAGAAAATATCACTAAACTATTGTAATGTTTAGAAATTTGATATCTCAGTTTATTTGAAAAGCTCATGATAGTAGTGTAGAAAAGCCACTCCTGGCCCGGAAGTGACGTCACCGGAAGCCACATGCCACGGCACGCAGCTTCCGGTGGGCCAGAAGTGGGGACAATAGATGTCGGGGTGGAGATGGCGAGAGCGTCGGCGGTCGGTTGAGCGAAGAGTGCGCATAAAATAGAAGTTAGTTCAAAATTGAAATTCGACGGTGTTAATAAAAACTCTAATAGTTGAACGAAACTAGAAGTTAGTGTAAAACTGAAATTCAACAATCGGGGTGTTGAACTAAATTTGCGCATAAATTAAAAGTTGGTTCAAAGCTGAAATTCAACGATTGGGAGTTGAACTAAATTCGCGCATAAATTAACCGGGGTTGAAGTAAAACCTCGCATAAATTAAAAGTAAGTTCAAAATTGTAATTCGAAGGTGTTAATAAAAACTCTAATAGTTGAACGAAAATAAAAGTCAGTTGAAACATTGCGCAGCCATAACAAGAGAGAGAGAGAGAAGGTAGATAGAAGTGTTAAGTTCCGCGGATAGAACGAGAATGAAGAATGAAACATGACGCGTCGAAATATATGCGTGACTGTAGATGTCAGATGGTGAATTAATCAATGGGGGGAGTGGAGATGGCGCTCGGTTGAACTAAAATTGCGCATAAATTAAAAGTTGGTTCAAAACTGAAATTCAACAATTGGGAGTTGAACTAAAATTGCGCATAAATTAACCGGGGTTGAAGTAAAACTAATATATGTTAGTAAAAGTAATATATGTTGTGTCTGCAAAAGTTTCAATTTCAAACATTGCGTATCCATCACAAGAAGTATGTTAGACGTGTAGAAGTGAGAACAAGACAGATGAATAAGATATAACGTCGAGCACGCGAAGGTGATTCAAACAGGACGACATGTGCTAATGTAAATGAAAGTTCAGGTTAGTAGCAATTAGACTTGTATAATGAAGTTGGCCAAACGTATATATAATGAGTAGGAAGGATGCGAACAACACAAATGCGAGTTAATTAATGGTCGCGGCGCGATAAACAATCTTCTTTTATAACGGTTATCGCGTGAGAAGATCAGTTCCGCATGAGCGCCCAAGTGGAACCTCCCGTGTTCACTCAAGCGGAACCCCGCCGGGTCGATGACCGGTCAATGGCCGGTTACGACCGGTTGCTAACCCCATCTAATTACCACACTTCACATCCCATGCCAGCCGTGAACTACTATTGTTTGAATGAAACAGAATTAAACATGGCAGCCACCATGGAAAATTCTAACCTCAAACCTTGGTTTTACGTCACGGCGCATGCGCCGCTCCCACTCCTTCGTTTCATTTTTATGCTGCTATAACTTGTACTGGAGTGAGCCAACTTCACGCTACGGCGCCTAGTCCTGTATTACTCACTTTAGCGCTACTGCGAATGCGCCTAGTCTGTATTACTCACTTTAGCGCTCCTGCGAATGCAACGAGTTCTCCGGATCGGAATCACTCCTCGCTATTGCGCATGCGCCGAGTCCTGTATTACTCAATTTAGCTCTACTGTGCACGGAAAGTTCTAACCTCAAACCTTGGATTTTACGTCGCTGCGCATGCGCCACCCCCACTCCTTCGTTTCATTTTTACACTGCTGCGAACTGGAGTTGATTGAAGACCGTACTGGAGTGAAACAATTCCCCCACCACTGCATTAATTACCCCCACCACTCGAAAACCCGAGGAGCGATACGAGCCCGATTTTCGCGTCAGTCGTCAACGAGTTTTCATAGCGAAAAGTCGTTGGCGACTCGGTAAGAGGTTCAAATATATAGTAGGCCTATATATATTTGAACTTCTTATACTACGTTGCGTTCTTTAATGCAATGTGGTATGTGTGTGTGTGTGTGTAAATATTAGTTGTAAGTTGCACTTAATTTAAGAATTAATTTGCGCATTGCGATGTTAGTTATAAGTTGTGTTTAGGGTTAAGGTGTATTAATTTTAAGAATAATGATGGTATTTGGTTGTGTTGAATTATTTGATATTTAATAATGATGTGTTGTTAGTTTTAAGTGTTGGTATTTATAATTAATGTTGTTGTTTTGCCTTTCAGCTAGATGATAGGGGGTAGATTAACTGTAAATTCAGAAGTTCCGTTGAACTTCACTTAGAAGGGGTGGGACATCCGCAAATTGCGGACTAGGTTTTTGCATTTTGTTTAGGAATATGATGGGTGGGATTAGTTGGGTGGGTGTTAGAGTTGCGTTTCTGCATTAGCTGTTCCAGTTTCCCTTCGAATTCACGGTTACGGATGGACCCGGACCGGCCCGTTACGGATGGACCCGGACGGGCCAAACAAAATTGCGTCGATGTCCCTCGCAGAACGTAACTAGTGGGTTGGGAGTGGGAACCGTTAGGCAAACAGGGTGGTGGGAACAGTTACTACTGTTCCCATCACCTTGGTTCTTTATAAGTCTTGAATGACCTTGACCCACTTTCGGAAGGGTCAATGACCAACCCCCCCCCCCGTGACTAATCAAGCGGACCCCCCCCCGGTGACTAATCAAGCGGAACCCCCCCCCCTCCCGTGACTAATCAAGCGGAACCCCCCCCCCAGTGACTAATCAAGCGGAACCCCCCCCCCGAAAATTCAAATCCCTATAAATCGATAATGGATTAACGGATTAGGACAAGCGATACACCATTAAAAAGGTTTATGTAAGACGAACATTTTAGTTAAGGAAGAATTGAGTTATCTTATTTTAGTCAAAAGTTATGCGAATTATTTGAAATAAATACCCCCTCTCCTTCCTTTCCTCCCACCTTCCCCCACTTACTAGATGTTAACCCCTCTCATTAGCATACCGTTATAAAAGACGCATCGACCACGGCTAACGTTTCATTCTGATTCCAGACGTTACGCTGCGAACTGCGAATAGAACTACCACGATGTCATCCCTGTTGACTACAACTTCCACTACAGCTTGCTCTTCTATTACAAGTTCAACTTCTACTTCTACTACGGCTTCAACTACAGTCAAGAAAACTCTTTGCTTGAAAAATGCTCCCGACTGGTATAAGTGCAAGCTAGAGCGTTGTGTTTCTCCCCCATTATTTTTAACACTCTAAGTCTCGTGATCTACTTTTCTGAGGCCGTTGTACAGTTATATGACCTCTCCGACTTGCATTGTTTGCCGGTGTAGCTTCATATAGCGTGCAAAGAATGGTTCCTAATGAAATCTCATCAGCATTCAAAGACAGAGACTGTTGTTTTGCAAGTTAATTAGTCTTGAAATAATGAAGTAGGAAACGTATATGTAATGAGTAGGAAAGATATGAACACCGCGAATGTGAGTTAATTAGTGGTCGCGGCGCGATGAACATTTGCCTTCATTATCACATAACGACTATCTCGTGAGAAGATCGGTTCCGCATGAGCGCCCAAGTGGAACCCCCCGTGTTCACTCAAGCGGAACCCCCCCCCGTGTCCAATCAAGCGGAACCCCCCCCCCCCGTGTTCACTCAAGCGGAACCCCCCCCCCCGAAAATTCAAATGGGTATAACTCGATAATGGTTTGATCGATTACGACAAGCGATACATCATTGAAAACGTCTATGTAAGACGAACATTTTAGTTAAAGAAAAATTTGGTTATCTTATTTTAGTTGAAAGTTATGCGAATTATTTGAAATAAATACCCCCTCTCTTTCCTTCCCTCCCACCTCCCGGATCAATAATCGGTCACGGTCAGCTGTTACCCCTCTCATTAGCATACCGTTATAAAGGCGGAGCAAGCGTTGTTCACTCCTCATTCCGCTTCTACACGCCACTCTTGTTGTTTCGTCTCTGCTCTTTACAATATTACTTGCTTTAAAAATGCCTCCTCGTCTTAGTGAAAATTTCAGTTCTTCCGAAATTTCTGATGTTTTTGAACAACCTGAAGACACTTTAAATAACGACAGTGACAGTGAAGATGATGATGATGAAGATGATTATTATAGCGTTAAAATTAGTGAAGAACTGAAAGTTATAGCAATTGATCCACAATTCCCATTCGATACAATAGAAAAATTCATGTCTGAAGCTCATAAATGGTTGGATTCAGGATCTTACGTACGAATCGGCTCTTTTATATTGTATGATGATTGTAATTCTTTTCTTATAACACCAAATGATAGAGACCGCATGCGGCAGTGGGCTCAAACAATGAAGGAGTGCTACGAACAAGGTGTGGATGTTGGCGGCTATTTTACAGCGCAAGTGGTTTAATAATCAAATTACCCTTCCCCCACCCTATACCTTATCCCTTCCCAATCCTTATTCCTTCCCCCTCCCCATTTTTAAAACTCATAAAAGGCGGGCTATGAACCTCCAGGTTTCTAGTCTGTACTTGCACCTTGTGCCGTCAAGATGCTTACCACTTTATCTTTTAATAGTATTACAGGCACTGAGCAGAAATTCTATAGAAAATTTTGTTCTCTACTTGATAAACCGCAAAAACTACCTCCAAATACTTTCACCTACAAGCTACCTCTGATGGACAAGGATGATGTAAGCAAAATACCATTAGTTCAAGCGAAATTTCTGGAAGAAAAAAATCTTGTTTATGTAAGAGAAGTGTATCATAATGAATATTCAAAAAGATTGGCTTACGAATTCATTAAGGAACATGCAGGACGTGAAAAAGAACAGTATCCAGGACCATTTTATTTATATCTTTTTGAGAATGGAGCTAGTGTAACGGTAGAAATAAGTATCAAATTAATGTAATTCTCCCTACCAAATTTGTGGGGTGAGGGTTTGAAGTAGATTTGCGCATAAATTAAAAGTTAGTTCAAAACTGAAATTCAACAATTGTTGGTCGAACTAAATTTGCGCATAAATTAACCGGGGTTGAATTAAAAGTTCGCATATCTTCCTATCAAGTTTATGAAGTTAGAATTTTGTTTTGCTGTAAAGTTATTGAAATAGTATTTGTATAAGGAAAATTCATATTGAAATACATGTTGTAATTTAGTCGTAGAGATGTGTACTGTACGAAAGCTGGATTTATAGTGAGTCGGCGCGACAAATGAACTTGTATTTATGCAGATTGTTAAAATGGAATAAAGAGATGATAGTAGCAAAACGCTCGAAGTAGAAAGTGTGAATAATGTTATATAAAGAAATAATAGTTAAACAAGGAAAATATTGAAAATTAAAACTGGTATTAAAAAATATGAACGGACAATCAATTTTGTAGAAGGTTAATATTTTGTTGAAAACGTTTGATTTTCTTGGATAGTGAAGAAGAAGAAGATGAAATAGTGGTAGGGGGACCGTTATAAAAGGAGGATTGTGAGAGCCCATTTCATTTCTCTGCGAAACTTCGAAGATTAAACATCTCAACATGTATCATTGCGATAAATGTTCGGAATCGTTTCACGATGAAATTCTATTAGACTGTCATAAAGAACTATTTCACAACAACGCAGAAGAAGAACAAGAAGAACAAGAAGAACAAGAAGAACAAGAAGAACAAGAAGAACAAGAAGAACAAGAAGAACAAGAAGAACAAGAAGATCAAGATGAAATAACAGCAACATCTTCAACTACTTCACCGAATCTACAAGTATTTGCTTTACCCGGTAAGGTAGTAATGCATCATAAGATTCAAAATGAAAATTTGAACTTAGAAGAATTTATTAGAGAAGCAAAACCAATCGTAAGTAAAACTTTAAAAGAAGAATTGAAAAGATTGAACTTTCTTAAATTTAGTTTACTACTAGAAGCTATGTTTATAAATGTACAAGAAGAATTATCACCAAGAGGATTCATAACGAAAAATCGAACTATCATAGAAAGTTCAAACATTGATTCAATAGTAGAGAACTGTATAGAAGAAATATTAACCAAAATTCAGGAACATGAAGGAAGAGGATCGGGATGGAGTCTTTTAAGTATTGAAGGATTAAATATAAGAGTTCACAAACATGGATATGGACTAAGGGGATCTAGTTACATTCCTTTGCCAAAAAGAATTGAAGATACAAAATCTTGTATTAATGTTAGAAACGCAGACAATGAATGTTTTCGTTATGCAATGACAGCTAAATTTGTACCAAATAATGCGTATAGACCTGACCAGGAATATGAAAATCAAAGACATAGGTACAATTTTCAAGGAATTACTTACCCTGTATCACTAGGAGATATATCAAAATTTGAGAAGAAAAATCCCGGCACGTCTATCAATGTTTTTGCATTAGATAGTTCAAACAAAGTGTATCCTTTACGTATTGCAAAAGAAGAGCTACCAGATCATACGGATTTACTACTACTAACGCGAGGAGATGTGTCTCACTATGTGTATATAAAGAAATTCGACTCACTTGTTAATAAGCAGCTTTCTAAAGATCGACACAGAAAGTTAATTTGCAAGAGATGTTTCAATTTTAAACGAGATGGACTACACGGAAGAGAATGGTTACAAGAGCACAAAAGATTGTGTAACAATAATTATGAAGCAAAGATTACTTTACCTCCGCAAAGCAAAGCATTCGTTTCATTTGAAAAAGTTCATCATCAATACCGTATCCCTTTAGTTGTGTATGCGGATTTTGAATCAACACTTGTTCCAGTTGAAGATGGAAATTTTGAAGCAAGAAAAAGTGTAAAGTATCAAATGCACAAACCAAACAGTTTTTGTTTAATGGTCAAATCAACATTATCAGAAGAACATTTAAACAGATATGGATTAACTTCGAAACCTCTAGTATACCGTGGTGAAAATGCGGAAAAAATATTTCTTGATAATTTATATTCAATAGCTGGAAATGCACAAAGATTATATACAAATATTGTACCAATGAAACCGATGGACGAAGAAGAAGAAATTCAACATGAAAATGCGACTCGCTGTTTCTTGTGCAAAAATGATTTTACTATTGAGAATTATAAAGTTAAAGATCACGACCACCTCACAGGATATTACAGAGGTGCTTCTTGTAATAAATGCAACTTGAGCTATTGTTTACCACTATTTATTCCTGTGGTTCTGCATAACCTCAGTGGGTACGACGCTCATTTTATAATACCTGAACTAGGAAGAGACGACGGTAAAATCGATGTGTTAGCTGAAACTTCAGAAAAGTTCATAAGTTTTTCCAAAGAAGTTGGAAACCTCAAATTAAGATTCTTGGACTCCTACCGATTTATGCCGTCGAGTTTGTCCAAACTTTCTGAAAACCTAAGGAAACAAGATTTAATCGAAACGAAGAAGATTGTAAACAACGACAAGCTAGATCTGGTACTTCGAAAAGGTGTTTTCCCATATGATTACATAGACAGTTTAGAACGATTTAATGAAACATCATTACCTCCAAAAGAAGAATTTAAAAGTAAACTGTACGACATGGATATATCTCAAGATGATTATAATCACGCATGCAAAGTATGGAACGAATTAGGATTTAGAACATTGGGAGAATATTCAGATTTTTATGTTAAACTAGATGTGACTTTATTATGTGATGTGATGGAAGAATTTAGAAATACGTGTTTTGCGGCATATGGATTGGACCCTCTTCATTCGTTCACTTCGCCTGGACTAGCGTGGCAAGCCATGTTGAAAGAAACAAATTGTAAAATACAACTTCTTACAGATATAGATATGGTGTTGATGTTAGAATCAGGAGTTCGAGGAGGATTGACGCAAAGTGTAACACGTCATGTCAGGGCAAACAACAAGTATTTGCCCGATTATGATGCATCAAAACCAACAACATTCCTGGGTTATTTTGATGCAAATAACTTATACGGATGGGCAATGTCGAATCCCCTTCCATATGATAATTTCAAATGGATAGACCCTGAATCAATTGGAAACATAATGGATATACCGAAGCATGGTGAAACAGGTTATATTTTTGACATAGATTTTGAATATCCAGAACATCTTCACGATGAACATTATGATTTACCACTGCTTCCGAAGACCGAAATTCCTCCAACTGGAAGATGGCCGAAATTAATGATGACTTTAACCGATAAGTCTAGGTATGTTGGACACTACTGGATGATACAACAGGCCATAGACTTGGGATTGAGAATTACAAAAATTAATCGAGTACTACAATTCTCTCAATCTTGTTGGTTAAAACCGTACATTGACAACAACACAAGAAGAAGAGCTGCTGCTACATCAAGTTTTCAAAAAGATTTTTTCAAACTAATGAACAACGCAATATTTGGCAAGACTTTGGAAAACAAAAGGAAACATAAGGATATCAAATTGGTAACTGATCCAGTAAAATTACAGAAATTAGTGCAACAACCAAACTTTGGTACATCTGTAATTATTAATGAAAATCTAGTTCTTATTTCCATGAACAAGAAGTCAGTTAAAATGGATCGTCCTTTGTATCTTGGAATGTCAATCTTGGATATTTCTAAAACACACATGTACGAGTTTCATTATAAGAAGATGGTTAACTATTATGGAAGAGATAACATTGGTATTGCATATATGGATACAGATGCACTCATTTACTGGATTAAAACAAATGACATGTACGAAGATCTACGCACCTTTATATATAAAGATGATTTCGACTTTTCTGATTATCCTAAGGACCATCCAAATTACGACTACGACAGAAACAAGAAAGTATTGGGAAAATTTAAAGATGAAACAAATGGTGTGCCAATGATGGAAATTGTAGCATTGATGTCCAAACTGTATTCGTTTCAACTGTACATAAACGAAAGGAACGAACATCAAGTCACAAAGAAAGCCAAAGGAATAAAAACCTCTTTCCTGAAGAAGAACGTACAGTTTGAACATTATAAAAGATGTTTGTTTGAAAATGTTGAAACAACTGCAACATTTAACACCATAAGAAGCTTCAACCATCGTCTTTTCAGTGTGAAGCAAACCAAATCGGCATTGAGCTATAAGGATGACAAGAGATACATCCTTGAAGACAACATAAGAACTCTGCCATTTGGACATTACTCTCTAAACCCTATCGACCAGTAAACCTATTCTTCGTCCTCTACCTTCTTCCTTTTTTCCTTTCCGTAAAGAAAAGGGGACATGGCAAGCCCAATGCCATGTTCCCTCTTTTTTACACTAATATGAAATGGCCTTGACCTATATTCAAACTATATAAAAGAGAATGAACTGTTGTACGGATCAGTATTTTTACAAGCGGTGTGCAAGCAACACCTGAAGATGGAAAGTGTGAAGGACAAGATTGTAAATGAACTACATAAACCAGCAAGAAGAAGATTTCCAAGAAGAAGTACAATTATTAAGGGAATGAATGATCTTTATCAAGCTGATCTCATTGAAATGATACCGCACAGTAAATTAAACAAAGGTTTTAAATATATTTTAACAATTATAGACTGTTTTACTAAAATAGCTGACGCTTTACCATTAAAGGATAAGACTGGTAAAAGTGTTACAAAAGCTATGGAAACAACGATACAAAGAAATAAATTCAAAATCAAACATCTACAGACCGATGATGGAAAAGAATATTTTAATAAAGACTTTGGAGCTTTGATGAAAAAATATCAAATAAATCATTATTCTACAAATTCTGAAGTTAAAGCTTCAATAATTGAAAGATTCAATAGAACATTGAAAGGAGCGATGTACAAACAATTTTCAAAACGAGGATCATACGTGTGGTATGACATATTACCACAACTTATAAAAGAGTATAACAACAAATATCATCGTACCATTGGAATGAAACCTATCCAAGTAAACAGCGCTAATGCTAAGGTTGTATTACAACGCATCAGAAATAATACAACACCTAAATTGGAAAAGTTGCAACCAAAAAAGTTTAAGGTCAACGATAAAGTTCGTATAAGCAAATACAAAGGTGTATTTAGTAAAAGGTATCTACCAAATTGGACTAATGAAGTATTTACAGTTTATAAAGTGCAACCAACTATACCTGAAACTTACTTATTAAAGGATAACAAGGGTGAATTACTTCAAGGTGGATTCTACGGACATGAATTGTTGAAATCAAATGTTGGTGATGTATATCTTGTTGAGAAGGTTTTACAAAGGAAAAAAGATATGGTTAAAGTCCGATGGTTAGGATTCGATAAAAGTGAAGACTCTTGGATTCCTTCAAAAGACTTGGTATAGTAATTTAATAGCTCATTGTGTGTTTAACCTTGATACAAGATGGAGATTGTACAACAAAAAGATCGATTTAATATCAATAATATTGATGAATTGACGGTTGACAATGATAGGTTAAATCATGGTAAACATGGTGAATTACTACCAAATACGATAAGATGTTTAATAACTGGTCCTTCAAATTGTGGAAAAACAAATGTTGTTTTTAACCTTATAACTAATCCTAAAGGATTGCGCTTTAACAATATATACATTTTTTCAAAATCATTGCAACAACCGAAATATCAATTATTGGATAAAGTACTTGCAAGTGTACCTGAAGTGAATTTCTACAAGTTTAATGCCAGTGAAACAATTATGCAACCAAATGAAGCAAAACCATTTTCTATTTTTATTTTTGACGATGTGTCTTGTGAAAATCACGACAATATAAGGAATTATTTCGCTATGGGAAGACATCATAATATCGATAGCATTTATATTGGTCAAACATACAGCAAAATTCCAAAACAACTTATAAGAGATAATGCAAATATGTTGATTATCTTTAAGCAAGATGAAACAAATTTAAAGCATATATACAATGATCATGTAAATGCGGATATGCCATTTGAGAAATTTAAAGAAATGTGTGGCAAAGCATGGAATGAGAAATATGGCTTTCTCGTTATTATGAAGGAAGAAGATATTAAAAATGGTAGATATCGTATAGGGTTGGATAAATTTGTATTTATGCGTTGAACTACCGATGCTACATCTAGTTACACGTTGAACTTCACAGTGTAAACATGGTGAATCAAGAAAAACTATTGAAAGAAATAAAATCACTCAGTGATTCTATTAGGATGAAGAATCGTGCATTGAGGATGGGTTTAAGTGAAAGAGAAGAATTTCTAGAGACTACATTTAAACCTATTACGGAACCTTTAAAACAGATATCAGAAACTATTGGTAAACCTCGTTATGAAGGAGATGTTTTACTACCAGTTTCTAAACAAGAAGTACAAGCATTAAAAAAAGAAGAAGATGATGATTCATATACAAGTGCTAGTGAGCAAGAAGAAACAAAAGAAGAAGAAGAACCAATTGTTGAAAAGGAAGAAGAACAACCAATACCTGAAGCTGAACAATCTATTCCAAATTTAACTCAATTGAGTAGCGATATATTACAACATGGACCTCTTGGAAGAAAATATATAATGAAAATGCTACATGACATAAAATCAAACCCGAATTTGAGTAGATCACACGTATACGGAGCAAGAATTGATGGGAATGAATTAAAGATCGGCGATTCAAAGCTTGAAATAACACAAGATGATTACATCATTATTGGTGAGCATAAATATAAAGGAACAAAAGGACTTTATGAATTAATTTTTAAAAACATACCACTAAGATATTCATCCAAAGATTTAAGTGTTTTTAAGGAGATTCTACAAAATACTAACGCTCATAAAAGAAACTACTTAAAGGATGCAATGATTAATCGTTCACGTGCAACAAAATATAACATCGTTATAAAAAAGTTGTTTCCTCCACGAAAATTGCCAACATTACGTACTGCACCAGCGGTGAGACAACCACTGAAAAGAAAATCTTTATCACTTATGGATTTATCACTTCTTGAACAACATAGTAAAAAGAGTAAAGGAGATACTTCAACATCTGGCAAAGGATTGATGAAAAATCTATACAATACGAATGTGATTTACTACAACGACATCAATAAATTGGTTGATAGAATGAGACTATTGCATGAAGCCATGGAAGCCGGTCATACAGGTTTAAATAATGAATGGGTAGCTCTGATTGACGAACTCAGGAATCGCGGTATAATCGTATAATTGTCCGCGGATATATAAGAATTGCAGGCGTATAATGTGTCAGTTCTAACATGAGCGTCGACAAGTTCGGACGATACTCCGCGTTAGGAGTGCAAGTTGGAGAAAACAGAAAAAGAAGTGGATTACCGCAAACACCTGAAGGTGACTATAACATAAATAATAAACGTTTAAAGTTTGTTAGAGATCCAGAAGAAGATGGAGATGCAACAAATTTAAAAACAGTTAAGGAGGTAACATCTACAAGTTTAAAACTCGACGACAACCAACTGTATGATGCAAAATCTCACAGGGTTATTAACGTTGCAAAACCAGTCAATAATGGAGATGTTGTTAATAAAGGCTATTTTCTATCTGCGATGGAATACGCTTTACTGTTGGAAAAGACTAAAAGTGGAAAAAGGTACAATGCTTTAAACTATAAAATAACTAATGTGGCAGATCCAACCGAGGATACAGATACAATCAATAAGCGTTATTTGCACTCTGTAATACCAGAAAAGAAAAAAGATGGATTTTCCTTCTATAAATATACTATAAACGATATTGGATATCCTAAAGAAGAAAGTGATGGTGTTAATATAAAATACATTAAAGATAATTGTATTTTATATAATGGTGCTGTTATTGATTGTCATGGAAAAGTGTTGTCCAATCTGAAAGATGGTTCAACTCCATCGGATGCTGCTACCGTGAGACAAATGAATGAAAGCTTGAAGAAAGGAACATCCGCTTTTGTTAAACAAAATCAGGTGGTGTCAAAGAAAGGTGATGAGTTTATGCAAGGAAGTGAAAAGTTTACCTTACTACAACTACAAAATGACAAGTGGGATGGAAAAAATAAAAGATTGTCAAATATAAGTTTAGGCACGGAAGAACATGATGCTGTTATTTTAACACAAGTACCACAACTATCAGCTACTGGTGTTAATTTTATATGTAAAGGTAAACGATTAACCCAAGTTAAATCTGGTAAAGATGATCAGGATTGTGCTGTTGTAAAACAAACTATAATTTTAGATAAAATAAATAACGTATATGATGGAAAAAATAGAAGAATATCTAACATATCAGCAGGAATAGCTCCGAATGATGTTGCTACTATTAATCAAGTTATAGCGACCTCTAAAAAGGATCCATCGGTGTATACATGTAATGGTAAACGTATCACAAATCTTGATAATCCTACATATGACAAAGATGCTACTAATATCGAGTATGTAACGAATCTTGTAGGTAATGTAGTTATTGATATGCATAATCATTTGATTAATACATCGATGAAACACAATAAAATCGAAGATTCTCAGAGAAACCAATGGATTAAAGATGAAATCATTGATAAATACTAGTAAAACTTATGAATATTTAAGTATGGAATACACAAAAAAGGATTCATTATCATAAAGTATTTCATAGAGTGAAGACGTTGGTTACATAAAACAACATAATGAAGACCGTATCGCTCAGTCGTCGTCAAGACAGCGGCAAGAGAGGACGTGGTTTAACATCAGCTGCATTATCCCTGCTCAGACGGATTCCAATTGGTGCTGTTGTGAATCGAACGATAGACGCTTTACCATACGAATTACATCTGCCCGGAGGTTATCAATATTGTGGACCTGGAACTAAGTTGGCAAAACGTTTAGCAAGAGGAGATCCTGGAATTAATAAATTAGATCAAGCTTGCAAAGAACACGATATAGCATATTCAAAGTATAAAGATTCAACAAATAGATCAATAGCGGATAAAATTCTAGCGGAAAAAGCTTGGCAAAGAGTCAAATCAAGTGACGCAAATATTGCAGAAAAAGCAGCGGCTTGGGCAGTAACTACAGCCATGAAGACGAAAGCAAAGTTAGGTGCTGGAAGACGTCGCAGAGGAAGACCTGCAAAAAGAAGCGCTCCCAAAAGAGGTGGAAACATTAAAAAAGGACATCGTAGAACTCGTAAGGCAAATGTAAAGAAGACTTCTGTTTGGCAAATGGTAAAAAACGGAGCAGGTTTATATCTAAGACCATACCGTGTGTACTAAATAAAAAGAATCAATTGCTAATTCCAAATAAAGCCTTAACAAATCATCAGTTAAATGATTATGTAAAATGTTTGAAAATACCATTTTTTCGAGGAGTTTTTATGAAAGATGCATTACCAACTAAAATATGGGAAAATGAAACTGGAATAGTAAATTTGGATTCCACCTATGGTCCAGGCACTCATTGGGTATGCTATAAAAAGCTCGGACAAACCGTTTACTACTTTGACAGTTTTGGCAATCTACCACCGCCGAAAGAACTGCAACATTATTTTCGAAACTCCAAAAACATTTTTTACAATTACAAAAGAGAACAACCTAACAATACTGAAATATGTGGGCATTTATGTTTGGAGTTTCTAGCGAAGAGTGTCAGTCAGCTTTAAGATGTCATCGTATACAGTGTCACTGAGTGGAAATTCATCCACATTGAAAAGTACGCTGTTCCCAGCATTGCGTCTATCCAAGGAAAGATTATGGGAAGCGGCATTACTTGATTTAACTACCTACAACTCAATTCCCAATGTTACGGAAGGAAAGAACAATTTACTACATTATTATGAAACTAAGGATGCTTCAGGAAAATACTCAGAATTGAAAATAATTACATTTCCTACTGGAGCTTATGAAATCGATGATATAAACCAATTACTACAAAAACAACTCGGAGAAGAAAAGATCACCGTTAAAGGAAACAATAATACTTTAAAAGCAGAAATAACTTCAAAATATTATATCGATGTCAGCTTGGAAAACTCCATTGGCAGTTTACTTGGATTTACAGATACAAAAAAGAAAATCTTAACTCCTGGAACTACTCATTCAGGTGATACAACTGTTACAATATTGAAAGTCAATAGTATCGATGTAACGTGTAATATTATACACGGATCGTATAGAGAAGGAGTGAATCAGCATATTTTACATACATTTTATCCAACTGTGGCTCCCGGTTTTAAAATTGTTGAGAAGCCACAAAACTTGATATACCTACCGTTAAACACCAGTTTCATTTCAGACATCGTACTGAACATATTGGATCAAGACGGTGTTAGTGTTGACTTTAGAGGAGAAACGATAACTATACGGATACACATCAGAGCGGCAACATAAAAGTCGACATGGGATTATCATTTAAACCGCAACGGAAGAGTCGGGAGCTCAGTAGCTCCTCGACATTGGAAGAGTTAACATCGGACAACATTCGTTTTCTACAGAAGATTGGATTGAAACTTAACAACAATGGATATCCTGGATATATCTCAAGGACCGACATTCGACGAAACACTATGGGAGAAGGAATATCACACGCACAACCCTTACACTTCATCAAAATTAAACAATAACGATGAAATAAGGATTCCCATTCAACAACAAGATATTTACACATTACCGTGTGAAAGTTACTTATACATTGAAGGACGGGTATTAAAATTGGATGGAAAAACTGCTTCAACAGTTCCTTTTATAAATAACCCGATGGCATATCTTTTTGATGAAATAAGATATGAGATATCAGGGGTGACAGTTGATTCGACAAAAAAGGTTGGTATAACAACAACATTGAAAGGATTAACATCATTAACACCGCATGAGAAGAATTCAATAGTCACCGCCGGATGGGTTGCTCCTGATAAAGACACTATAACACCGAATTCCAACGGTCACTTTGATTTTCATGTACCTTTACGATTGCTTTTGGGATTCGCTGAAGATTACAAACGAGTAATAATAAATGTCAAACAAGAATTGGTATTACTCAGATCTTCAACTAACAAGGACTTGATACTTGCAGACCCTGCAACTACTGAAGATAAATTGGAATGGCAACTACAATTAGATAAAGTTGTTTGGAGAGTACCTCATGTAAGATTGGCCGATGAACATAGAATCCTATTATTGAGAAAGTTAAAATCTGACCGTGATATTGTGATGCCATTCCGAAGTTGGGAATTCCATGAATATCCTACACTACCTCAGACCGAACGACAAACATGGACCGTCAAGACATCAACTTACTTGGAACGAGCAAGGTACATAATACTCGGTTTTCAAACTAAGCGAAAAGATGTTATCACTGCAAATGCCGGTCAATTTGATAACTGTAAAATAAAGAATTGTAAAGTTTTCCTAAACTCTCAATTCTTTCCGTATGACAATTTGAATGTCATGTTCAGCAAAAAACGTTTTTCCATTTTATACGATATGTATGCAAGATTTCAATCGTCATATTATGGAAAGACTAATACTCCACTATTATCACCTGACCAATATTATTCCAAGGCTCCGATAATTGTAATAGATTGTTCAAAACAAAATGAATCGGTAAAATCATCAAGTGTGGATATAAAAATTGAAATGGAATTTGAAGAACCAGTAGCGGATGGAACTTCAGCATACTGTCTTATTCTACATGATAAAATAGTTACTTACACACCGCTGACCGGAATCGTGAAGAATGTACTTTAAACAGAATTAGTACAACGACTGCAGATTTTTGAGGTTAGAATTATCTGTCTCAATTTTTGAGGTTAGAATTTCGTTTGTGAAAGACAAGTTAAAAACAAACATTTATGTGAGTGTATAAATTTCAAGGATTCGACGAAAAACATAAAAGCGAGAAAATCATGAGTGGAAAATTCATTATATCTTCGACCGTCGTATGGGAAACATCGTTCGCAAGATGAGTTCTACTAACGGAGAAGAAAATACACCTCTAATGGATGAGAATAGTTCAGATATAGAAAAACAAGTTGAACGAGAAATGGACGAGTTCCTCAAGTTTAACAAACATAAGAAGAGAGAAGAAGAAAAAGAAGAAGGAGAAGCTGAAAAAGAAGTAAAAAGAAAAAAGGTTGAAGTTACTATTACAACTAATATTTTAACAGAAGTATTTCTTCGGATTTTCTACCCCATTTCTTCATGCATGACGAAAAGTATTTCAGTTGGAATTTTAAAATCATTGGATTATTCACCGATTGTTATTTTAAATCATGGAAATAAAATGGTTACATTCACTGAAACTTCTTGGGAATCATTTATGAAACATTTACATCTTTTGGAATGCTATTTGAGTAACAACACATTTGGAAGAAGAACAAGATTAAGTTTATTGGAATCAAATATTGAAGTTGATATAGTGAAACATCGTGGAGGACAAATGGTTCGCTTCAGAGATTTAACTAGACATGATGTAAAATTACATTTGACTAAAGAAGAATTTTACACTTTAAGTTGTACTACCGGTCCCGTCACCAGATATTTGAAACAACTAATATTTTCAAGTGCAATAATCAAAGACTATCTAATCGATACATTGGACAGACAACCTTTCGTTCCAATTTTATACGGTCCCGTGGATACTTCAATTTTTAATCGAATACCTCAAGAAGTGGATATGTGGAGACAATTGAACAACTATCACACCAACTTTAATATCGACGAAGAAGCGCAAGAAGTTAAAGAAGAACAATCGTGTTTGTAATACAAGTCAGTTGCTGACGAAACTTCATCATGAACAAACGGGTTTCGTTTTCTAATGCGCCACATATAATGGAAGTTAAAAAAGGTATAATTGAATTTCAAGCTTTTCGAGGAAATGATGGAAATTTTATTATAAAAGAATTAGTAATTTTGGATATGAACACATCTGTAGTTTATCATTACTTATTCAAACCTCCATTACCATTCAATAGACTAACAACTAAAGCGAAAGTTACAAACAAATGGTTGTACAAACATTTTCACAACTTAAGATGGGATGAAGGTTTTATTAATTATAACATGATGCCGCACATTATGAATCATTACTGCAAAGAGTTCAAAACTATCTACACAAGAGGATTGGAAAAAGCTAATTGGATACAATCATTTACAAGCAACGAAGTGATAAATGCAATAATAGATAGAGATTTCCAATGCTACTTCAATGAACTTTGTATTTCATCAAAGAGTTTTAAACATCGAAGGTCACAGTGCGCTTTGAAGAATGCCTACCGCTTAAATAATTTCCTTCAACAGAATGGTGGGGGTAATGTCGGTAATAAAAGTGAGAGCGCTACCATGACGCAGCATGAGTGTTACTCGAACCTCCGAAGAGACAACATCTCCGACGGACATTATTATTAACAAGAAGATTAACAATAACATCAAGATGGCATCACAGAACTTTCTTCAAAATTTGGTTGATCAATTCAACGCTCATTCTAAATCAACAATCTTACCGACGAAGAAATGTTCTGAACTAAAAGAAGAAAAACATTACATCATACATACAATCAAGAAGATGGACACTTCAATTGGTGATGCTATTAATTGCACATTGAGCGAGGCGCCGTATACAGTTGGTGACGAACCGAAGTTTCAAATCTTCCTACCGAAACGGTTTGTACAACTTCTACAAAATGAAGATCTTCGAGTTATTCAACCTGGCGCACTCTATTTAGTTTCACACGGACCGAGTGGAAACAACTCAACTGAACTAACTATTCATGTAACACCTACTACTAACTAGTTTGTACATAACATTGTAAATATATGTGTTTGTAATGGTTTCTCAATAAAGATGATATAAAACAAAAAAGAAAAATAAAAGAAGCAACATATTGTTATGTCTTTGTACATAGCAATATGTTGCTTTTTTTAAAAATTCCACGGGATGACCTTGACCCAATTTTGTGTGATAATAAAAGTGAAAATCAACTTGTGAAATTCATCAGTCTACGACTACCTTTCGTACCGTACACATCTCGCTCTCTATAACTAAATACAAAACTTCAACATGTCCTTAAAGGTCAAGTGTGCATCTTACGATACCAACACCATTACGAGTTTTGAACAACTTGAAGATTTAACCAACGAAATGCGAGTTTTACTTACCGGTGGTTATCACTTAACTGTTGATGTTAGTGCTACTACTGTAAGGATGTTTACTAAAACAAAATACTGCGATGATGAAGTATTTCTTTCTACACAACCTACAACATCTTCATCGCCAACTGGTCAACATAACATCAAGTTCCACAAGTACTACCAATGTTAAATAGCTTTTATCAAATAAAACTAAGGAATCACGTGATCAATGTCAAGTTGATAAAAAGGGTGTGATACTTGGATAACTAATCATTCGCTTCCCAACTCTCGCTGCGTCAACACCTATTTTTAAAGATGTTATACAGAATGATGATTGAACTTGATGGAAAGATCTATGGAAAAGATTACAACACCGTTGAACAAATGACAGAAGATTTAGAAATATTAACCCGAGAAGGATATCAGGCTAAATTAATTTTAAAATTTCCTGAAGTACATCCACTATCGACTGAAGAACTTATCGCTATGGCTAAAGCGGAGAGAGAGAAAAAGTCTGAAGAAAACAAACAGGAGGGAGAGAAAAAGTCTGAAGAAAACAAACAGAAACAAACTTCTTAAGTATCAATTTTCCTTACATTAGTAAGGTATAATTTTTTAAAACTTCGTTTGGATGACCTTGAAATTATCCCCACCACTTTTTGTAGTACATAAAACTGACTATTCAACACTGTACACTCTTATTCTTTCACTGGACTCAGCAGCGTCAACATGGAAAAACAAAATTACAAGTACGAACCTCGTTACTGTTGTGAACAACAGTGTACAGATTTAGGACCAATGATGGTGGACGGGTTAGCTTGCACTAAGTGTGAATTTTTCGGATCTTGTTACTGCAAGTGCAAAACAAAACAACTACCGCCACCGGAATTGCGAACTTTCAAATTTTACAAATCAAGATATTTTCATACATGCTGTCCTCAAAGATGTTTCAAATTTCATCCTCTCGATCTAGCTTATTGTCAACGCACCAAGTCTCATCAAGATGATTTTTGTACACATATGATAAAAAGATGTAAATACAGATCAGATTGGTATTCAGATCCTGTTGAACCATCGAATGTGTAATTTCAGTTTTACACTCTTTTTTAAAACTTCAATTGGATAACCTTGAGATTTCCCCCCACCATTGGTTTTTTTTTAGATTCCCCCCACCATAAGTCTTTTAGATTTCTCCCCACCATTAGTTTAAGTTTTGTATCTTATTGAATCCACCTTTGAATTATTTCACTTCCAACATTCTAACTAACAACATGGGAACACCTTTCGTCAGGTTTCAACATATAATAACTGAGAGGGAAGAAATGGAAGAATTGTTTCAAAACTTGCTCGCTATAATGGATAGATATTATATGAGATGGATCAGAATTGATGTTCAATATTTACGTCCTGGTGAATTATCTTCATCATCACAGAGTGAGGAGGACGAGGCAACTACTACAGCTAAGATATTTGAATTAAAAGACGAAGAAGAAGAACTTAGCTTTTTATTTAATCATAAGCTCGCCGTTAAATAAGCCCCCTCCCTTGGCGGCGTTCCTCATTTACTCGCCAACTCTCCAACGATGAACAACTCTCCATTGGCACGGATGAATTCTAGTTTTGAAATAAACTCTAAAGAAGAGTTACAAGCTATTTTTAATATTTTACAAGAACTTGTAGATAATTATACAACTATCAAAATGAATTTGGAAATAACATACGATTGTCCTATTTGTGATAAGGTTGAAAGTTCAGACGAAGACAGTTTACTAAATCTAACTCCTGCACCATCTGACACTACTGACGGTAATAATGAAGAGCAAAATCTATCCCCCGCCACTTCTTTGTAATTCATCTTTCCCCCCACCACTTTTTTATTTAACTAACATTTCTCGCTTTCACTCCTCATTCCGTCTTCGACTTTTAAACTATCAACATAACTTCTTTTAAAATTTCAAACACTAATACAATCATGATGGATATGATGGATGAATTTCCCTTTGTAACTAGAATGGAAGAGGATAAATTGAAATTGGAAATTAAACGATTGGAAATGGAGCAGGAAAACCAACTCGGAATATTACGTCTCTTCACACTTTTCAAATACATCATCTGGGGACTCTGCGTTTACCTTTTTCTCGTCGTTGGCGTTTGTTTCTACAACTCCATAGTTCATCACAAAAATTCAACCTGTATAGTTCCTGGTATTGCACATTGATTGTATTTGTTTTTACGAATAAAGTTCAAAACTTAAATCTACCTATCCCGCTATCACCGGGTAGTTCAACTCTCAGAACTATTTCCTGTGCTAGCGGGATAGGCTTTTTTAAAACTTACTCGGGATGACCTTGACATACTTTCCGTAACCCAATTATCAAGTTGAATTTCAGTTTTATACTTACTTTTAATTTATGTGCAAATTTAGTTCAACCGAGATCTTCTCACGCGATAACCGTTATAAAAGGAGATTGTTCATCACGCCGCGACCATTAATTAACTCGCATTTGTGTTGTTCGCATCCTTCCTACTCATTACATATACGTTTCGCCAACTTCATTATACAAGTCTAATTGCTACTAACCTGGAGTTTCATTTACATTAGCACATGTCGTCCTGTTTGAATCACCTTCGCGTGCTCGACGTTATATCTCATTCATCTGTCTTGTTCTGACTTCTACACGTCTGATATACTTCTTGTGATGGATACGCAATGTTTAAAATTGAAACTTTTGCGGACACAACATATATTACGAAGTAATTCCAAACCTTCTGTTTCAAAGATTAAAACTAATTTAACAAAAGTAAGGAAGAAATTAAGTTTTAACCCGTTATACTCTGCTAGAACTTCGCAAGTTAGCGTTGACGATAGTGTTATTCACAACATTTTGCGTTCAATGTTACGTTTCCACAACTTCGAACTTGTTACACCTATCGACTGTGTTCAGCAGGTTTTCATATTTTACCCCCACCCTTCCTTATATAAGCGCGCTCACGACAATTCCTGTTTCATTGTTTTGTACACTCTTCAGCTAACATGAACTAACTTTTAATTTATGCGAAGTTTTACTTCAACCCCGGTTAATTTATGCGCAATTTTAGTTCAACTCCCAATTGTCGAATTTCAGTTTTGAACCAACTTTTAATTTATGCGCAATTTTAGTTCAACCGAGCGCCATCTCCACTCCCCCCATTGATTAATTCACCATCTGACATCTACAGTCACGCATATATTTCGACGCGTCATGTTTCATTCTTCATTCTCGTTCTATCCGCGGAACTTAACACTTCTATCTACCTTCTCTCTCTCTCTCTTGTTATGGCTGCGCTATGTTTGAACTGACTTTTATTTTCGTTCAACTATTAGAGTTTTTATTAACACCGTCGAATTACAATTTTGAACTAACTTTTAATTTATGCGAAGTTTTAATTCAACCCCGGTTAATTTATGCGCAAAATTAGTTCAACTCCCAGTTGTTGAATTTCAGTTTTGAACCAACTTTTAATTTATGCGCAAATTTAGTTTAACACCCCGATTGTTGAATTTCAGTTTTACACTAACTTTTCGTTTCGTTCAACTATTAGAGTTTTTACTAACACCGACGAATTTCAATTTTCAACTAACTTCTATTTTATGCGCACTCTTCGCTCAACCGACCGCCGACGCTCTCGCCATCTCCACCCCGACATCTATTGTCCCCACTTCTGGCCCACCGGAAGCCACGTGCCGTGGCATGTGGCTTCCGGTGACGTCACTTCCGGGCCAGGAGTGGCTTTTCTACACTACTATCATTGTAATATATGTATTCCCAATTTGTCATGTATTCTTAAGATCTACATTAATCGGGCAGTAATATTGTCTGTGTTATAACCATGGGACTCAAACAGTTATATAGAAATAGGTTAGGTTTTTATATTTAATGCACAGTTAGTTGCCGATATTGGACCACCGATAGTGTCCTTGATTGGACCTTGATTGAAGCTACAAATTGAATTACATTATGTTCATTTAGTACAGTAAAATAAGGCCAAAAACAACCTTTTGATCGGCAACTGATGTGCATCCATGAAATTTTCAGAAGACCTTCTTTTAAGCTCTAGAAAAAGAGATTTGTTGAGTCCCCAAAAAATAAAGTTGTTTTTCACCTATAAAATCACTTTTCAAAATGGCGGTTCTTTTGTAATGGGATAAATTTTGATAAAAGCTTCCCTTTTCATTTTTTACGTGCTTCTCCTCAAGACTAGGTTGTGGGACCAACGCCAATAATTGTTGAGTGCTAAATACTTTATTTTTAACAATCTTTATTTTTTGGCCGCCATATTGGATACAAGTTGTTTTTTTTATAATGTAAAGATAGTGTTCTGACACATCATTTCAGAGTAGATTTTTTCGCTAATTGCAATGCCACAATCCGTTTTTTAAAATATTTTTCCGTTTCAAAGATATATATAAATTAAAATTATTCTCCATACATTTCTTATGAACGTTTAAAATTTTGAATTTATTTATTTATTTATTTATTTATTATTTTTCCTCATATATCCTGTTCTAATTGAGATAGGTTGTTAATTTTGGTATCAGATCACTCAGTGGATCATTGGGCTTCTGTAGAGTTAATGTTCGTTTGAATTGGCTTGGTTTGAATCGGTTTGTAAATTTTAAACTTTACTCAAATTTCAGAAATGGAAATATATTTTTTGTGTTTAATATCACATCTTGAACGTATCCAATTTTAACAATCAATATATGGAATTAAAGCCAATAATGTAGGACTACCGTGTAATTTAAGACCAAAAAAACCTTGAATCTCATTTACAACCTGAGTTGTACGTCTTTAACTGAAGACGAATTTCAGGAACCAATAAATTTTGTGTTGATTAGACAGTTATAAGCCACTTAAAATCCAATGAATTTCAATGGTCAATAACTCAAATTAAAGATATTGATGTACTAGTTGTTTTAAGACCAGAATTAACTTTGGGTCTTCTTTAGAACTTGAAATTTTAATCTTTAACTAAAAGCGAATTTTAAAAAATTGAATTTTTTATTAAATATAAGGATATAACTCGACTCAGTCTCCTCCAAATTGAATGAAGAATAGCTAAAGGTAATGCCGGAATATTACTGAGTATTTTAAAGTCACAATGATCAGCATTCCTCAATTACAACTAGATATAAAAGCAATATAAATTTAAATTTCGAAATGTCCATAAGAATTTTATAGGGATGAATTGTTATTTGAGTGTATCTTTAAAACGAATCAGAATTTTCAAAAACGGATTGCGGCATTGTAATCAGCGTAAAAATCTACTTTGAAATGATGTGTCACAACACTATCTTTACATTAGAAAAAAATAACTTTCATCCAATATGGCGGATCCAAGATGGCGGCCAAAAACTAACGACCGGTCACAATGAACTACTTCCCATCCAAAAATAATTATCGGTGGTGGTGCCACAACATTATATTGAGAAATGCAGGTGAGAAATTAAAATTAATACATTTTTTCAAAATGAATCCCATTAACAAAAAAACCGCCACTTTTTGAAAAGTGGTTTTATAGGTGAAAAACAACTTTATTTTTTGGGGACTCATTGGATCTTTAATTATAGTGCTTAAAAGAAGCTCTTATCAAATTTTTGTGAACGCACATCAATTGCCGATCTAAAACCCTAATTTTACTGTACTAATTGCTTAACCTTCTTAGAATTTGTGCTCTTACTAAGGTAAATTTCTGGTAATTAACTTATTCGTTTTATTGATTCCAGGCAACATAATTTTCTGTGTCCTTAGTTTAAGAGGAAATAAAAACAAAATTTTGTAACAGATTTCTTTATTTAGTGATCATGGGGCGAAATAAATAACAGATGGGGGTGAACCTCACAGCTAGTAGGAGGGTCTAGTAGGAGGGCTTGTACTGGGGCTTGTACTCAGGCTGTCTGTACTCCTGTTGTCCAACCTCCAACTTGACGTTCTGGTAACTGGTGGCGCCGCTGGAGTACTCGCTCTTGTAGGGCTTGTAGGGCTCTGGCTTGTAGGCGGGGGCGGGGGCGGGCTTGTAGGCGGGGGCGGGCGCGCTGTAGGCGGGGGCGGGCTGGTAGGGGGCGGGAGCTGGCTTGTAGGGGGCGGGCGCTGGTCTGTAAGGGGCGGGACCTCCGTGGGCGGGTGCCTTGTAGAAGGCTGAAGCCTTCTCGTTGTGCGGAGACTCGAAGAAGGGGGTGGCGGCAAAGGCGGTGGCCATAGCCAGGGAGAAAACGATCTGTAACAACATGTTTAATTAGTATTAAAATATTGAAAACATTATTATAATTTTTTTAGTTAAAGTGGTGTGAAATTAAATTTAAAAAAGGTAATGACAAAGTATTTTATTTACTATGGTAGGTGCTATTTTTGCGAAAGTCAAAGTGAAACATTAAATGTTGATTCAGTGTAAGTAAGTGTAAGAGTGTAAGAGTCTAGGTTATGTTGGCAATAGTAGAACATCTGAACGACTCGTATATTCTTCTACATGTTATAGCATCATCTATGTCAAATTTTGGTGCTATAGATAAAAAGTTATAATGAATGCGTTCTCCGAATTACTTCAGAGATTATTGAGCCAAAACTTGAATATATGCTTCTATTAATACATGAAATATTTAATAAAATTTGAACGTATGTTTTCATTTACCAAATTTAGTTCGGAATATCACTTTGAATTTTTTACCAATGCTTAGTCAGTTTACTTTTCGGAGCTGTAAATATTTACTTATTTTTTAATTTTCTTTTTTACGAATGTTTTTACTATATTACATTTACTACTATCATTTAAAATGAGTTTACACTCACACTCTTCCGATTGATACGAGGTGTTGTTAATTAGATTACAATAATGAAGTGAACATTTTTCAATATGCTAATTACTTAATTTGTTTTTGATAAAACTCTTTATATTCATTTAACTTTCGCCCTTCCCTCAGCAACACACCCCCGGCCTCCCCCCCCCCCCACCGGTACATCAGCTCCCCGCCCACCCGCGCTCGGCCAATGTCAGTGATGCAGGCAAGTCCAGGTCACGGACAACGGGTCCAACCTTGTACTTGTGGCTGTCCCTTGGCCTTATGCATATCCAATTTTTTAGAATTTATTATTTTATGGGAACTATCAACAATGTACTTTTTGTATACTCAAATAACTATTTGATTCGGTCTCTGTTATGATTTTTTATGAATTTATTTTTATGAATTTATATGCTATTTATTACATTTATATGAATTTTATTTTAAAAATTATGAGTATTTTTTTCTTTCGTTAGGGCTTGGGTTTACCTTAGCCGCACAATAATTGAAACTAAATAAAATAAAAAATTTAATAAAACTCACGATGTTGAGCAATACTAAAGCTAATACTAAAGCAAATCGTTCATTATTATGAAATTATAAAATTATTTTTAAGGTAGAAAAGTTAAGCAATACGTTATCTTTTTGTGGTTAGTATTTATTTATTTTATTATATACTTTTAAGCTCTTAGGAAAAATTATAAGCAAAAGGAGGGTTAATAGTTATTACAACCTATAATGCATATTAAATGACAAAAATCTAGTTTACTGTTTAAAATATTTACTTGTTTTGGAACTTTGAAACTTTTTTATTTTATCAATGCCTGACGTAAGAGTTAATAAATCAAATATCAATCAACAATAGTTTATTATTATACTTCGATCCTTATTTTAAATTGTCTTTTTGTCTATTTTAAATATAAAAAATAAAATAAAAAAACTACACTATAATAGATATTGCACTTGATTATTGAGATTTTAGGATGTGTAATAATTCAACAAATTTATTTCTTAATGAAATCATATTTTGGTACAAAGACACTGTATTAAAACTTTAAATGTGATTAAATAGTGATTACTATTTTTATGCAATCATAAATTATAAAACAGGACTTTTACGTTATTTAAATAAATAATTTCTATTTATCAAAGTAATTGACACATGTCTAAGATTAGAGTAATACAGTATTGAAATCCTAAATTTCAGTTAATTTTCACTGAGAAGGTTTTATTTTCAATATTAAGAATTATAGGGTTATGTAGGGATATGTTACATAATAAAAATTAAGTGTAGACTACCAAAAGCACTCTCTTAATGTTAAAAAATTTATGAAAAAATATATTCTAACGTTAAGAACTTTATGATTTTATTTTTTACATAAAACATAAATGTTACAAGAAAATGTATTTTGAGTGAAATAAATCAACAAAAAAAGGTTAACTATTCGAAAAAAAACTGTAAAAAAATGTGCAGAATTTATTATGCTATCTTTCTTTTTAATGCAATAAATGTATCTATAAAAATACATAGTTTTAATAAACAAGTAATTTATTTTATTTTTTATATTTCAATGGTTCCAAAATGCATTTCACATAATATTTAACATAAAAAATAACAATTTCTTAACGTATATTGCACATTTTTTATGTTGAAGTCCTTAATATATTTTAAAAAATATTTTACTTTAAAAATGTTGATAAAGTTAGTATTTTGAGTGGTACTCACCAGAGACTGCATGTTGTAGGGTAGGGTGCACTGTGAGGTACAATGGTGTGGTGCCCCACCGGTGCCCATATATACTCCGGTGCCAGGGTCAAGACTGCGACCTTGCGGCTCTGGGTCAACCCGGGATCGATACCTTTCTTAAAACACCAACACTTAATTATTTTTGGGCTGTGGGACCAGTAAAAACTCATTTGCAAGACATTAAATTGTATAATTGGATTAAGGGTTGAAGTAATTATTATCTCAATGCAATTGTTATTATAGCTTTCAATTTTTTGGGTTGCTGTTTCATATGATGAGTATGGTAATCCAAGGAGCTTCAAGATGACTAATACACCAAAATTTTAAGAAGTAAACTTACCAATTCTAGCAAAACTTAAGGTAGTAGTCTAAGCATATCCTTATTTTACTATTCCTTGAAATTATATCGCTATACTATACTCCTAGGCTCGTTTATTTCATTGCTCATTATTCTCATTGTAAATTAGGTTTAGTAAGATTGTTGGCATTGTACATCACGAAAACTATTTTATTTACTGTTTTATTACATATAACTGCTATATTTGTACCACATTTCAATTGTGTATTTTAAATACCTTAAATTTATTCCATTAGTAAAGATATAGTCCTATTTTTGAATTTTTCAAAAAAGTTTTCGTCTTTTTAAAAATAGTTAAAGCGTGCTATAGCCATAAATTAATGTACTGTAACTTAATAAATTTTTTTGAAAACGTGTTAGTATTTGTAAATTTGTATTCTATTGCATGTTACTCATCCTATCATGAAAAAGGCAAATGGGTAGAAAACCAACTTAGCCTATAGCTGCGGATTCCTTGTGTTTAGGTTTTAAAATGCTTCAGTCAATATCCGTAGCTAAACAATCAGCCTAATGGCAATATTTTAACTCTTACTGAATAACTTTTGAATTTTGTATGATCGTTTTCTTTTAATTTTTACTAGAGATCGCCGTTGGTCGAAGCTCGACCAAAACAATGTGCACATTGACCAAAAATTGAGTTGATTTCTGATGTTTTTCGAAAGCACTGCTTTCACTCTTTTCTATGATTAGTTACTACAAAATCTATGATTCATCAATCAATCCTCTTCCATAAGATTAACATTGGAACTTCGGAAGCCTGTAGAGCGTATGAGAAAGCGTCTCATCTGGCCCTGGGCCAGGAGAATTATTGTGGGATTCTACTCATCTACAGGAATGCCTTTCTAACAGTATGCGCAGATTTCTCATACGATGCACACAAGCTCCGAAAAAGAGGAAAAACAACCTGATTGCCTATTAGTATACTGGGTGAAAAAAGTCTAGAAACGATTTTTAAAGTATTTAAGTAACAAAACTAAAACTTTGCAAATTGATTTTGAGTGATTAAGACTACTTTATAAAACAATTAGTGTCCTTTGACCTCCAAGGGGAGACCGTCCACAAGGAGGCAGAAGAAAAAGAAAAGTAAGCATAGGGCAATATGTACATCAAATCAAAGGTCTCTAAAAATAGAGAACGATGCCGCAAACCGACCTCAAAAGAATGACCGAGTCAAAAATGGCGGGTGATCAAACTTTGTATTAAAGTCATATTGCTGAAAAGAAAAAAATGTCCACAAACCCGACCTCAAAATGTTGAGTAGATCGGGAGTTATTGCATTTTTTTCTTTTCAGCAATATGATTTTAAAACAAAGTTTGATTGCCTGTCATTTTTTTACTCGGTTCCCGTACTTTTGAGGTTGTTTTGAGGCATTGCTCTCTATTGTTAGGGAACTTTAATTTGATGTACATTGACCTATGCTTTCTTTTAAGATTTTCTTCTGACTCCTCGTGGACCGTCTCCTCTTGGAGGTCCAAGGACACAAAGCGCTGTAGGAAGTAGTCTTAGTCACTCAAAATGAATTTGCAAAATTTTTGTTTTGTTACTTAAATACTTTAAAAATATTAAATTGTTTCCAGTTTTTTTCCACCCTGAATTGATTTAAACTTAACTAATAAATTATCTGTAAAATATATTTATTTAGTATTCAAGATTAAATGGTTTAATCACCAAGCGGTACATTATTCTTAAAAATAATTTATTTAAATGGCACATTGATTTTTAACTTCATTAAAGACCATGTCCATGGTGATGATGATGTGGCTCCTCATGATGATGATGATGGGGTTCCTCGTGATGATGCTCGAAGAAGTGGATGACGGGTCTCTTGATTGGGATCTGTTTCCCGACGTGAAGAATGTAGTTCAAGTACGACCTGGCAGGCTCATGGTGTTCATAGTGGGGTTCATGATGCTTAAAATGGGGTTCATGATGCTCAATATGGGGCTCATGATGATGTTCAATATGGGGTTCATGATGGTGTTCAACATGGGGTTCACGATGCTCAAAATTAGATTCGTGATGCTCAATATGGGGCTCATAATGATGTTCAATATGGGGTTCATGATGGTGTTCAATATGGGGCTCATGATGCTCAAAATGAGATTCGTGGTGCTCTATGTGAGGTTCATGATGTTCAATGTGGGGCTCATGATGATGTTCAATATGTGGCTCATGGTGCTCAATATGGGGTTCGTGATAGTGTTCAATGACAGGTTCATGATTTTCTACATGATGCTCATGATCCTCATGGTGATGTTCTATATGGCCATAATCTTGGGAAGCCGCAACTACAGTGAGTAGTAGAACGAAAAGTCCGATCTGAAAACAGATATGTATTGTTGATTATTTGTACATACCACTGAGGAAGATAGATAGATCGGAGATAATTTTAATTCTGAAGCAAATTAATCTTTACTACGGATATTGCTGAAATAAGTTTGAAAAGATGCCTCCAAAATGTTAAATGACCTTTCTTTGTCCCTTTATTATAATTTATTTGTGTTAAATATTACTATAAATATATTTAAAACTAGCAAAAAGTTAATTAGTTTTGAGGATTAGTGATTTAAATCCCGTCTTAAATAACAAAGCTACCTCTAATAAACATATAACCATAAAGTAATTGTACAAAAGATTAAAAAATAAGATAGCACTGCACCAGTTGATTATACATATTTAAATTACAGTCGTTATTTTGAAAACCTAATTACAGTATGTAAAGTGTGCACGAAATCTTTTAATTCCCTTCATTTAGTCATTATGCTATCAGGTTTTGTAAATCATGACTGGGAAATACGTACAACACTGTAGTTCCATATTGAAAAGTAATAAATATCCATTTTTGGAGTTTGTCAAACTCCAAAGCGCAATGTTTTGCAAGTGAATAAATGCAAATGAAACAATTTAAAGTAAAAAAAAAGAAAAAGAAAAAAAAATTGATCAATCTAATACATTGAACAGTTTACTTTTTTCTTTTTTTTAAAATAGGTTGTTATAATTTCACATAAAGATGATTACTTACCGATTTCATGTTGATGTGATGAGTGCTGATGGTATAGTGATCACTTCAGGCTTGGCAGTCAATATATACATGCACCAGCCACGCTTGGTCAGCCAATCGCCGCCAAACCGTAAATAATGTCCTCGTGGCATCGCGGAATCTGGTGATTACATTTGGATGAACATCTGGTGCGAAAAATTTAAAAGACAATATGTAACTAACTTAGATGTGATATATTGTTTTAAAATATGTAATTTCAGTTTTTGTTTATTGTTTTCTTAAATTCATCTTTAAATAATTTACATTTATTTTTATTTGGTCCTTATAAAATGCATATTCTGATTTGGCACGTTACTATACTATTCTGCAAACCAATTCATGTGATTTAAATTTCATATTATATATGGATTATGTCTACATTTTCAGTACTGGATTGCGTTTAAGGGTTTGTAAAGTTCGTGTAGTACAATAAAATATGATTTTCGGACTATTTCTGGACCTATTTAATTACTATATTTCCTCTTCAACTGAAAAAAACATCCTATAGAAAATTTAAGATATCTGCAAGGGAAAACGGTCTGAAAAAAGATGATATAGCCTATGTGTATCATTTTAGACAAAAGATATAAAACTGCTATTATTAATATAACTTTCTTTAATGTATGATTTTAATATAGTCGATTAGAATATTAATTAATACAACATTCACCAATTCTAGGGTATTTCAAAGAGGATTTCGTTGTAATTTGTTTTCTACTAACGATACACAAGTTACAATAACCACGTTTCGATATTTCTTATAATTGATTGAATATTGTGTGATACAAAATTTAAACCTAAAGGTAAGATATTTTGTACTTAATCTTAATATAAAGTAGTTAATCAAAAACATTCAAATGGTTAATGCAAAATATTTTCAATCTTTTATGTTCAAAAAATGATAATGTATATTATGTAAGTATTATCAGGTGTGTAAGGTTCTCAGATATTTTGTATCGTATTTTGTTTCATATATATAACGGTTGATGTTTGGAATCTATGGATGAACATCTATACTTATTTAATACGCTAAGGGTTTTTTGTCTTAAAAACTCCTCCTACAATTTTCAACCGATTTTCAAGTTTTTGGTGTCGTTGGATAGGGCTTGGTCTGTAGTTGTTTCCGCCAAAAATTGATGAGAATCGGACCGAAAAAAAGCGCTATCCAACATTGAAATCTCAAAATTTCCCATTTAAATAACATTGGGGACTGAATTAAGCATTTAAAACATCTGTTAATAATCAGCTGTAAATACGTATTGGCGATTAAAGATATTCACATTATTGGATTGGTCGGATGTCATTGATTTAGAGCTAAAGTAATATTTGTACTGTATTTAAATAAATTGCTCGATTTCGAGCAACACGTATACTAGTAGGTTTAAAACACATTGCAAAAAGCGGTCAGTTCAAATAGTAAAGGCTAAAAAATTCAGTAAATAAAACTGTAATATAATTTATTAAAAAACTAATTTTAATTGAAGTAAATCTTAAGCGATTCCTTTTTTATGTCACCTTCAAATATTTATGATTTATCTTATTATGAAATCAATTGAATGAAATGCGATCGCAGTATAACCGTTTAACTCTGATGAAGAATAGAAATTCATTATTATCAACTGCTAAAAAGAATCAGCAGAGGGTATTTTATCTATTAACTACTGCAAACTCGTATAATGTATTTAAAATTTTGAATACATTAGCAAGTTTTTTTTGGAAACGTCTTTGTCAAATTATTCGTGCGCAGGGAAATAGATTTCTGACGTGAAAAATACATTGTACAAAAATGTTTGATAAAAATACGAGGTGTTCCAGACATTCCTTTAAAAATTTAAATTAGTAGTTAATTCGTCCAAAAAACAAACTTTGCATTAAGCTCTATCGATTGGCACTAATTTTAATGTACAGGGTGTACCAGAAGTAACCTTTTCAGATCTTAAGTCGCTAATTTAAATACAATCCCCAGCAATTTTATTACCACTTTACAATTTAATGTGTATCCTAACGGTTTAGAAGATAATGGTGGTTGAAATTTAGTTTTCCCCATCAGAATAACATTGAAAAAAATTCATATCCATTATCTTAGAAATTTTTTACGTTAAAAAAATTGCCAAACATGGATATGTCTTAAAACCCCATTTTAAATAATATTCAGGCATAAAATATCGGTTACCAAGTAATTATTTTCACTTTTCCATAATTTTCCAATAATCTTTACCAGATTGAAAAAAATATTTAAAAGGAGGGTCTAAGACATTCTGGTCTAGAAATGTGACTCCTGATACATCATTTACATTGAAATTACTGTCAATCGATAGAGCGTTGCCGGTTTACTTATGATGGCCTAACTTTTCTGTTGAAAAATAATTCTGTACATTTAAAAAGGGGCGTACGGTTGGGCTGGGACACCCGGTATAAATACAACTTTATTTAAACTTAAACCCCTTATTATTACCCATGGAATCTAAAATAAAAGAAGGTGTGGGTCAAGATATGCAACCCCCTCTATGCACCAGATGTTCTTTTGCACCTATGACATCACCATTTACTAATACTGGTAATGGTGATGGTAATGATGATGTCATATGTGCAAAAGAACATCTAGTGCATAGAGGGCGATGCATGTTTTGACCCCTATCTTGTCTTTATTTATTTTAGATTCCTTGTTATTACATAATAATCGTTTACAGTTTCCTAAATTACTCGATTGTCTGTCACTCAGTCACATCCCAGTACAGTTCCCCAGCTGTTGGAGCGATAGTCCTCAATAGCAAGTTATGCGCCACTGCCAGTCAGTCGTCCAGTCTCTACAGCAGTAGCGGGGGCCACCACAAGCTGTGACAGGTTCCCCACCCGTCCCATCCGTCAATGACGACCCATTTGGCTAAATTATAACCTTTATTGAATGTTATTTAGCTTCTGTGAGTGGAAAACTTTCAAGCGAATGAAAAATGTAAATTAATTCTCTTTCATATTTTTTTTTCGTAATTTGTTTTAGAAATATTGTAGGAAAGTTTATGTCAGTAACTACATTATATTTTGAAAAACTCAAATAACCAAATTTTTAATGATCATTAATCATGAGCGGATAGCTAAGTTTAGTTTTAGGGTAAGTGTAAAAAATGATATAGTTTTGATAAAAAATATTAACATTCCGTGCAAACAAAAATATTAATGACATATGTGTTCTAAGAACGGTTAATGTTTATATTAAAATTACGTCTTTGCACGAGGTATTAAGGTCTCAGTACAAGGTATAAGGTCTATGTGCAACGTATAAGGTATATGTACACAAAATAGTCTCTGCACAAGGTGTAAGGTTTGCTTACAAGGTAAGAGGTCTTGTTAGAAGATGTATTATTCTTTATACTAAAAAGTTAATGAACTGATTCCTATTTTACACAAAAACATCTAAAATGTCCAAATATGCTTAGAAACAATTAAAACTGAACAAATAATCTATAAATAAATGGTAATAATTTATTCTGAATAGTTTTAGTAGGTCTACGTTGTTTGAATTTCAACATCTAATAAATGTGACTGGATTGTTTTATTTTGATCGAATAATTTTTTATTTATTGATAAAGTTAATGTAGTAATAATAAAAAAATATTTATTTGCTAAAAACTACTACCAAACTTGTATTATAGATTAATGTTATGTTTTATTATGTTATTGTTTTGTTATAATGTGCTATTGCATGATAGAAATTTATATCTGTTATATATTTTACTCATTGATAGTTAATCAACCGTATTATGTAGTGTTTTACAAGAGCATATAATGCAAATATAACAATATTTGTTTTGTAAAATAAATACTGTATTGCATACTCTAATACGTGTAAGGTATAGTTGTATGTATGTGTGTATGTATTTATGTATGTTTGCACGCGGATCTCAAAAGCAGCTCGAACTATTTTCTTCACACTTTTAAAATAACTTCGTTCTGGGATAAAAATAATACACCCATCCGTTTTAAAATCTGTTTAAATAAAAATTATTAAGTGTAAAACACAAAATTGTGGCCAGCAGCTTAACGAAGCATTTAAAGTCGTATGTTCCAATGATATTTTTGTTCACTTTTATCCAAGGTATCACCACACGGAGTTTCGGAAGAGATTTTCCGGACACTCTGTATATTTCGGTTTTAAACAATTATCGAGGACGGTCAACTGTTTTACCCCAGTTTGATGTTCTTTCACACAGGTTTACACATTTTTTATGAATGTTTACGGATATTATACCCTTTAGCGCTACAGGTGTGAAAACCTTTCATGTAAAACAGGTATAAAAACATTCTGTTTTATCATCTTCATATGATAAATCCAGCTACAATTATTTACAATCACTCAGTGATCAAGCACATCTATCTGGTTTGCCAAGAAAACCCTGGAAGACCAAAAACCAACAAAAAAAATTTGTAATTTTTCACTCCCAATAAGGAGTCTTGCAGGTATCTAATTCATTTAAGCCCGGGGCGGGTAGGCGATGGTCTACATGTATTTTTGTGAGCAGCCCTCGTACTGTAACGAGCCTGAAGTCCTTGCTCCTTTCCCCGCCAAGCGTCAATGTCATACAGCCTACGGTCCCAAGTAGGTTAAACGAATAAAATATTTGTTGTGGATCAACTATCTACTATCGCCGCTGGCGGTGGCGCTACTGTGTGACCTGGCTAACTAGCACTGGGTATAGTCAGGAGGGTGGGGGCAGATGGGAAGTAGAGAAGTGTGGATGGATATGAGATTGATTTTTTCATCTAATGGATTTTTATGACAGAAAGATGGATCCTTAGTTACGACAATTGAAACAGTTCTTAAGGTTCAGATAGTTCAACTATTGAGCAGGTTTAATAACAGATATACTGCACATGTAGCACTAGGCCTACTTTAATCCTGAACACAAGATATATTTTTATTTTCGAGTACGTGATCAGAAAATTATTACTAATTCTTTATTATTATTATTATTATTCTCTTCTTTTAAATAAACTACAAATTACTGTACAGCCCATGAGGGCCCAACTATATTTATTTACATAAATATTAAATACTAAGCGATGTCTGCATTCAAAATTTTTTCACTGCGACATCAGCTTACACCACAAATAAAAAATTTACTTCATGACCAAACATTCGTCATGATCAAGCATATTACTTTTGTCATTATTTCCATTCTTTCCAGTTTTATATTTATTTTTAAACTCCAAAAAAAACCATTCAACAGAGTTAGACTGCAAATTGTTCGGGAACAAATTTCACCACCCGATAATTATTTTCTATCTTATTTTCTGCCATGAGCTCCACGAGAGGAAACCAATGTAGTGAATTAATTCATAACAAGTCTCGGTTCGGACGTGAACCTTGTTTCCTGCCAGTCCTTCACATTTGTCACAAATTACAGCTCCATCGGCTGATTTCTCATGTGCGACCTCGTCAGTACTCGCCGAGCTAGAATTCCGCCGAGTGAAAATTAATAGCTTGGTACTGTCATGAAATTTACTGCATTTGGCCTGCTATTCCTTGCTTCCCTGAAACATTGTCTTGATCAATAAATTATTTTTCATAAATGGTTTTAAGTTTTCGTTGTTAAATAGAAAATTGTCATTTGCACTTGAAAGAAAAGGAACGTATATGTGCCATATTTCAATTATTTTTTAAATCAAGCCATTTCTGTAATTGGTGTTAAAACTGTAGTATAGTGCGTGTGTTAGACTTATAACGGCTAAATACCTTACAAAGAATGAAAATTTGCCAGTGAATGTATCAGATTTGTTGTAAGCAATTTAATGATACTGCATTCACATAAGTATGAAGTGTATCTAAGTTAAGTACAGTAGTACAGTCACACGTCAAATATGAACGTGAAGCACGTTATAAGACACAGACAAAATTTGTTGTGTTGTTTCAGAAAGGGTGAATTTTATGGGTGGGAGGAATCATATGACATGCAGTTTTGTTACTAACAAAGGCCAGCTGATTCGTTTGTTTGGTTCATTAATCCACAGCCCAATGAACAAATATTTTACTGAGAGCCAAACTTTTCTAAGTTTGAACCAACAACCAATGGCTTCAAATTCTCATCTTAACCACACAGTTAAGAGACTAAATATTATTAAAAGTAATTTTTCACTAGGATTTGATAAACAAAAATTTTTTACATTTTTTATAAACATAGTTGTACTAAACATCATTATGGCGTTTCACAATAATGTGTCCTTTCTTTAATGCAATTACCTAATGAAATAGACTGATGGTTAAATTGAAAACAAAATTTATCATTTTATGTCTTAGGAAACTCTGATTCTAGGTTAGATTTCAATTTTTGTGAGTAAAGATCACCGAAACCAGCAATCACTGGAAATTGTTATACGGTAAAAACCATAATCCTGTTCCTTTAAACCACTGTCACTTATTTAATTTCTTTTGTGTTTTTTGACGCCATATGCATTTCATAACGTTTTGGCATGGAACGGTTCAAAACCATGGTGTTGTTACTATCTAATACCGATCATTTGTTAGATAGCATCAATGAAAGTACTTGATACCCGAATGACAAATGGCAACTGGATCCGGAATCCAACTTTTAAAAGCTACTAAAGTTTCTCAGGATCTAACCTTCAACCTTTGGATTAAAAGGAAAGCACTATAACCATTTAGCTCCCAACCAGATATTGTGATTTCAAAAACACACGAGAATACCCATGAAATCATTTTTAGAGTGACAGATACTTATTAGTATTCATTTAGCACTTCTCCCAACATCCATCACATTTACGGAACCGTTTCCGGCAATGTTTCCCTAATAGGTTTTCGCCTATCGGTAATAGCTTTGGCGTGTTTCTCCTAGACTGAGGCCTTCGCTTCCTCCGGGTCCATCACCGGCCTCGCCCCAAGGTCACCCCCAGCCTCGGGGTCCGAGAGGTACTCTGGTCCGAGGAGTAGATAGTGGCATTGAACCCTGAGACAGCCGTCTGCCTCCAAAACACCTATCAACATCAACTGGGCCTTCATCGATTGGTCGCGGATTTTAATAATGATGAATATAGCCTTAAATAGGTTTAACAGTTTCTACCAAATAGGGGAACTGGTTTGAATCAGACTTTGTCGATAGGAGTTTGAATTTGTTGATGTTTATTATTCTATGTCTATAAAAAACGAAATATCACTGACTGACTCGCTAAGAAACGGTAAAAACAAATTCGAAACCCAACCACGGGAATCACGAAAACCGTGTGTTTTATATTGCTCCAAAATCACCGAACGGATGTATACAAAACTTTTTACATAGGTTCGTCTTACCTTTTAGCCGCTTGCTAACTTTTTGTTTGAAAAATTAGTTGTGAAAAGTTGTGAAAAATTCGTGACTTAACCGCGAGAGTTGGCTAAAAACGCATATTTATATGTATGGAATTACCGAGGGGATTTTTATTAAACTTTTTACATTGGTTTATGTTACCTTTTATGTGATCACTAGGAGACGGTTTAAATACTTTGCAGCCGAACAGTGGGATTCCGCCGATTCCGCTACAATACAGAAAATAGCAAGAGAATTTTATGTTATATAAATTTAAAACTAAAACACAGTTACCAATATTTTTGAAATTTTAATTCGTTGTGAGGCCTTTCGCTAGCAAGGCTAGCATCGTCAGACAACTCACAAACTCTAATTAACAAAGTTTGTGAGTTGTCTGACGATGCTAGCCTTGCTAGCGAAAGGCCTCACAACGAATTAAAATTTCAAAAATATTGGTAACTGTGTTTTAGTTTTAAATTTATATAATATTAACCAATATTGAAGCTCTTGATACAAAAAAAAATAAAAAAAAAAATAAAAAAGAATTTTATGGTTTTAGACACAAACGAATTTTAACGAAACTTTGTACTCTGGTTGTTTTTAGAAATTTGGCACTAACGTTCCTTTTTGTTACTAGGTGCTAATTAAGAAACAGTTTTGGAAATATAGCTTTGACGTTTTTAGAGCTTTGCCCCGCAGGACTTCAAATTTACTCTGCGGCCTACAGGGTTGAAATTTGACATGGACAAATTGTCCATATCTTTTGCTTATGTGAGTACCACTAACAAACAATTTGCAAATATAGTCTTTAAAGTCCTTTATTGCTCCAACCCATAGGACCTCAAAAATTACTATAGATCCAACGGTTTTGGAATTTAACGCGGACGTTAGTCTTTGCTAATAGGTGGTCACTAAGAAAAGGTTTTTCAATTATATTTTTTGAAGTCTTTAGGGCTCTGCCCCACATGAATTCAAAATAGTCTAGGGCCTACCATGTTGAACTTTGACACTGACGTTCCTCTTTGCAAACCTCTATTTGAAAATTATAGAATAATGAAATTAACTTCTATTTATATTCTGCAAAATGTAATATATGTTAAAAATAATCATACTGAATTTAAATGTAATTTGGACATTCATTATCATTCAACAAGAAATAAATCAAAATTAAAAGTTCCATTAGTAAAATATACGAAGAGCTATGAAAAACTTAACATGGAAATAAAATTATATAATGATTTGCCCAAAAGTTGGAAATCCTTATTAGATCGCAAGTTTAAAGAAAAAAATTGAAAATGTTTTAATAAAAAATTCTTTATATTCAATGAAGGACTACAATGAAAATTATTGGAAATAGTGTTAATAGAAAGATAGAATTTAAAATTAAGTTAACTTATTTTACTATTGTCATGTATTTACTTGTAAATACCTAAGACAATAAAGTATTTATTATTATTTATTTATTTGCTCATAGATGCTTAATGCTTATTGAGAAACGGTTTTGAAAATATAGTTTTTGGAGTCCTTTAGTTCTCCGCCCCACAGCTTAGACTTCACTATGACAATAGGGCCTGGGGGGGGGGGGGTTAAAATTTGACATGATCGTTCCTCTTTGCTCATTATTGGTGCTCACTAAGAAAAGGTTTAGCAAAATTTGTTCATTGCTCCGGGATTTAAAAAATTTGCAAAATAACACGAGAAATTTTAACGAAAACACAATTAAACAATATGTAACTGCACAAAAATAAACTAATCTATACTTTTCTTAATAAAATATTATAAAAACTTAATTAACGTTTCGGTTGAACTAAAAACTAGTTATGTTCATATATATAAACATGACTTAGATAACAAGGAAACATTATTAATTTATAACCAAAATGTTCAGTCTCTAACTAATGATTGGTTTGATTAACTTATGTCAGTTCAAACTGAGGCATAAAAAATTAATTGATATTAAGGACCATGATTTTTTTCTAAGGAATGTCAATGTGATACGTGTTTTAAAACAAACTAAAACTATAAAAATTCTATATCAAACAAACTCTGTATTTTCACAGTTAAAATTGTAGGAAAATGTGTAATACTACAGTATTACACATTTACAGTAGGATTGGCATTTTATTTATTTAAATAAAATGCCAACAAACAATCTAGAAGGATCATATCTAGGTTACACAAATGAACATATCACTTGCACCATTTAATCTTTTAGAACCGTTACTTTGGCTGTTAGTTTATAGTTTATTATGTTTCAAATTATGAGTAATATTATTTTTATACTTCAAATGTTTTAGTTAAAAAATATATAATCATGGTCTTCCTTTTACTCTAGAACTACAGTAATGATAAATGCAATTTAATGTTAACAGCGTGTAACAAACTAAATTATTTTCTCTACTAAGCCAGATCCTGTACAGGTAAGCACGACTAACACTATCCAACGGTGTATGAATGAGTCGTTGTCATCAATGGCTTACCTTACTACTATGGACGCCGCCGTCCTTCACCTTGGAAGGTCACTGCTATTGTTGTCATTGTTGCTACAAACTGAATGACTTCCCAGTCATGCCAACCTTATCATGGCGGATGTGTCAGAAAGATTGTGACAATGTCATTACATCACTTACATCACTTCTGTCTTCACATTGTTATCTATTTTTTATACTCCGGATGTTTCATAAAGTAAAATTAATTTATTTCCAAACCTTTATTCAGGTATTGTTTAACAAATTAAAGATACATAACTTGAGTGAAAGGCTTTATTCGTGAGTGAACATGAAGTTTTGAAGTACGTGCTAAGTACTATTGAGATGTTTGAATCATAATCATAAAAAATAAAACCGGAAATAAAACAGTGCTGACTTAATGCGAAATGAAAACATTTCTTCCTTTATGTAAATTTTTCTACTATCTCTAATAAAAATGTTCAGGTAAATTATTTTAAACTGATAATGTATCAGTTCGTCTGTAAAATATAAAATTCATTTTTTTAAGTTATAATTTTAACAACTATTTAGCTTATGAAAAACTTTTCATCAGTAACTTTAACCTTCCCTTATATGCTAAGCAACACTTTTTACATCAACACCTTTAATGGTAGTAATGTAAATTTAAAGTCATTAGAACAACTATAATCATCAACTATAAAGTATTTCCTTTTTCAATAAAATACTCACTAGGGCCTAATCACTTTTCATTCATTATAAGTATAGAGACTACTTTTCTTGGATCCGCCAAAGTTAATCATATGTTTGGAAATCGATTAGCACCTTTGGCCAGAGCGTGCAACACCTTTCCAACCTTGACTCTCCTTGGACCCCTGCGTCGCCCGCCAGTCAGGGTCCAGGCACAATGATGGGCAGAGATTCGGCCCAAGGTCCGCCGTGATGGTTACCGGTTGCAAACTTTCGGAATTGGGTTTAGTGAGTTGTACAAAAACACTAACTACCTTTGAGAATGGACCGGATGCCTTTCTTGTTCAGGAGTTGCAAAAAAGTAACAACCTTTGTGTGATGCGTAATTGTTGTAAGGTTTCAAGAATCAATAATTCCAAGATGATCAAGGTCGATTGTTTATAATCGTGATCAACATGTTCATTGATCTTTTGTGAGAAAGTTTTATCCTAAACATTTTCTGAGTGTGCGAAACTTTTCTGCTGACCTTAAATTATTTTCAGAGAATTTTTAAGGTATTGTTTGTTCAGCCGTCTGTCGTTTCGTAGGTTACTAAATAGTTATAATTTTTGCAAGCGTTGTTTGATTGATAAAATATTTTTGTAAAACAATAAATTATCACGGTTTATGTCAGGACTTTGGTGAATAATTTCATCATAAATTTGAACATTATATATGACAATTCTTAGTCAAATCTGATTACGACTGGAATCAAGAAGTTCCGATTTGATCAAATCCTGATCAAAACCTGATCAAGAAATTTTTCAGACATTGATCAAACTCATTACTAAGTAAGATTAATTGTTTTACCTAACCAAATGTTATTTCATTAATCATTTTTATTCTTTCTACATTTACAGACAATGACGTGTTCTAATCCAATGTTACCAGGTTTTCAAAACGACTCCTTGAACAAATCCAAGGAAATATGAAAAGTAACAATTTGCAAGGACAACTCCGCATAAAATCAAACTAAACTTTCCAATTACTGTACTTCCAATCCAACAAGTTTTTACATAAGTGGGTATTATTTTCACTAACTCAATTTCAGTTACTCAACGGTTTCGGTGTAACAGTGATCATTAGATAGTTGTAACCCTTATCCCGGAGACGTTACCCTGATGTTGATCACGTTGAGGGACGTGTGCCTGCGAGGAGCTTCCCTGAGGTCACATGTCCAGTGGTGGAGTTCACGAGGCATGGGGCGGGTGGGCGGAAAACTAACTGAACCCGGGGATAGTTAATAACAGTTAATGATAGTTAAACTTTGTAAGTGTTTAGTTGAATAGTTACATTAGGTTCTTCATAACCCAATTTTTTTAACTTCAAAACAGGGGAATACGTAGGCATGTTTTCACTGTTTTTACAAGTGTGAAGATGACTATTAACCTTGTCAGGTTAAAATATATCCTATTTCAAACAGGGAATATTTTCCGCAAAAGATGCTTTAACCAGAAAATGTTGATATTATGTTGGTTAATGTTAAATAGGGTGATTATATTTTATTAGTTGGTAGACGTAAAAGGATCTTATTCAGTGGTTAAATTCACTGTCCGATAATATTGATGTGTTAGGAGATTACAGGATTTACAGATAACATAGTATCAATAGAATATTTCACTAAAACATGGTCATACTAATTATTAGATCATAGACTAGTGAAAATTTCTTTACGGTATTCCAATCTACTGTGTAGGAAGAGACCGCAGCTCCGTGGTAGAGCTCCGAGTTATCACCCAGCGGGCCCGGGTTCTATCCTCGCTCGGGTACAAAAATGATCGTTCGGCCGCTCCCGTGGTTCGAAATTTACGTTAAGCCGTTGGTCCACCTCCATAGGAAACAAAAGGTGCAGCCTTTTCAGGCGAGGATAGTAATCAATTAATTTCTGATCTCCCTCCGCTAAAATGTATACGAATATTTTTTTATCAAATTGGAACCCTTTTTGAAACTCAAACCGCCCAAAGCTCAAGACAGTTTGACAAACCACAACCACACAAGCGTGTACCCGTCAACCATCCGGTACATAAAAGCTTGATCGGAGATAATGTTTCTCATGTAAAGAAATGTCTAATTAGCGTCCTGCAGCCAGGACCGGACGACCGTGAGGATCTGGGTCAGAACCGCGCTCAAACGCCACAAAAACCGCCACACTCGGCGCGATGAGGGCCCGACCTTGCACTTCATCCTGGGCAGCCACGGGCGGTCCTTCCGCGGCCCCGGGGAGGCTCAAGGGCGAGTCACTTCCGAGACCGTTTCCCAAAACTGGGAAAACGTTGGACCGCTTAATGGCTCTACATTGTCTCTCGGTCTTGCAGTGACATGTGGTAATTGTTGGCTTAAGTAGAACCATTTTATGTACAACGTCATAATGATGGAATGTGGTTTAAATAAATCTACATCTTTCGTGTAGACCCTCTTTTGACATACTGTACTTTGTTTTATTTTTAGATTGGCAGCCTTTTTGGTGGATCCTACACGGTCAATACGGATCGCGATATTTTAATCGTGATCCTGGGTCACGATACGGATTGATTGTGTAAAGTTAAATATTGATGTTTGATTCATGGATCACTCATCCATATTTGACTTTACACACTCAATCCCTATCGTGATACAGGATCATGATCCAAATACCGGGATCCGCATTGATTGTGTAAGATTCACCATTGACTCTTCTTTTCTCCATATATAGAAAATACCTTTTTGTGCGTTGAATTAATTGTAGTTGAGTTGTACTGCTACTGTATACAACATAGACCATTTGTTAGATGGGATCAATGACAGTAATTGGTAGCTCAATGACAATGGAAACGGGGTCCGGAATCGAACCTTTAAAAGCTAACTCAAGACTTTTCAAGTCTACTCAAGCTACTTTTCTCAAGATCAAACCGGCAACCTATGGATTAAAAAATGAGCTCTATAACAACTCAGCTACCCAGCTTGTTATTGTGATTTCAAAAACACACGAGCAGACACAAGAAATCACTATTCGATAGTAACTGATATTTATTAGTATTCATTTAGCACTTCTGCCAGGATCCATCACATTTGCAGCCTTTTTGACTTTACTTTTCTCCGTACATAGAAAATACTATTTTGTGTGCTGAGTTATTGGATACTCATTGTAGTTGAGTTGTACTGCTAAAAATACAATTAGAACCCACGAACCCGAAAATAATGCAACGGTTTCCGATTGAATAACCACTACGCTACCACCAACTCTCACAAGGCAATGTTTTAGGCAAATTCTATAGTAAGTTTGATCAACAGCAGGCCTAAATGTTTTGTTGCGTAAAAACTAGCACTGTGACTAGCAAAGCCACCGTGTACGTCGATCATTAAGGTAGTCTATGTATAAAATAAACTCCAATCATTCTCGAGCTGGGGTTATTTCGTCAAGATCGCACTTGTAAGTTGATATCTTCTGTATGCGCAAGTCATGACCAAATTAGGCCATGGATGATTTTTTCTGTATATGAATGATGCTCTATTTTTGTGCACAGACAGTGACATAGCCAACAAAGGATTATGTCACGTCGTATGGCCTTAACCACTCAACTGGAACAGTAAGTACGAGCAACGGACAGTCAAGGTCCTCTCAGAAACACACTCAAAAATATATATAATAGCATAGAATAATAGTGCTAATTAGGAAGAGTAGTCATCAAATGATTTACTTCTACAAAAATTCTGTTACCTTAATTTAAACACTCAATGCACTAACCATCTGAGAAACAACTTCACGGTACAACCGTTGACTACACAGGTTTATTTTACTGTGCCACCATAGGAATATGTATAGTTTAAAAGATTCCAATGGTGGCACAGTTGAAAAAATCTGTATACACTAACGTGAATAGACTTCTCATCCAATGCTTTTTGTTTAATACTAACATTTAGAAGGTTCTTGTATGCCACGCCAGAGGCGTTGCGATCGATGTTGTCATTATTCAGCTGGATTTACAGTGCTGCAAAAACCTTTTACCACATTATAAACATAAAATTCAGGCATAAAATGTTCCTCCTTGATAAGGTAATACTGATTTACCTTTGATATGTCACTTGTACTTCATGTACGCCTGAGAAGACCGCACCACCGTAAATAGGTTTCAAATAGGCCTACGCCTGTGAAACCTATTCAAGTGAGTGTTAATAGTGAAAGATGCAACTAACAACAAGATTCTTAACCATTTCTTAAAAAATTATTATAACTCACAGTTCATAATAAAGTTCTACGTAATGACACCTCAAATTTCTCCAGACATACTGGTGCTTACATTATGTTCAGGACATCAAGTGATATGAACTATTACGTATTTATTCTGTGAATTTAAAATGTTTCATATATATTGGACCAATAATGTAATTTATACTACTAGTAAACGTGTTGCTCGAAATTGAGCAATTTATTTTAATACAATACAAATGTTACTTTTATCTCTAAATAATTGACTTCCGACCAATCCAATATTGGGAATACTTTATACTTATACTTTTATACTTTTATTTGAAACACCGACGCACTCTGTGGTGCGTATTTTAAGGTGAGTATGACTGAAGGGGTGAGTGTGATGATTGTGATGGATCAGATGAGGTGTAGCTTTGTTACTGACAAATATCAGCTGTTTTATTTGTCAGGATCATTAATTAATAGCCCAATGACCAAAGGCATCAGCTGGGTCCAGTATCGAACCATCAAAAAGCACTAACTTTTCTCAGGATCGAACCGGCTACCTTCAGATTCAAAGGCGAGCTCTTTAACCACTTAGCTACCCAGCCAGTCTGCAATCACCAAAACTACACGTATTTACAGCTGATTATTAACAGATGTTTAAAATGCTTTATTCATTCCCAATGTCCCAAATGGGAAATCCCAATGTTACGCAATGTTGTGCAATGTTGTGCAGTCCAAATGCTGTTTCCCAATGAAAAATTTTGATATTTCAATGGTGGATAACGCCTTTATTTTCCGTCAGATTCTTATCAGTTTTTGGCGGAAACAACTACAGACCAAGCCTTATCCAACGATACCAAAAACTTGAAAATCGGTTGAAAATTGTAGGAGGAGTTCTCAAGACAAAAAAAACCCTTAGCGTATTAAATAAGTATAGATTACACACATCTCCAAGGAGAGACGTACAGACAAATATCGTAATTATTGTTTTAGAATCAAGGAAAAATAAAAGGAACATGTACACACACAAAAATGATTTTTCTACGTAGAGTTAAATATACATATAAATAAATTTGTTCCATGAATATAAACATTTCTTTATCCGGCCAACCTGTAAAATTTATTAACAACATTTTAATCCAAATTAATCATCACTATCCGCTAGTTTCAATCCATGTTCAACCTCAATTATCCGAACACCTCACATCTCACAGCCCGTGCCATCCTTGATGTCCACAATCATAACACATCAGACCACTTCTTGCCGGCAATCAACGTCTCGGACTCCTCATTCCCGGAGTTCCCGGTGAGATGGGACGCCCGATCCGAAGGTCCCGGCCGTGAGGGTCGCCAGCGGAGGTTATATATGCCATTCTGCCCTGCACTGCGACATTGTCGTTTGCCCCATCTTACACCTACCACCGCCATGTACGCGCTGGTGAGTAACGCACTACACAATCTTGTGTCTACTGCTAACTTATCATTTGTCGTAAAATAGTTTATACCTGTTCAATACACTAAAATAATTTTTCACCTTATATTTATGACTCTTCGCGTAAATAATATGTTACGTACTTGAATTACTTTAAATTTTTAATCCATTTTTACATTAGTCTTATTGAAATTTTTGGTCCTTCGTGCCTGATAGTGAATTTAATGCCTGACCATTTAATGCTATGGGTTTTCAATCTTTATCGAAATTTAATCATAAAAAATATGTTTACCATTCTTACATTTAGACCACGTTCAAGTATAGTTTCAAACAACTACTAGTACTAATTTAAACTGCATTTATATTATTTATTAGAATTTATTTAGTAAACTTTATTAAAACTAACAAACAAACTTACTTTGAAAATATTTAAAATTAAAAAAAATGTTCTTTTCTAAATAAAAATCTAATAAAATTGTATATTAATAAACAGTTGTACACATTTTCGACCAAACTATGTAAATATTATTAAATTATTTTATTCTTTATTTTAAACCGAACTTTCATTGACTTCCATCAATAGGCCTACTATTCAGTGGGGATATATTTTTTATTTTAATTTTTTATGTACTTTGCATTTATTTGTAGCTTAAATATAACGTAAAACTCATTACGTATATCATCTAATATTGTGGACTAAGTTGACGAAAAAGTTGTAATTAGCTTTGATTACGACGTTGCCATGCAATAAAATAATTTGTTAGCCGGGTGTATTTTGTTGTGAAAATGTTTATCGTCTCATGTAATTCACGACACTTTTTCATGGACAATAAAACGATGACATTTAATGATGATATTAAAAATTCTGAAAATGAAATTTCTATCATATCCTTTTTTAAGGAGATTTCCCGTAAAATGGCTTTTGAAAATAACAAATTCAAACTAACATATAACTCAAACTTTCTGTATTCAATTCTACACAACCAGTTTCTCAAATTTGGATTACTCGCGTGATATTGCCTTTTTAAGAACATCCAAATATAAATAAAATTTTATGTGTACTGTTTTCAAACATATAATCAGGTATCATTAAAATATTTTAGATTTGGTTGTAGGGGAGACAAACTTGTCCATAGTTTATATCGTATGAACATAATGAACAAGGGAGAGAATTTCCTAAAGTAAAGTAGGTATGCAATTTACATAACAGTAAAATTTATTTCACCCAATTTAAATTTTCTATTAAATTTATTTTGTGTTAGAAAGAAAATACTAAGAAGAGATGTTTAGGGTCTTTGCACAAACAGTAAACCAGACTAAATGAAATATAGTTTTAAAAAGTTCAAAACTGCTAATGGTGTAAGTTTAAAATATTCATGTGCAAACGAATTTTGTAGGTTAAATTTAGGTTCAAACTAAAATATTGCAAATGACTCTTAGTTAACCTAAACAACGTAATTTGATTCAATATTAAACATATGGTTCACTTTGATTTAAACTGACTTGGAAAAAACGTCTCTTAGTTCTCTTATCTTAAAAATTTTTCAAAACAATTAATCCAAAGATTTTCACAATAAATTAACAAATATTTACTGCAAAATTGATAACTACATCCTTTGAATTTTTGTAATTGCTAATTTGTTTACTGCTTTACCAGTTATATAGCCCACATTTATTTAAAATTCAATAAAATCTTGATCTCCATTTCTTTATGACTAAACTTTGTGGTTAAACTACATTGTAAAGCATTTTGTGTAAACATTTATTTACCATCCTTCGTGAGAGAAGTCACTAACAATGGTGGAAGCTAGAAACAGTTTGCTACCCTTCATTAGCTGAAGCTTTTTATTAATTAATTTTTGTTTTATTGCTTTGTTTCACTGTTACAAACCAGTCGGTAATTTTACATCACAACATTTAGCGTAGGCCTATTAGTTTCGTCTTTGTGGCAGTTCCTTTCTAATAAATTACTCTGTAACTGTTACTTTTGTACAAGTCATAGGTTCCGCTTGGAAACATGACAGTTAATAATGAGTTACTAAAAGAAATTGAGTCATTAGAAACGTTATTCAAGAAAACTTGCTATTCCCAAAGGTTTGTCAAAAGTTTCAATTTTTTGTTTATACTCCAAATGTGTCTAACCCTCCACCCAAACCCAAAGTGCTCTAGGAGAAACTAACTATAGAGTGATAAAAACGATAATTATGTTTTGGGCGTATGATAGAGTTGCCATTTTACCCACACCGTCCCCTTATTTTAGTGGTAACCACACAGATTCCCTTGCAAATTTTGTACCCTTTTAGCTATGTGTGGTCGTAACGAGCATTGAAATCATATTGCCATTAAAAAATTGATTCAAAGATCAAATTAACTGTAAAGATGGTATTTGTTACCATAGAAATGTCGGGTAAGTGTGGGTAAAATGGTTGAAATCAGTTAGGTAACTGAAAACAAAGAACTGGTTACTATGGAAACAAGAGGTCAGTGTTGGTAACAAGATGACCATCATGCACGCAACAGAAACCTCTACATTAGAAGTACCGTATATTTGGCTTCGCCAAGTTGAAACGTTAAGTAAGTTCATCACAATTATCTGATGACTATTATCACAATTTTATGTATTGCTAGGTCGTGCTCTCCGCTACCTTAGCGGCCGTCGCCGCCGTCACCCCCTTCTTCGAGTCTCCCCACAACGAGAAGGCCACCCCCTTCTACAAGGTTCCCGTCCAGAGGGACTTCTCCTCCCCCTTCCCCGTCTACACAGGAAAGTCCCAATCGTCCTACAAGCAGCAGTCCTACAAGTCCGACACCTCCTTCTACAGTCCGGAGCCTTCTTTCTACAAGCCTGAGCCTTCATACTATAAGCCACAACCTTCTTTCTACAAGCCTGAAGCATCATACAAACCCGAAACTTCATACTACAAGCCTGAGCCGTCCTATTACAAGCCTGAACCTTCGTACTACAAGCCTGAGCCTTCATACTACAAGCCTGAACCTTCCTACTACAAGTCGGAACCTTCCTACTACAAGCCTGAGTCATCCTACAAGAGCGACTACGGCCATGGTGCTACATCCTACCAGACTGTGCGACTTGGAGGTGGGGACTACAAGCCCCAATACAAGCCATACTACTAGTCCATTTTCCTTCCATTCATCTGTTATTTATTCCATTTCGTTGTCATTATTTATTAAACCATTGTTATTTATTGCCCAACTCCGTGTTTCTGTATTTCCTACATGATACGTTTAAAAACATATTGAACGTTTTAAAATTGATGTTCATACGACTTTAAAAAGTATTATAGTATCTGAATTAAGGTCATATTAAGTAAAATAACATATTTTGCTTCAGTTTCACTTGTCAGGGCCGTATTCTCCAAAGACGTTTAAGCAAAACTAAGTTCAATTCAATGTTAAACAGATGAACAATTTTGGTTTAAACTTAAGTTCAGGTGTAAACTTGATTCAAGGAACCAGCCCTAAGGGGTATTAAACCAATTTCATATACTTATATCAGTTATCAACGATGAACATAAAAAATCATAGAGCAAATAAGAAATGTTATTTTATAACAATATTAATTTAACTAAGGTTTTCTTGCACTCTTATTTAAATGTAATATGAAATGTCAATACTTAATGTAGAAAGTATATGCCTATTGATTCTAGTTTCGTTCAACTATACATTTTTATTCATTCAATTACTCAGGACTATTATTTTAAACCTCCTTAAAACTGTAAAAAGTTAAGAATATGTGTAATAAACTTTAATGATTAAAATAATCTATTATGCTTTAAATCTATCTTTAATCCACGTTTTTAAAAGATGATGCAATCTTACAAAACCCAGGCACACACAATTGTGCGATTTAAGCCATTTGAAATTATAGTTCATATAACTAAAATATTGCTATGTACATATTTTCTTTCTTGACTCTGTTTCCATTTAGCATTAATTAATTAATTTGGTCTACGATATCGAAAGGGTCTCATAAAAAAAGGAATTTTTACATATCTGAGCAACGAATTTGATGTGAAGAGTTATCAAAGTTGGTCATCTTGGTCTCCAGCACTGCTCTATACGTGCCTAGAAACTGATAACGAGCATTTAAGTGTCAGATGACATCATAATGAGAGAGTAGAGGAGGCCTTGGTTTGTGGTGATTGCAGCTCAATAAAAAGACAGTTGATGACATTCGCTTGGCCGCCAAACACAACTTGCCATGAATAATTCATCTACTATCACAGCTGGTTGAAATTTTTAATTAGATTTATTCATAGTATGCTCTTATTTGTGTTTTGATCACTTTAGGTACATTATGTAAATTTATATTATCAAGAGAGTTGTCCAGTGTTTATTGAAACAGATATCGAATATCATGTTATTCTCCACTTAGAATGTGTTTCTTTCAGTTTTTAAAATAATAGTTATAAGTATGGATTCCTATAAGATACAAACACACTCTTTTAAACCTAGCACAAAACACATAAGGACTAAAAGGAAGGTGACGAACTGGATAGTCTATCCTATATAGTATACTCTAATAGGAGTAAAGTATTTGTATGTATGTAGATATGTTTACACACTGATCCCGAACACTGTTCAAACGATTTTCTTTGAAACGATTACTTTGAAATTTCTCTGTTTGAAAAATAATTCTATTAACAGATATGACTTGTAAGTAATTTAATAGTATTATTCTTTTACTCAATATATCCCATATTGTATAAAGAAATTTTCAGGAATTCTTCAAGAATTTGAAGTTATTCTTCAAGTAGTTGAAGAATAACCAGTTTCAATTTTTCGTTAGTGCTTTGTGTAAAGTTTTTTGTATTTATTTCATTTTATTTTACTTTCCAACGGTCAAGAACCATTTTACAAAAGAATAATAATACTAATTTTATACTTAAATACAATAATGTAAATATAAATACTCTATGATACATGCAATTAATTCCTAAAGATCACACTTTTATGTTGTGCATAACAGGAACATAAATATATATGTATATAAACGACAAGAACAAAAATTATAGACACAAGTGAAAACAACAAAATAAATTATGGGTACAAGCAAAACAACCAGAACAATAATAAAAATATGATTGTATACAATTATCAACTAAAATATTAATATAGAAAATCTTAGAATAATATTTTACTGAGTATAACTTGCAGCATCATTCATTTTCTTGATAGCATTTGTGGCTATGGCGAAGGGTGGAAGTCATCCAGCTCTCTTCTACGAATAACAGAATAGCTGTCATTGAACATGTCGATGCTAGTAGAGAAAGTATTTCCAAAACTGAGCATTCTTGGCAAGGGTCCATGATGGTCGTAACCTCTTGTATGTTGTCTCCTTCCAAATAGATCTTGAGAGTGGGTGCCAGTTGGAAGACAAATTAAATGTCCTCCTCTAATGATAAAGCAGGACAATCAATCTGACCATCAACAGTTTCAAAAGGAAGATAACGTTAGCACAACGCCTCGCTTGAAGGTCATGTCATGAAGGTGTAGTTCAGCCTGCAATATTGTTACTGGAACCTCATGGTACTGAAAACATTGGCGAACTCCAACATGTCTCAAAAACTTGCTCTGTATATTTTAGGGTCTATTTGTGAGGCCAATGTGGTGAGATGACCAAACAGGGGAGGTATATTTCAAAATCTGTCGAAATAGAGAACGGTACATTGTTCTAAGCGCCTTAGCTCCACTAAGTTGAGCGAAATGACAGCCGCCCTGCAGCCGGTTCGCTCTACTACAAACATGGTTGACATGTTCATCGAAAGTAAGCTATCGGGGTCCGGAATCGAACCTTTAAAAGCTAACTCAAGACTTTTCAAGTCTACTCAAGCTACTTTTCTCAAGATCAAACCGGCAACCTATGGATTAAAAAATGAGCTCTATAACAACTCAGCTACCCAGCTTGTTATTGTGATTTCAAAAACACACGAGCAGACACAAGAAATCACTATTGGATAGTAACTGATATTTATTAGTATTCATTTAGCACTTCTGCCAGGATCCATCACATTTGCAGCCTTTTTGACTTTACTTTTCTCCGTACATAGAAAATACTATTTTGTGTGCTGAGTTATTGGATACTCATTGTAGTTGAGTTGTACTGCTAAAAATACAATTAGAACCCACGAACCCGAAAATAATGCAACGGTTTCCGATTGAATAACCACTACGCTACCACCAACTCTCACAAGGCAATGTTTTAGGCAAATTCTATAGTAAGTTTGATCAACAGCAGGCCTAAATGTTTTGTTGCGTAAAAACTAGCACTGTGACTAGCAAAGCCACCGTGTACGTCGATCATTAAGGTAGTCTATGTATAAAATAAACTCCAATCATTCTCGAGCTGGGGTTATTTCGTCAAGATCGCACTTGTAAGTTGATATCTTCTGTATGCGCAAGTCATGACCAAATTAGGCCATGGATGATTTTTTCTGTATATGAATGATGCTCTATTTTTGTGCACAGACAGTGACATAGCCAACAAAGGATTATGTCACGTCGTATGGCCTTAACCACTCAACTGGAACAGTAAGTACGAGCAACGGACAGTCAAGGTCCTCTCAGAAACACACTCAAAAATATATATAATAGCATAGAATAATAGTGCTAATTAGGAAGAGTAGTCATCAAATGATTTACTTCTACAAAAATTCTGTTACCTTAATTTAAACACTCAATGCACTAACCATCTGAGAAACAACTTCACGGTACAACCGTTGACTACACAGGTTTATTTTACTGTGCCACCATAGGAATATGTATAGTTTAAAAGATTCCAATGGTGGCACAGTTGAAAAAATCTGTATACACTAACGTGAATAGACTTCTCATCCAATGCTTTTTGTTTAATACTAACATTTAGAAGGTTCTTGTATGCCACGCCAGAGGCGTTGCGATCGATGTTGTCATTATTCAGCTGGATTTACAGTGCTGCAAAAACCTTTTACCACATTATAAACATAAAATTCAGGCATAAAATGTTCCTCCTTGATAAGGTAATACTGATTTACCTTTGATATGTCACTTGTACTTCATGTACGCCTGAGAAGACCGCACCACCGTAAATAGGTTTCAAATAGGCCTACGCCTGTGAAACCTATTCAAGTGAGTGTTAATAGTGAAAGATGCAACTAACAACAAGATTCTTAACCATTTCTTAAAAAATTATTATAACTCACAGTTCATAATAAAGTTCTACGTAATGACACCTCAAATTTCTCCAGACATACTGGTGCTTACATTATGTTCAGGACATCAAGTGATATGAACTATTACGTATTTATTCTGTGTATTTAAAATGTTTCATATATATTGGACCAATAATGTAATTTATACTACTAGTAAACGTGTTGCTTGAAATTGAGCAATTTATTTTAATACAATACAAATGTTACTTTTATCTCTAAATAATTGACTTCCGACCAATCCAATATTGGGAATACTTTATACTTATACTTTTATACTTTTATTTGAAACACCGACGCACTCTGTGGTGCGTATTTTAAGGTGAGTATGACTGAAGGGGTGAGTGTGATGATTGTGATGGATCAGATGAGGTGTAGCTTTGTTACTGACAAATATCAGCTGTTTTATTTGTCAGGATCATTAATTAATAGCCCAATGACCAAAGGCATCAGCTGGGTCCAGTATCGAACCATCAAAAAGCACTAACTTTTCTCAGGATCGAACCGGCTACCTTCAGATTCAAAGGCGAGCTCTTTAACCACTTAGCTACCCAGCCAGTCTGCAATCACCAAAACTACACGTATTTACAGCTGATTATTAACAGATGTTTAAAATGCTTTATTCATTCCCAATGTCCCAAATGGGAAATCCCAATGTTACGCAATGTTGTGCAATGTTGTGCAGTCCAAATGCTGTTTCCCAATGAAAAATTTTGATATTTCAATGGTGGATAACGCCTTTATTTTCCGTCAGATTCTTATCAGTTTTTGGCGGAAACAACTACAGACCAAGCCTTATCCAACGATACCAAAAACTTGAAAATCGGTTGAAAATTGTAGGAGGAGTTCTCAAGACAAAAAAAACCCTTAGCGTATTAAATAAGTATAGATTACACACATCTCCAAGGAGAGACGTACAGACAAATATCGTAATTATTGTTTTAGAATCAAGGAAAAATAAAAGGAACATGTACACACACAAAAATGATTTTTCTACGTAGAGTTAAATATACATATAAATAAATTTGTTCCATGAATATAAACATTTCTTTATCCGGCCAACCTGTAAAATTTATTAACAACATTTTAATCCAAATTAATCATCACTATCCGCTAGTTTCAATCCATGTTCAACCTCAATTATCCGAACACCTCACATCTCACAGCCCGTGCCATCCTTGATGTCCACAATCATAACACATCAGACCACTTCTTGCCGGCAATCAACGTCTCGGACTCCTCATTCCCGGAGTTCCCGGTGAGATGGGACGCCCGATCCGAAGGTCCCGGCCGTGAGGGTCGCCAGCGGAGGTTATATATGCCATTCTGCCCTGCACTGCGACATTGTCGTTTGCCCCATCTTACACCTACCACCGCCATGTACGCGCTGGTGAGTAACGCACTACACAATCTTGTGTCTACTGCTAACTTATCATTTGTCGTAAAATAGTTTATACCTGTTCAATACACTAAAATAATTTTTCACCTTATATTTATGACTCTTCGCGTAAATAATATGTTACGTACTTGAATTACTTTAAATTTTTAATCCATTTTTACATTAGTCTTATTGAAATTTTTGGTCCTTCGTGCCTGATAGTGAATTTAATGCCTGACCATTTAATGCTATGGGTTTTCAATCTTTATCGAAATTTAATCATAAAAAATATGTTTACCATTCTTACATTTAGACCACGTTCAAGTATAGTTTCAAACAACTACTAGTACTAATTTAAACTGCATTTATATTATTTATTAGAATTTATTTAGTAAACTTTATTAAAACTAACAAACAAACTTACTTTGAAAATATTTAAAATTAAAAAAAATGTTCTTTTCTAAATAAAAATCTAATAAAATTGTATATTAATAAACAGTTGTACACATTTTCGACCAAACTATGTAAATATTATTAAATTATTTTATTCTTTATTTTAAACCGAACTTTCATTGACTTCCATCAATAGGCCTACTATTCAGTGGGGATATATTTTTTATTTTAATTTTTTATGTACTTTGCATTTATTTGTAGCTTAAATATAACGTAAAACTCATTACGTATATCATCTAATATTGTGGACTAAGTTGACGAAAAAGTTGTAATTAGCTTTGATTACGACGTTGCCATGCAATAAAATAATTTGTTAGCCGGGTGTATTTTGTTGTGAAAATGTTTATCGTCTCATGTAATTCACGACACTTTTTCATGGACAATAAAACGATGACATTTAATGATGATATTAAAAATTCTGAAAATGAAATTTCTATCATATCCTTTTTTAAGGAGATTTCCCGTAAAATGGCTTTTGAAAATAACAAATTCAAACTAACATATAACTCAAACTTTCTGTATTCAATTCTACACAACCAGTTTCTCAAATTTGGATTACTCGCGTGATATTGCCTTTTTAAGAACATCCAAATATAAATAAAATTTTATGTGTACTGTTTTCAAACATATAATCAGGTATCATTAAAATATTTTAGATTTGGTTGTAGGGGAGACAAACTTGTCCATAGTTTATATCGTATGAACATAATGAACAAGGGAGAGAATTTCCTAAAGTAAAGTAGGTATGCAATTTACATAACAGTAAAATTTATTTCACCCAATTTAAATTTTCTATTAAATTTATTTTGTGTTAGAAAGAAAATACTAAGAAGAGATGTTTAGGGTCTTTGCACAAACAGTAAACCAGACTAAATGAAATATAGTTTTAAAAAGTTCAAAACTGCTAATGGTGTAAGTTTAAAATATTCATGTGCAAACGAATTTTGTAGGTTAAATTTAGGTTCAAACTAAAATATTGCAAATGACTCTTAGTTAACCTAAACAACGTAATTTGATTCAATATTAAACATATGGTTCACTTTGATTTAAACTGACTTGGAAAAAACGTCTCTTAGTTCTCTTATCTTAAAAATTTTTCAAAACAATTAATCCAAAGATTTTCACAATAAATTAACAAATATTTACTGCAAAATTGATAACTACATCCTTTGAATTTTTGTAATTGCTAATTTGTTTACTGCTTTACCAGTTATATAGCCCACATTTATTTAAAATTCAATAAAATCTTGATCTCCATTTCTTTATGACTAAACTTTGTGGTTAAACTACATTGTAAAGCATTTTGTGTAAACATTTATTTACCATCCTTCGTGAGAGAAGTCACTAACAATGGTGGAAGCTAGAAACAGTTTGCTACCCTTCATTAGCTGAAGCTTTTTATTAATTAATTTTTGTTTTATTGCTTTGTTTCACTGTTACAAACCAGTCGGTAATTTTACATCACAACATTTAGCGTAGGCCTATTAGTTTCGTCTTTGTGGCAGTTCCTTTCTAATAAATTACTCTGTAACTGTTACTTTTGTACAAGTCATAGGTTCCGCTTGGAAACATGACAGTTAATAATGAGTTACTAAAAGAAATTGAGTCATTAGAAACGTTATTCAAGAAAACTTGCTATTCCCAAAGGTTTGTCAAAAGTTTCAATTTTTTGTTTATACTCCAAATGTGTCTAACCCTCCACCCAAACCCAAAGTGCTCTAGGAGAAACTAACTATAGAGTGATAAAAACGATAATTATGTTTTGGGCGTATGATAGAGTTGCCATTTTACCCACACCGTCCCCTTATTTTAGTGGTAACCACACAGATTCCCTTGCAAATTTTGTACCCTTTTAGCTATGTGTGGTCGTAACGAGCATTGAAATCATATTGCCATTAAAAAATTGATTCAAAGATCAAATTAACTGTAAAGATGGTATTTGTTACCATAGAAATGTCGGGTAAGTGTGGGTAAAATGGTTGAAATCAGTTAGGTAACTGAAAACAAAGAACTGGTTACTATGGAAACAAGAGGTCAGTGTTGGTAACAAGATGACCATCATGCACGCAACAGAAACCTCTACATTAGAAGTACCGTATATTTGGCTTCGCCAAGTTGAAACGTTAAGTAAGTTCATCACAATTATCTGATGACTATTATCACAATTTTATGTATTGCTAGGTCGTGCTCTCCGCTACCTTAGCGGCCGTCGCCGCCGTCACCCCCTTCTTCGAGTCTCCCCACAACGAGAAGGCCACCCCCTTCTACAAGGTTCCCGTCCAGAGGGACTTCTCCTCCCCCTTCCCCGTCTACACAGGAAAGTCCCAATCGTCCTACAAGCAGCAGTCCTACAAGTCCGACACCTCCTTCTACAGTCCGGAGCCTTCTTTCTACAAGCCTGAGCCTTCATACTATAAGCCACAACCTTCTTTCTACAAGCCTGAAGCATCATACAAACCCGAAACTTCATACTACAAGCCTGAGCCGTCCTATTACAAGCCTGAACCTTCGTACTACAAGCCTGAGCCTTCATACTACAAGCCTGAACCTTCCTACTACAAGTCGGAACCTTCCTACTACAAGCCTGAGTCATCCTACAAGAGCGACTACGGCCATGGTGCTACATCCTACCAGACTGTGCGACTTGGAGGTGGGGACTACAAGCCCCAATACAAGCCATACTACTAGTCCATTTTCCTTCCATTCATCTGTTATTTATTCCATTTCGTTGTCATTATTTATTAAACCATTGTTATTTATTGCCCAACTCCGTGTTTCTGTATTTCCTACATGATACGTTTAAAAACATATTGAACGTTTTAAAATTGATGTTCATACGACTTTAAAAAGTATTATAGTATCTGAATTAAGGTCATATTAAGTAAAATAACATATTTTGCTTCAGTTTCACTTGTCAGGGCCGTATTCTCCAAAGACGTTTAAGCAAAACTAAGTTCAATTCAATGTTAAACAGATGAACAATTTTGGTTTAAACTTAAGTTCAGGTGTAAACTTGATTCAAGGAACCAGCCTAAGGGGTATTAAACCAATTTCATATACTTATATCAGTTATCAACGATGAACATAAAAAATCATAGAGCAAATAAGAAATGTTATTTTATAACAATATTAATTTAACTAAGGTTTTCTTGCACTCTTATTTAAATGTAATATGAAATGTCAATACTTAATGTAGATAGTATATGCCTATTGATTCTAGTTTCGTTCAACTATACATTTTTATTCATTCAACTACTCAGGACTATTATTTTAAACCTCCTTAAAACTGTAAAAAGTTAAGAATATGTGTAATAAACTTTAATGATTAAAATAATCTATTATGCTTTAAATCTATCTTTAATCCACGTTTTTAAAAGATGATGCAATCTTACAAAACCCAGGCACACACAATTGTGCGATTTAAGCCATTTGAAATTATAGTTCATATAACTAAAATATTGCTATGTACATATTTTCTTTCTTGACTCTGTTTCCATTTAGCATTAATTAATTAATTTGGTCTACGATATCGAAAGGGTCTCATAAAAAAAGGAATTTTTACATATCTGAGCAACGAATTTGATGTGAAGAGTTATCAAAGTTGGTCATCTTGGTCTCCAGCACTGCTCTATACGTGCCTAGAAACTGATAACGAGCATTTAAGTGTCAGATGACATCATAATGAGAGAGTAGAGGAGGCCTTGGTTTGTGGTGATTGCAGCTCAATAAAAAGACAGTTGATGACATTCGCTTGGCCGCCAAACACAACTTGCCATGAATAATTCATCTACTATCACAGCTGGTTGAAATTTTTAATTAGATTTATTCATAGTATGCTCTTATTTGTGTTTTGATCACTTTAGGTACATTATGTAAATTTATATTATCAAGAGAGTTGTCCAGTGTTTATTGAAACAGATATCGAATATCATGTTATTCTCCACTTAGAATGTGTTTCTTTCAGTTTTTAAAATAATAGTTATAAGTATGGATTCCTATAAGATACAAACACACTCTTTTAAACCTAGCACAAAACACATAAGGACTAAAAGGAAGGTGACGAACTGGATAGTCTATCCTATATAGTATACTCTAATAGGAGTAAAGTATTTGTATGTATGTAGATATGTTTACACACTGATCCCGAACACTGTTCAAACGATTTTCTTTGAAACGATTACTTTGAAATTTCTCTGTTTGAAAAATAATTCTATTAACAGATATGACTTGTAAGTAATTTAATAGTATTATTCTTTTACTCAATATATCCCATATTGTATAAAGAAATTTTCAGGAATTCTTCAAGAATTTGAAGTTATTCTTCAAGTAGTTGAAGAATAACCAGTTTCAATTTTTCGTTAGTGCTTTGTGTAAAGTTTTTTGTATTTATTTCATTTTATTTTACTTTCCAACGGTCAAGAACCATTTTACAAAAGAATAATAATACTAATTTTATACTTAAATACAATAATGTAAATATAAATACTCTATGATACATGCAATTAATTCCTAAAGATCACACTTTTATGTTGTGCATAACAGGAACATAAATATATATGTATATAAACGACAAGAACAAAAATTATAGACACAAGTGAAAACAACAAAATAAATTATGGGTACAAGCAAAACAACCAGAACAATAATAAAAATATGATTGTATACAATTATCAACTAAAATATTAATATAGAAAATCTTAGAATAATATTTTACTGAGTATAACTTGCAGCATCATTCATTTTCTTGATAGCATTTGTGGCTATGGCGAAGGGTGGAAGTCATCCAGCTCTCTTCTACGAATAACAGAATAGCTGTCATTGAACATGTCGATGCTAGTAGAGAAAGTATTTCCAAAACTGAGCATTCTTGGCAAGGGTCCATGATGGTCGTAACCTCTTGTATGTTGTCTCCTTCCAAATAGATCTTGAGAGTGGGTGCCAGTTGGAAGACAAATTAAATGTCCTCCTCTAATAATAAAGCAGGACAATCAATCTGACCATCAACAGTTTCAAAAGGAAGATAACGTTAGCACAACGCCTCGCTTGAAGGTCATGTCATGAAGGTGTAGTTCAGCCTGCAATATTGTTACTGGAACCTCATGGTACTGAAAACATTGGCGAACTCCAACAAGTCTCAAAACTTGCTTTGTATATTTTAGAGTCTATTTTTGGGCCAATGTGGTGAGATGACCAAAGAGGGGAGATACATTCCAAAATCTGTCGAAATAGAGAACGGTACATTGTTCTAAGCGCCTTAGCTCCACTAAGTTGAGCGAAATGACAGCCGCCCTGCAGCCGGTTCGCTCTACTACAAACATGGTTGACATGTTCATCGAAAGTAAGGTCAGTTGCAAAAGTAACACCCAAATCCTTAACTACGGAAACTCTGCTAACAGGTTGACCATCAATGATGCACTGGAATTGGTGAAGTTCGTAAAGCGCCATTGAAGTAAAGGGGTAATTAATTTAAATTAACCAGTACAAATGATAACAGATCAAATTTATTTCCATAGATTAATTACGCCAAAATTTATTTTAACCGCTGTGTGTATTCCCAGATATCATGTATATTGATTGCTGGCAAATGTACGGTCTCGTTTCCAGCAATCAGAAGGGAAAGCTCCAAGAGAGAGTAAATGATAAGGGAACTCATGTGAGACGCTCACAGGTATATAAGCGGGTGATCCATGTGATGTGGTCATACATTTGTGGTTCACTCTCTACTCCTCATTCACACCATAAACATGAACGTGGTAAGTAAGTGGTGACGGTGAGTCTTCTTCACTTCAAATAATTAAACAGAAATTTTAATAAGTTGGGGTCTTACCTAATATTATTTAACGAAAATGGTTCGGAATGGTAATACTATTTCAAATGATACTAATACTCCAATAATAAAAGTAAATATAAAACCAAAATAATGTGCAGTATTTTAGGTGCTATGTTGTATTTTTATGGTATACAATTCATGAAAATTCTAGAACAATACAAATTTTTCACCACACAACGCTATACTGAAATCAGATGTTTTTGGATCGGAATTTTAATACCAGAAGAAGAGTTTTAAACCCCTATAGGTAAAACCATTCTGCCAACTGATCTATACTTACATCTTACAACATGTATTCAAGCAAACACGAAATGAAATGCCTAACTTTATGCATACTTTTCGTGTTATTTAGTTGACACACTGTACTGCAACAACAACAATAAAATCCAAACCATGTGTTTTCAATGTTTTGCTTATTTACTAATTATTTTTGTCCGTGATTACATGGGGCAGCAACATAATTTACTTCATGTTTTATTGTAGTGGAAAATAGCTTTCGCACATCAAAGAACTGGTTTTGCATGTCCCTCTTATTTGAATTGGTCATAAACACGAATATGTAAAACGGCAAGAATAGTTATTTGTGCTTCTAGGGACTAAAGTACAATTTTTTCTCCCTGAAGGGAAAGTGTTGTCGCCCGAAGGCGAAGCCGAGGGCGACAATTTCCCTGAGGGAGAAAAGTACTTTAGTCCCTTGATGCACACAACATTTTTCCTCCACTTACACGAATAAAATTTAGGCCTAATTGGCCTACAGTAGATAATTTAACTTTACCTTCATATGATCCCTTGCTCCGTCAAGCTGGATCTGTAACATCAACATAAAAACACACAAGGTAGGCCATATCTATTTTAAAGAACACGAAAAAACAAAATACACTTTAAGCCTAGTTAAAAATTTTACACTTATGTTTTGGACTTCTTAGGTTAATAGCCTACCCAAGCAAAATTTAAACAAACGCCTACACTGCCACGCTCATCTCTAGTACTAGAGATGCTGCTCACCCACTGCTGACTGAATGGTCAGCAGGTGAGCAGCAGCTACAGCTGCTATTAGTCAACAATGAGTAACGAAACAAATACAAGTAACAGCTGACTGTGGCTCATGTTCTTTTTAATCTCTCTTTTAATGTTATTCTTATGTAACCAACTTAAGCCCCGTGGTACGAAAAAATTCGAGTTTTCCCTAGGTAGAAAGATTAAGTATTCAAGTCACATGGGATGGAAATTAGTACTTTACTACTATATTCCAAGGAGTAAAATACGGCTTTAGATAGTAGGTGGAGGAAAAGGTTATTTTTTCTTTTGGTTAAGCACCAAGGGCACCAAGGGACTATCAAGTATATAGAACTTCTTTTGCGACTACTGTTCTACCACAGACAAATATTATAAAATTCACACATAATTACTGGGGACAGTATAGATCATTTCTGTTTAATTAACAACCGGATTTTCCCATTTAGCGACTGCTCACGAGGAGTCGGTAGAAAATCCCTCAACAGAAATACATGTTCTAGCTTTTTCCCACGGCTTCGCTCGCATTGCTCGTCAGGTTTAGCTCGTTCGCTACGCTCACTCCCTGTCACGCTCTCCCTATATATAACAAACCGGTAAAATAACTAAATTTGCAATTTGTTGTAAAAAAATAATTCTTTTTAAATAAAAGTATCCATTGTTACTTCATTACCTTCCAGAATATGTGTACAAAGTTTGATGATGATTCTTCGAGTAGTTTTTTGCGTGAAAGCGTAAAAAACATCCACGCTTTCACATTTATAACATTAGTAAGGATCATCTCTAGTAAAAATTTATGAAATGTTCCGTATTTTCATGTTGTTATGCATAAGATAAGAATGATGTTCCAGACTTAATTGATTCCCTAAACAGATACCATTCTGAGGAGATAGCATCTATGTAATTAATGTTATGAAATTGCAGGCAGTTTTCGTTGTTATACTACTCGCTGCAGTCGCGTTTGCCCAAGAAGGTGGACATGGTGAGCACCATGAGCACCATGAGCCCCACTATGAGCATCATGAGCCCCACTATGAGCACCATGAGCATCATGAGCCCCACTACGAGCACCACGAGCCCGCCGAGTCCTACCAGAACTACAACCTGCACGTCGGCCATCAGATCCCCATCAAGTACCCCGTCATACATCACTACGAGAGTCATCATGAGGAGCCCCATCATCATCATGATCATCATTACGACCATTACTAAATTCTAAATTATTTAAAATAAATTTTGTCTTTAAAAATTTGGTTTCTTTTAACAACATAGTATGTTAGTAACACCCAATTTTTATACCACCCCTAAAACCGCACCTTTCTTTAACTAGTAAAATGTTTTCTATGGTGCTTATTATATAATGAAACTCCAAATGTACATAGAAGGGTAGCCACAAAATCAAATAAAAACCTCCTCTCATATATTTTTAAAACAATAAAGTACTAAAAAAAAGAAGTTTCGGTTTTGGAACAGGTACAACACAACTGACATTCAAGCTGAAACTTTTGTCAATTTAAAGGGTTTGCTTACATCTCAGAAAGAGTCTTGCTTCCAAATACATATTATTAATAAATGACAAATTAAACTTAAAAAATCTTCTTTAAGTGAAGTATTGTACTGAAAATCGCGTGGTTGTATTTCCTCTTCAAAAATAATTTACTCTAAAACCATTGTTTAAAATAACAATCAGAGCAAAGGTAGGATAGTGGTAGTTTAAAATATTATAAAACTTTAATACTGTAAATTAAGACCAATTAAAGATGTAAACTTGTTTATCCAATTTCGATTATAATTAATAGCAGAGAACCAGCGTAATCTGCATACTACAACGGGTATTCTGGAGTCGTCTTATGTTGTTATTAAACATTTCACAACCACAGGCCTTGAACCACTTCAGCTTAAACGTCTTGTTTTGATCCTAGCACCCGAACTTGTTAAGGTTGGAAAGCGATATGAAATTCGAGGCGATCGATAACTGATAGGTTGGGAAGAGTGACGTTTTGTATATTGGGAAGTGTAGCAAAGTATTTAACAATCTTATTAGACAAGTACACCATGGAAAATCTTGTTAGGCAAAAAACGAGGACATTCGCTCCACTCATCTTCCTCAAGTCCATTAACCAACTAGTCCTAAGAGTACTGCACTCTGATATCGATTTTTAGAGCTAAAAGCCTCTGGTTTATATCTTAATTTATCAGATGATTTTGGTTAAATTGTAAAAGCTACAAAATATGTCCTTAAGGATAAGGTATAACACGGGTACTTTAAAGGCTGTACCTTTACCGGATCTTTCCCAGTCTTGCTATTAACTCCAATTGATTTTTCGTGGCCAATAACCTCATGTGTCTAAAACAGAATTTTTCCTTACGATCTGATTTGAGAGAGTAAACTTATTCTATAAAATGGTCATCAGAAACGAATTTTGTGAAAAATGGCATTTTAAGCACAGCTTATCCCTATCTAGTACTTATGGCTAAGTACATATTTATGTTATCAAACCATGTATGCAAATTAAATGATCACTACGAGATTTGTGAAATAGGCTTTTTCATTAAGAATCCTCAAAATTATAACACTTTGAATTCTTAATGTATATTAATTATAAATATATATTCTTTCCTGCTTATTGTTCTAGCACGATTGAGCGTTTTTATAAAAGTATAAGATTCAAATATAAGTTCATGAACTTGGATCTGAGGAGAAGGAAACTGGGCGCGCCTACACATTTGTTTGAAGTGATCTTGGGCTTAGATTAACTTCCTGTAGCTGTTTATTGCACTGGTTTGATTGATTCGTACCGTCAAAATTGGGTAATCACATTTAAGTTGCTAAACAAGATTACTGTGCCCTTTAAAGTAATTTTTAGATAAAGGTCAACTTAAATATTTATTAAAGAACATGCAGTTTCTGTTAATTCATTGTTACTATAGCTTTTTTTATTTATCGGCTAAGGTAACTTATTAAATTTGAAACCCAATCATTCAAAAAATATAAAAATTATACACATTTTTTCGAAAGTGAGCTTCGAATTAAGCTTTCAAAATTAGAGACCAACTCTATATTATCCATCATTCTCCTGTAGTGCAATATTTGGAAAATGTTTATCAGAAAATCATTTTGGGTATTTTTATTGGTTAAAACTTCAAGATCAGATTTGTAACTAAAAAAGACACGTATTCATGATTATTCATAACCACAATTAAACCTTTCTGAAATTTACACCTTATAATTGTATAACAATTTAACGTCTAAGAGGATTTTTGCTAAATTTCTAACCAAACCATCTAAGATGAAGAAAATAAGAAAACAAACTGTATATCTCAATGGCTATGAAACTCTTACCTAATGTACATACCATCACCTATCGCACACGCTACTATCACACGTGATGGCCTGGAGCACGCATCACATGCGATATCACGCGCGATGCCGGTAGCAGCGGCAGACTTGCAAGTTGCCAAACTGAGTCGCTGACCCGTCATTATCATCAGCTGCCGACCCACATCCAGCTGCTGATCTCACCCTGCCTTGGGGCTGCCTCTTGTATATAACCGGTGGACACCCGGGGTAGCCTACAGTGATCTGTGGGACTCCTCGTCATCATGAACTCCCTGGTGAGTCTTGGACTGTAATGTGGATCAACATTTAATTTTAAGGTTGAATGTATCATTATCTTGTTATTCTTTGAGGAATAACTGCAGATATACCACCTGTTGGTGGTTTTATGTATGGAAAACTAGGTGAAAAGATAATTTGGTTGTGGGGTTCTTCAAGGATCAGTCTTGGGGCCATTACTTTTTTCTTTGTAAGTGAAAAAAACCCAATTTTTTGTTACATTGTGATTTCAAACTGCAATCAATTTTTCTAAATACAAATGCTCTGCGTTGAATTGGTTGGTGGCTTTTCTCAATATTAAATATAAACAAATTACAAATCATATATTTTTATGCAAACAAAATATGAAAAATTATTGTCTATAATTAAGCTATCTAAAAAGTAAAGTTACATAGGATTTTTGTTTCTCTTTAAAGTTAAGTTTCTCTGAACCCGTTAAATAATTAATTGGGGAAAACTTAAACCGTCTCATTATAATGATTCTGCGGAGTATGTTTTGGCCTACTTGTAATTCTTCTAATTTGCTAAAGTTTTTTAAAAAACCTTCTTAAGATATTGATCAATTCTTAAGTTGAGTTTGAAACATACTAACACATATAAACATTCCAAATATGAAGTTCCAACAGTAATCTGTCACCGAAATAAAAATTAATAAGTAGAAAAACTAAATGGTGGATACATCGGTATATATGCATATTAGGACATGCCTTCATGTGAACTTTTTCTCTTTATTTTGACCCAGTAAAGCAAGTTATGAAGTTATAAAGTATATTATGAAGTTTTGTGATGGATTTTAAAGACACCTGTATAGTTTTGCCATTTGCCGTTTCTTTTGGACTAGCTACGTATTCTTATCATAACAAACAGCGCAGTCACAATGACATCGATCATAACTCAAAACCTCTCGACCAGCTGCCGTCAATCTTCGTCCTGCCGTCAGTAACCATATTGGGACCGACCTCATGTTATGAACTGGTTCGAAAACAAGGCTAAAAACAAAGCTAATTAGTGGGTAATTAAATTTAATGGACTCTTGCCTTAATCGAAGATTTGATGGCAATGGTCAGTGCAAATTGTTGCAAAAAGTTGCATCCAATTGTTGTCTGGGGCAATTGAATTTTAACTTAAAAACAATTTGGTTGGAAATATGGAACAAATGTGTATTACCTTACAGGATTGCAAACTATCCAATGGAAACAATATTGAAGTATTGTAGTTTCTCAAGTATTCTGGATGTAAGAGGGATGGAAAGATAAAAAAGGGTAGGAAAAAAATGGATAGGAGGAAGATTATATATTTTTATAGCAAATACAAAAGTCAAATACCTTTATACCTTTATTGAAATGGCGACCTAACTCAATAGGTAGTTTAAAGCCAAGTATGAATGATCGATGAGTGTGGGATGATTGTGGGGCGATCTTGTAGTCTTGTTACTGACTAAGGCCGACATTCTCCTTAGACTGTTAATTCATAGCCCAACAGCCAGTGGTATCTAGGGACCTACAGTTTAACGTGGACACCACAATTTCAACCATACAAATTGGTCTAATTGTGAGGATGGTACTTATGGATGAACTAGTATTCACTAGTGCGGACGTTAATCCCCACCAGGGAATATCGCATCCACAAGCCATCGCTTATAACTATCCACAATTCGTGACCTCCAAGTAGCTGGATTACAGGACGTCGCCACCGTCCCAGTCTTTTCAATAGTTACTTTTTAACACTTTTTTATTAGCAAACGAAACCCCAGTGATTTCTTTATACTATAAATATTTATATAAATTATTCTTAAAAAAACTAAACCAATGTTATGGATCCAAGTAAGTAGACTTAGTTAAGGTCAACTTAAATTTGACTTTAACTTATTTTAAACTTTGTTACAACATATTTTTAACATAGTTTAAACTTTTAGTATAACTTTTTATTTCACTTTATTTTGCTCTACTTTAATCTTATCAGCCTTTTATTCCTTACAAATAAAACTTATTTACTATTGGTGTCTTGTACTATTCTATTTTTATTGGTGTATATATTTTATGAATAGCTTAAACAATAATTTATCTTCTATCTTAAAACCTGTTCTCGCTTTTAATATTTAATGATAGTATTACGTGAAAATTAACATTTTTCTTACCATTTAAAAATTAAGTTTGCGTTACAATTATTAGTAAGAACCATAAAAATTTTCAACTACAATTAATGGACAACCCTCCTTAAACCCCAAAAAGTTATTATAAGGTCCCGAAAAACAGAAAACATGTTTAACTTGTTTCCAAACAAACAAATCTGCTTTGGGAAATCATACACACTATGAATATCAACATTGAAGTCCAAGGTAGGATTAATAAAAATCTCAAGGAAAAAATGTTTAAACACGTTTTGTTGTATTAGGGAATAATTTTTTAGAAGATGTGACAATTTTCTTAACTACTATTTAATTGATGTGATTTAAAAAGAGGAAATAATCATTGAAACTGAGTAAGATATGTATTATGTCCACAAAACTATTGCAGTCGAGAATTAACGAATAATTTAGAGGGAAAAACAATAAGAAATCAATTTAATCCGTTACATATAGAAACCTTATATAAATTTCGGTACACAACAAACACATCTCATATACACACAAATAATCACATCTCATTTCACATACAAATCTTATCCCTACAATCTTTTAGGCATTGAATATGCATTATAAATATGAACTATTATAATTCACAAATCAACTATTATTGATACGATTTATGAAAGATTAAGTAGTTGTTGTAAATATTTAGACGTAATAAAAAAATTTGATTCAGTGCAATATATGTAATTTAATCAAATAACCTTTTAATTTTAAAAGATAAATAGTGAACGTGTTGCTCGGCTCCAAGCAATTTATTTTGATACAATACAAAAGTTACATTTAGTTCTAAATCAATGAAATCCGACCAATCCAATATTGTGAATATCAGTGATCACCAAAAACTACAGCTGTATGTTAACAGATGTAGCGCCCTTATTTGAAGTAAGATTCTTGTAATTTTTTTGCTGAAACAACTACAGACCAAGCCCTAACACACGACACAAAAAACTTAAAAATCGGTTGAGAATTGTAGGAGGAGGTCTATACACAAAAAATCCCTTAGCGTATTAAATAAGTATAGTTTTTTATAGTTACATATTTATGATGGCAGCATTTATAATATTGAGGGTTAAAGAGAATTGCAACAGTAACTTGTCACTTGCATTTGTTTAGTAATTTAAAATCTACCTGGTGGTTTTATGTGTTGTATTGTATCTTCAATCCAAAAGTGGGAATACCTTGGTTTATTTAATTTTATTAATTTAACAATCCCAATACTAAATTTAAACGCACAGTTGAAAAAAAAATCAGTTGAACTATAATAAAAAACACGACCAATTCAAACTAATGTTTAACTTTTAAATATATATGACCAAGGTAATTGTCAAATCCTATGACATAGAGTATTACTACTAGTCTTTAAAATCTAAAATGTTTGTCCCTTGTTTACTGGCTTGTAACTTTAGTAACCAAAGCTACCATTATGACCGGTCACTAAGTTAAAAGGTATATAAAAACGCTACAATTGACTTTTGATTGTATTATTACTGAAGTATAAACTTTAAAAACTACACTAAATAACGTAAGTTTTCTGCACAAATCACTTGACATCATTTCGAGTTGAAGTGTTTCTACAAAACAGTCATTTTTACAATTTAACATTAATCACTTTAACAAGGGTCTTTGAGATGATTGGTTTCTACAATAAACTATTTGCCTACCTTTGTCGTAAAAATCAAAATTGTCAGTTCTGAAATAATGTATTCAATTATTGGACAATAGTGTTAGTAAGTTAGTGTAAGTAGTCCATTACAGTTGGATTATTAATTCTTCAGTGAAAATGAAATTTTTTCAACACTCACACCAGCTTAAAAACTTTAATGTTTATAGAAATCCATACAACAAATAAGCTACATATAATGTAATTCACGTTTAAAATTCAGGTTGATGAGATATAGATATTAACCAAACATAAAAATTTGTATAGAGATCTTTAGTGACAACAATCAAACCAACACCGTAACGGTAGTTCTCCTAACTCGATGATTGAGCGCAATATATCTTAACGACATTTAATGCCCATTACTGGTAAAAGGCGTAACATATGTATCTAGTGAGGGCCTTGAGCAAAAGGCTCAGTTAAGGGGCCGGTTTGGGTTCTCGGTGAAAGTAGAACTGCTTCGTTTGGAAGGGCTATTGACTCGGCACATCGGACTAGATATAAATCATTTGTGTTTCAAACCCTCCAGTCAGCTGCTGTATGTTGGTGACCAGTCTCAGGTTGATCTTGAGCAAAATTGATAATCTAAGTAAAGGTCATTACTTGGGGTTTGGATTATTAAGTATATATTATTAAGTATAAGTAAGTCAGTAAAAACACTGTATAGTAATTTTGCTACTCAATATTAATTTATATTGGCCTCAAAGAATAAACTCTTTAGTATTGACGTTCGAATAATAATATTCCACTGAAAAAGTTTAACAATGCATATCGGCTTTACTATATTTTAACCAGATTAACGAAATTTTAATTTATTAATTAATTAATATATAAGTAATATATTATTTGATTAATATTATATTAATTATTGTAATATTAGTATCTCAGAATTTTAACAGTATTATACTTAACAAGTTCACATTTTTTTCTTTCGGTGTATTTTTATTTAATCACCTCTTAGCTTTCTCCGTTCTTTTCTTTTTGCTAATATCTTTCTTGGTTGATTCTTTTCGTTCTTCTTTTATCCTATTTATAGAGTATATCTTATAATAATTTTGTTAATTTTACTCTCATTAAAAACTTCCTGAGGTAGGCTACACTAATTTAAGTTTACATTATTTAAGACACAAATCGTTAATCAAATCCCGTTATTTTTTAGTGTACTGTGATTTATGATTTCTCTTTTAATCGGAAATATTTCTCATGTAGGATTTAAGTATAACCATCGTTATAAAAACACTAAATTACAATAATTACTAAATTAAATAATAAAATAAACTATAGAAAACTGTAATTAGAACAAAGTAGTTAAACCCTAAAGCATACAGAAATAACTATTGCACAGATAATCACATCTTTAAAGTAAAGACCTTGTCATAGTAGGTATTAATTTCATTATATGTTTCTTCGTTAACATAACGTAATTTCAACCAAGCTCGTTCCAAACCTTGCACCTTATAAGAGCTACTTGTATCATCTTCATAAACATAAAACTGTGTTATAATGTTTCCTGTCAAAACAAACCAGATATTTTGATCCAAGCCAACCCCTTCCACCTATTCTAATATTGAACTGGTAATAATAGAATCACCTGTATAGAACCCCGGAAACACAAACTATATTCGCCTGTTAGCACGTGGTCGAACAGTTGACCATGTTACAAGTACCTCGATAACTATCTATTGTCATCCACCGCTAACGCTGTACCCCGTGATGAACTAAAACCCTAAAACTAATATCCGAAAGGTACAATTGTGGTTTGGGGGGGGGCGTAAAAACTTTTTTCTTGCCTATGTAGAGTGAATTGTATTTCGGCGTAGCAGTATGACCTTTTCATTGATGAGAACCAATTGTTAACAGTGATTGTCTTTTGATTTTAACATGTTATGATCATGAAGTATGTACTCTCTATCAGTCTAAAAGTGTCTTAATCAAATATTTATAACTTAGAGGTATTGTTAAAATTGCAAACTATTGCGAATCCAAGAACAAATTTCAGAAAAGACTTAGAAATTAAATGTTATCCAATCTTAGTGTAATAATACATTACGTCCACCAGAGTTTAATAAGTTTAATGTGTCCTATTCCAATTTTGGGAAATCTTCACTTTGAATTCGATATTAACTTTAATAGTCATATAGGATGTATATTGCAATGGCCAAGTTCCTACCTCTGCCAGGAATTTAAAATAATTCGTCTATCGTTCTTCGTCAGCTGATATTTCCATTTAGAAAAGCATCCGAACTAGCGCCATCTCCTTTAACAAATACAACAAATTATCTAGTGACAAACTAAATGAGGTGTTTTTCTCTTGATGGTGAAAACTGAAAGATTTGAAAAGCTGTTGTATGTATTCTTTCAATCCATATACAGATTCCTTGCTTCGGGGGGTTTAAAGAAGCTTTTCTCTAAAAACTATGTGTTCAAATGGATTTATGACTCTCTAAATCTTCGGAATATATTTTTATTATATTATAAGGTTTGCTGTTTTAATTGACAAGACAATTTTCGTTCAAAAAAATTTCTCTCGAGGAGCATGTGTTATTACAATAGAGGAGTTGTCTTTGGCATGATCGAACACAAAACTTCTTACTACAAACCAAGATTGGTGCCATGGAATTATCGGTCAAGCCTGGTGGGTCTACCACAAATCCTGAAGCGATAGACAAAATACAGAAGATTGTTAAAAGTGAAGTGGAATACTTTAAAATGGACGATTGAAAAAAAGATGATCGTTTGACTAGTATTTGACTTCAGTCCTTTGTTTATAGTAGATTTACTACCCAGATGCAAACACATTTCATACTATGAAAGAATTTGAAAAGATAATGTTTTCAAACTTAAAACGTATTATCAATCTAGAGATATTTGCTTTTTTTTCTTTTCCAGGCTCTTATCTTCTCCGCCGTGGTGGTGGCTGTCTCAGCCCAGTACCACTCTGCACCCGCTCCCTCTTATGGCCACGCCGCCCCCTCTTACGGCCACGCCGCCGCCCCCTCTTACGGCAAGGCTTCTGGACCTTCCTACGGCCAGGCTCCCTCTTACGGCAAAGGAGGCGAAGCCACCAGCTTCCAGAGCTTCCACCTCGAGGTCGGCAACCAGGAGTACAAGCAGCCCTCCTACGAGAGCAAGCCTGCCTACCACTCTGAGCCCTCTTACGGCTCCCCCTCCTACAGCAAACCTGCCTACCATTCCGACGCCTACCATCAGGCCCCCGCTCCCGCCTACAAGCCCTCCTACCCCTCATCCCCCTCGTACAGCAAGCCTGCTTACAAGCCTTCTTACTAAGCCTGTCTTCACACTTTCATTGTTATTTATACCATTTTTCACCATTTGTAAATAAAATGTAAATGTCCGTTAAAGTGCTGTTTAATTTGATGTGTATGATTTAAAGTATGTAAGGATGAAATTTTACTTACAAGCTTATTTTTTATTTCGCTTGGTTATAGGAGGGCGAATTCGTGGTTAACGACGGATAAACATTGTGTTCTGATAATTTCACCCATTTCCTGAATCATCGCCTCAAACACATCTATAGTTAATAAAATAAAAACTATTCTCATTGTTAAGTAATATTGCAGAAGCTGCATTTGTAGGCCTATACTGTAGTAGGCTATTATAATGTATATTTAAAATAAGTACGGTATGTTGGTATAAATTTATTAATATATGGTCAACATACCCATTTTTTAACATGGCTCTAATTTATTCCTGTTAAGTCACAGTCATATAGCAACATTAATATAAAGTTAACTAGGGTACCTGTGCAGCGCAATGCGCTGCATTTATTAGGGTAGGCCTACCTGGTGATCAAACTTTGCTCCATGGTAATTCTTTGAAAAAATTTCACTATAATGAAAATCAGATCGATCTTCATTACCAATTCTCCAACTTCCCAATCTGATAGTGCTGAGATGTAGTGCTCGTTCTTTTAGGTCTAAATTAGCTAAGATTACGTAGTTGTTCTTATGCCGATATGTCTTAGGGCCTTTGTCTAAACCCTCCTATAAAATTTAGAATAAATTCTCAGATGTTGGATCCACATAGTTCATAAAACATAAAACGTAAATGACAACAAAATAAAAATCAACATTTCATTACTCCCCGGTCCTGTATGAGTTATGCAGCACTCACTGCTGCTGTTTTTGTAGTACTACTGTATGAGGTTGTCAGTGACATAGTGTATGGGTCCACATTACTATTTATGCCTAAATCCTCTTTAAATTAACTTTCCATGACATTACAAAATTTAAATAAAGAAATCACTAAAATTAAGAGAATCTACATCTTTGTTGGTGTGGTCAATTTTGTTTTTAGAGGCATTTTTATTTTGGTTAACATTTTTCTTTATAAAAACCATTTTTGTAAGCTTGTTTTCGATACTGGAGGTAAAAGACTTTACTTAGCTAATAGTAAATAAAAAGGTTATTACACTTACAACCAACTATCTCTTTTCCTTATAGTTTACAGCAGTTAACAAATTTAGTGTTCTATTTTAGTATGTATTACCTTTCATTATTGTTTCAATACCAGTCGGACAACCAATAAGACCCATGTCAAAAATTTCAATTTCCAAAATTGTTTTCGGAAACAAAAATGAATTTTCCAGGTTTAAGTTAAAAAAAATTATTGTGCCCAAATACGCGTGAATAAAACTTTCAAGCAAAATACTTGCTACATTTTGAGAAAAGGTTAAAACTTCAGATTAGACACTCCTTGTATTAAAGTATGAAATTGTGTTGATATTTCAGTACCAGTTCAATTTGCTTCAAGGAATCTAAAATAAATAAAAAGATTATTTGTCTTTATTTGTTTTAGATTCCTTGCTTCTATTCAGCTTTTAACATATGTGTTTGTTTAACTATCAACAGCTGTTTTATTTAGCAATTCAAAATAAGTTGTTCCCCATGTTAATCTTATGGACAAAAAATGAACTTTTAGGGCTTCCCGTGAGCTTCAGAATTAAAATATCAAAAATCTAAAACCTTATTGCAAAACTACGAACTGAGACCATTCTTTTGACACCTCAAACTTTAAAATTGGTCCAGAAATAAGGGAGGAGTAGTGTTAACAAAAAAGGGGCATCACGTATTATATATATAGATTGTAAATTTATTGGAGAATACAACTATGAAACCCCTATAATTTTAGAAGAGTACTTTTTGTTTTGGTTCGTGGTTCTATTAAAACCGGAACACTCTCAGCGATTTTCTAATGAAATTTGGAATTTTTAATTTTCCCCATACACACCATGGGATTGAGAATAAGGGTTTGCTGCCATGGGGGTTTTGTAAGAAAATCTATACTTATTTAATACGTAGTGGTTTTCTTGTGTAGAGAACTCCTCCTACAATTCTCAACCGATTTTCAAGTTTTTGGTGTCGTTGCATAGGGCTTGGTCTGTAGTTGTTTAAGCCAAAACTTGATGAGAATCGAACTTAAAATAAGGGCGCTATCCACAAATTAAATTTGAAATTTTCCCATTAGAATAACATTGAGATTTTTTTGAGCATTTTAAACATCTGTTAACTTACAGCTGTGGTTTTTTTCTGATCACTGATATTCACAATATTGGATTGGTCGGATGTCATTGATCTAGAATTAAATGTAGGCCTAACGTTTTTACAGTATCAAAATTAATTGCTCGATTTCGAGCAACACGTGCACTAGTTTATATTAATGGGCAATCATGTCTCTTTCCCTCCTTTTTCCTCAGCATGTGTGCATCAAATCAGAAATCCGCGCATACCATTAGAAAGGTATTGTCCTGTAGATGAGCAAAATCCCACTATAATTCACATCCACCCCCATGGCTACGCCCTACAGACCTTCAAAGTTTCAATATTAATCTTAAGGAGGAAGGTTATCAGATAGCATCATTAGGCAGCTCTTGTAATAACAAATGCTAGCAAATCAGGAAGAACATATCTTCCAGTTATAAGGTAATTTTTTTAACTGATTGCCCAGATCAACTGGTGATTTGGTCGAATTTCGGTCAGGAGGTATATGCTAAAATCGTAGCAGATGTGTGTGGCGCGCGGCGTCCTAGACATGAAGGCACTATAGTGTATCCGCTCACTGCCGCTTGCGTTACTGGAGATCTCGCAATGTTTGGATCTGGCATTGTTGGAGATGCCGTTATATTTGAATACGGCAGCAAAACCTAGACATCTTTTTTATTTTTCTGATTTTTATTGTTATAATGTAATGATTATTTAGTTAAGACCATTTAGCGGCTCTTACCCTCAGGACCATAACATTGAATATAGATCCATAAATGAACATATGCAATGAGTTCTTTTATGTTACATAAAATTGGTATAATGTTAAATCGTGGTATGATATTACAGTGATAAATAGTTTTATAACATTCCAATAATAATTATAAATTACAATTCACTCATATTCTTTGTCTCTCTGATTACATACTCTTAATAAATACATTTGTTCTTAAATAAAAAATATCAACAGGATGAGTGTTACTAAGTCTACACATGATATTTAGAGGTGAATGGCAAACAAGATTGGTGCGAGAGTACCGAAGGACAAGCGTAAAAATGGCTCGAGAGTTTGGTCGCGGGACATTGAACATATTTTCCTCCAAGACATGTATAACGCATGATTTTGAATCAGTTAAACTCTTAGGCATGTATATGGATCAAAAATTGAACTGGAAAGTGCATGAAAATCATGTATTTGGGCTTGTATCAAGAACACGATACCTACTAAGATCTTTGAAATTGTGTACCTAAAGACTATTTAAAGGTAGCCTATGGGCTATGTCATTTTTCCACTGTACCATTCCGTATGGTCTGAGGTTCTGGGTTCATCTTATGAAACATTTAGAGTACTCCTGCTTAAAAATAAAACTATTATAATCACTATGAGTGCCCTTTTGATGTACAATGCAAGCCTATTTTTACTTCAGAAAAGATAATGAATGTTTATGAGTTTTTTGTTACTAATGAAGAAAGTGCATGAGAAATTTTAGTTAAGAAGTAGTATGTTATGTTAAGTAAATTTCAAAATTGTGATGTATACTTAGTATTAAGCTTTTCAACCGGATACCTGTAAAGGATCGGAACATGTTCTTTTCTAAATTTTAAGAATACTTTAGGGGTTAACTTTTGGCCTTTTTTATAATAACTTTAATAACAAAATAACTTTTTTTAATACATATATACCGGCAGCTGGAGTAAGCACCGTTAGAGTCTATTAGTAGGTGAGTTTGTTTTTATTTATTTGCTTGATGAATATTTTAATTACAGACTAGTTATTTTGTGTAACTACTGTCATAATTACTATGACGGGCAGGTTTTGTGTTGTTGTATCTGAAATCAAACGAAGATTACAATTTTTAACATAAATATTAGTAGAGCAAAATTCTTTTACGGAAATAGCAGTGTCCAACTAAACGGGTCAGTGTGTAAGTCATCTTCCCAGCTGGTGGGTCTCCCGGATGAAGGTGTATGCATGAGAGTTTCCAAATCTCTCGGTACCATGTTAATAAAAAGGTAGTTGTATGGTCGATTTTTTTATGAAAGAACATACCCACGAAGAACTTTAAGTCTTAACGTTCCTACAGTTTCTATCATACAAGACATTCTGTGCTACATATCAACTTAAATTTAGCAGCCAGACCCAAACATGACAACATCACCAACAATAGATATGAATGAATGAATGAATTATTGAATGAATGAATTATGAAAGAATGAATGATGAATGAAAGATGAATGATTGAATGAATGATGAATAAACGAATGAGAGAATGAAGAACGAATGAACGAACGAACGAATGAATGAATGAATGAACGAGAGAATTAATGAATAAATGAACGAATGAGCGAATGAATGAATGAATGAATGAATGAATGAATGAATTAATTAATGAATGAATTAATGAATGAATGAATGAATGAATGAATGAATGAATGATTGAATGAATGAATGAATGAATGAATGAATGAATGAATGAATGAATGAGTGAATGAATGAATGAATGAATGAACAATAGAATGAACGAATGAATGAATGAATGAACGAATTAATGAATGAATGAATGATTGAATGAATGAATGAATGAAGGAATGATTGAATGAATGAATGGATGAATTATTGAATGGATGAATGAATGAATGATCATTATCATTACCTTGAGACAGGGACCTCACATAGTGGATATTTTAACCTGAATATGAATGAGAGATGAGTGTAGGATGATTGTGGCCCGATCTTGTAGTCTTGTTACTGACTAAGGCTGACATTCTCTTTAAGCAGGACTGTTTAATTAATAGCCCAACAGCCAATGGTATCTAGGGACCTACCTAGGGGGTACGAACCACCATTTGACCTCACATTTACAAATTGGTCTAATTATGAGATGATCTTTATGGATGAACTAGTATTCACTGGTGCGGACGTTAATCCTCATCAGAGAATATCGCATCCACAAGCCATCGCTTATAACTATCCACAATTCGTGACCTCCAAGTACCTAGGACGACGCCACCGTCCCAGTCGTCCTATCGTCCACCAACCATTTATAAATAATGGTACTATATATGAATGAATGAATAAATGAAATCGCTTATTCCCATAAATATACATGTACAAATTAAACATAATTTACTACAACCAATAAATAAATAATAATAACTCTATCTGCATTAAATAATGGTCAATCTCCAACAATGCAGGCGGCAGTGAGCGGCAGCACTGTAGTGCCTTCATGTCTAGGACGCCGCCCGCCACACAGATCTGCTACGCTGTCACGTGGCGTGGCTCGCGGGCGCCGCCAATATAGTCGGTTCATTCACAATTCATCTCTTTCGCAATTCTAATCAATGTTTTTACCAAACGCTTTTTATTCATCGAGAATAAAGAAAAATTATAACATTAAATAAATGTTTTTATTTAATTATTAACTTATTTTAAGTGAAATTTAGATATTTGCCCTTAAAAATTTGATGCTTTCAGTAGATAGTGTCGTTTTAAGCGTATGTAGACAGCCAAGTCAAGTCAACATCAGTGCCTAAACACAATTTTGACATCTTTCAAGAGGGTCTAATTATAATTTACATTTTATAATTGCCAAACAATCATTATTATTTTTAAATGCCTTATCAACACGCGGTATTAGTTGGACTGTAGAAAAAGACTTTCCTAGTAGGGGTTGAAGCATTACATAAAAAAATGCTACAATACTGTACAAGTCTTATAAACTTTTGATCTCCTATTCTTTGAGGACTTATCAGGATCAAGTATCAAAACTTATTACTTCTATTCAAGTTCCCCTCATAACTTACAGTTGTCCGACTGAAACCAAGCATGATTTCATTTCTTTACACCAAACAATCTAAATACGTGGAAGGTAAAATTAAGACACAATTCGTTTACTCATTATTATTATCATATTATAATACTTGTAAGCATCGGGGTTTTTCCTTTTTTTTTTGAAAAAAAATACATCAACCATTAGACAATTAATATATAAAAAGTAATATGAAGTAAAATTGTTTTGGTCTTACTTTCCTTTAGATGTCCTAGTCATGCCTGGATGTTCCCCATGAAATTGTTTTATTTTATTACAACCCCTACTATCAGCTAAACATTCTTTGTAGAAGTTTTCAGTTACATAAAAAAAAAAAAAAAAAAAAAAAAAAAAAAAAAAAAAAACTGAAGTATTTTTAGCGGTTTAAGTATCCTTCATGTAAGTATGTTATTGATTCATTATTTATTTTAAATTTTATAAATTTGTGAATAAAAAATATTATTATTTTAATTATTTATACATAGAATGTTATGAATTATCATATTCTATATTCCTTTTTATATTCTGTAAAAATATTACTTTATTAAATCAAGCAAAAAAAAAAAAAAAAAAAACTACACCGAAAATATCCTTCTTGTTAGAGTACATATATTGCGAATTTTATTACAACTTTGTACTACAGATGGTAGTCTGTTGTATAAATCTTCATAAAAGTGTACCAATTTTAAAATTTGATATATTTTGACACAAGTACTATATATTTTGAACAGCTATTTACAGAGAAAATGTGTTGGAATAAAATTAGATAGCCTCTTACATAAATAGACTATATTATGAATAGTAATATGCGCAATACATAGAAATGTCCACAAATAAATAACGACTTGTCAATTATATTTTATTAGAATTCTTTTCTATCAGATATGATCAAATGTTAAAACGTCTCACCAAATTTTCTTATAGGGATTGTTTGTAATTGGAAAGATCCAAATTGAATATTCAATGTGAATATCAATGAAAATATTGAGAGAAATGATCAGCAAAATCACTAAAGACCTTGGTAATGTTGGTAGTACATATATATATATATCGTATGGCTCATTCAGCCAGCCACCATGGTTTAAGAATAATAAAATAAATTCTGCGGTGCAGAGCACCTGAGTCAGTATAAATAAAAATCTAAACACTAAAATAAAAATCAGATCTCTCTTTATAGAGCTAAATCCAGGGCGCTCAGCCATTGCAGCCCAGCTTCACTTGAGCTATGCAGACCGGCCAATCCTTCGGGGAAGGCACTCAGTGGGCACTCTTCGACTATGTGTTCCATAGTTTGATACTCTGCTCCGCAGTCGCATGACTGGTCTTGTGTCATTCCCCATTTGTACTTCCAATAATTACATCTTCCCACGCCAGTGCGGAAACGATTGAGTATAGTCCACTGCTTCCGAGGAAGATTCATACCACCTACCGCTACGGTCGGGTCAGCTATCAAGAAGTGATTACGACCTTGAAAAGCGTCCCAGGAGGAAGTCCAGTTTGTATGGATGGTGAAGTTCGTGTCCATCAACTGGGAGGCTGTTCGTAGCGGTGGTTTTCGGGACCTCAATCGACCCGCATTCTGGGGTAAGTAATCATGTATGGGCAGCTGTGGAGCAGATAAGATCTTTGTGTATTCCCTAATGAGTGCATCCCTTCGTCTTATTTCAGGAGGAGCGATATTACACAGCACGGGGAGCCAGGGTACAGGGGTTGCCATGAGGGTACCACTAATAGCTCTCATGGTCCTGTTTAGCTGGACGTCGATCTCTCTAACGTGCACACTATTTAACCACACGGGAGCACAGTACTCAGCAGTTGAATATACCAGTGACAGAGCAGTGGTTCGCAGAACTTGTGCGTTAGCTCCCCATGTGGAGCCAGCAAGGTGATGGACAATGTTAGTCCTGGTTCTCACCTTAGCTGCCGTTTTTTGTAAGTGGCTTTTAAACGTGAGAGACCGATCTAAAGTGACTCCCAGATACTGTGGGTGGTCATTATGTTTTAGCTCAACACCGTTGAATACGATTTTAAGTTTTTGGTTGGCCAGTCTATTATTCAAGTGGAAGCAAGCAACCTCAGTTTTTGTTGGGTTTGGATTTAGCTTCCAGGCTTCAAAGTATTCACCGAGGGTCGTGAGGTAGTACAAGTAACACGATATGGTCAGATGACCATAGCATGGCCTTCTAATAAACTCTAGTAAATGTTTGGTTTGGCGAGTTGACCAGTTTCGAGGGATTCACTGGGAAAGCTAAATATCTATATATATAGCCACGATACGACGCAATGGCTCAGCCAGCTAATCGTCACTCCTTTTGGGAAAACTGGAGTTTAAATAATTGTTTACAGAGAATTTCCATGTAATTATTTATTCACACTCACAATAGTTCGAAAATATAAAATTAGGTTCCATAAAATTATAATAATACAATACAATTCTGATTTTTTTAGTTTTATCTAGTATGTTTTAGTCTTATCTACGGTTGTGTTTTTTTTTTTTTTTTTTTTTTTTTTTTTTTGCAGTTATGTTTATACTATACCTAATTTCAATCAATAACTTTTTAAATATTTAACACAATTTTTATTGCATTTGGTCCAACTTAATAAAATGTCTGATGAAACAGAGAACGCATTAAAATCAGAATATGTTTATTTCGCGCTTTTACAGAATCATGGCTGAAAAACTTGTCTGAGAGGTACATTATAGCAACTCAATATATAATAATATTTTCATTCTTCTCTCTAATAATTCTATTAGAGAATTATTCTAAACTAGCTGTCGCCCGTCACGGCTTCGCCCGTGATTACGTTTATTTTATTGGTAATAAAATCTTCTTAAAGAGCAACGAAATCTACTTCCTTAAGAATGACATTGAAAGAATGAAGTAGTGTGAGTGGAGCTCTGAAGGTATTTCTCAAAACTTGTTCTTAGTGAGTAAAGCTTTCTTAAATAGAAAAGGTCCTGAGAACCTATGAGCAAATAGGAACGACCATGTCAAATTTCAACCCCTTAGGCCCTACAGTCATTCTGAAGTCATGTGGGACAGAGCTCTGAGGAACATAAAAAACTATATTTGCAAAACTGTTTCTTAGTTTACACCTATTAGCAAAACGGAACGTTTACGTTAAACTTCAACCCGTAGGATCTATGGTAGTTTTGAGACTTTGTGGGGAGGAGCCCTAAAGGAAATTTGCAAAATTGTTTCTTATTGATCACCTATGAACAAAGAGGAACGTCTATGTCAAATTTAAAAACCATTTCGTAGTGAGCACTTGTTAGCAAAACGGAACATCCATCTTAAATTTATAGCCCCTATCCATCGTAATCTAGAGTACCCTATCTGGAGTAATTTTTAAGACCTGTGGGGCGGAGCCCTAAAGATTTAAAAAAAAAACTATATTTGCAAAACCGCTTTTTAGTCAGTAACTATGAGCATAGGAACGCCTGATTCATATTTAACCCCAGAGGCCCAAAAGTAATTATCACAACAGCAACAACAATCCCCTTGGATCTATGGTAACCTTGAGGTTCTATGGAGTGGAGCCCTAAAGGAAGTTTGCAAAATTATTTTTTAGTCAGTAACTATGAGCAAAGAGGAATGTCCGATTCAAATTTAAACCCCGGAGTCCCAAAAGCAATTTTGAAGTCCTGTGGGGTGGAGCCCTAAAGAACTTTGAAAACAATATTTGCAAAACCGTTTCTTAGGGAGCACCCATGAGCAAAAAAAAAATAATAATAATAATAATAAAAAAATAAAAACGTCCGTGTCAAATTTAAACCCCAGAGTCCCAAAAGTAATTCTGAAATCCAGTGGGAGCACCCATGACCAAAGAGAAACGTCCATGTCAATTTTTAACCCCGGAGGAACTGAAGTAATCCTCAAGTCCAGTGGGGCGGAGCCCTAAAATGGTTCAAAAACTATATTTGCAAAACAGTGTTTTAATAAGTATCTGTAAGAAAAGAGAATCGTCCATGTCAAATTTCCACACGTAGGCTATACCGTAATTGTGAGCTTCTGTGGGGCAGAGTACTAAAGGGGATATTTAAAGCACTTTTTTAGCACCTAAGAAAGAAGAGACCACTCCAAATTTCAACCGTGCAGGTTTCCTAATTTTTATTTAAATTTGGCCATGCGGATAACATTATATTGATATTTCGAAGGCCTGAGGGGTGGAGGAGCCCTGAAGGAATTTTCTAAAATCGTTTCTTAGTGAGCATCTAAGAGGCAAGACGAAACTGTGTTTAAAGTTTCAAGTACATACGTTTGGTAGTTCCTGAGATTTCATGATGAGTCAGTCAGTAATCACTTTCCGCGTCAGGTTTAGCTTTGTTGCTAAGCTCACTCGCCGCAATTATCAGGACTGTGGAGAACATATGAACAAAAGAAGGGCTGTTTCATTCCTTTGATGTTGGAAAATGCCGCTTTTGAGTCAGGCCGGTGACGTAATCAATCTGATGTCCATAAGAATAACATGTACCAGCTGATCAGGCTAGTGACGTTTTGGGTACTAATTTTTACATCGTTTTACCCGCTAATGAAACAGCCCTTGTCTATTACATTACAGCAGTTTTTACCAGTCCTGGCAATTATTCTCTAGATTTTTATTACCTATCTTCCCTCAAGAATTTAATTGAGAACAGCTGTTTACAAAATTGATATTATATTTTAATGTAATCATATGATCCAATAGAAAAATGTTGCTTCCATAAGAATAACATGGTAATTTTGAAGACGTGTGGGGCGGAGCCCTGAAGGAATTTTGCAAAATCGGTTCTTAGTGAGCACCTAGGAGGCAAGACTAACCTATGTTCAAAGTTTCAAGTAAATCCGTTTGGTAGTTCCTGAGATTTCGTGATGAGTCAGTGAGTGGGATTTCGCTTATATATATATATATAGATTAAAGTAAAATTAAGAAGCATGTTTTACAATTGGAAAGTTGTATCAATAATGTTCACAGTGGTTGAAGAAAGGTTATTTTTCATATTCACAGGACAAGTAAGAATGGTTGCATTTTTATTTTAACAACGTTAAAGAGTGGTTTAATATATTACATCTAAGGGAATAACCATTTTGAGGCATGGTCTGTATCGCACGTAGTGTGTTACTGAACAGTTATGAACAGAGCGGCGGTCGAGAGTGAAATGGGAGACTGAAATACGGGCAGTTGAGAGGGAATTTAAAATTCCCATTCTTCACCTCCTTCGCAGCTCCAGCTAATACCTGTCAAATTGGTAGTGGAAATTTCAACAGTTCGTTCCTTGTGAGTTGGCCCTTTAATCCTCACTAATGATCGTGAGTATCTGGTAATTTCAAATTATAGCTTTCAACTAAGTTAATTTATCACTTGCATACGACTAGTAACCTTCATACCCAGTTCATGATATCAATGAAAACAATCACAAAAATACGTAGTAAATTCAATGAGAACGGTCTTTATAAGTGGATTTGAGTACTAACAGTTTTTTATTCTTTTTCCAAATTAATAAGGGTTGTAATGAAAACATCGAGTTTGCTTTTCACGGTTTATTCGGTCACAGCTCAGTACGGGTGGTAGGGGGCGGGGGCGGGTGCATGGTAGACCGGAGCATGGACCGGCACCTTGGCGTACTCCTGGTGGGCGACCACATGGTACACGTTCTGGAAGGAGGTGGCGGGTGCATGGTGGGCGTAGGGCGCCGGGGCGGGGGCGTAGTGGGCGGGCGCTGGAGCGTAAGGGGCGGGGGCGTAGGCGGCGGCGGCCACGGCCACAAGGGCGGCGAAGATGATCTGGAAACAGATTAATTGTGATGAAAAATATACCAGGAAATGTTCTATGTAATTTAACCTAAAACTCAATGTTTACCATTTGATCGACCAGACACTTGATCAATGGACCACATTTCGATCAAATGGTCTGGTGATAAAGTGTCTTGTCGAACAAATGACAACCAATAATTTTTTCTTTCACTACACCTAGAATGTTATGCCTTGCAACCATCCAATTATTGGAATTTACATTTTCTTTAAGTAAATCCCTATCAGTTTTTAAAATACTATCAATATTGTAATGAAGATTTAATTTTGGGTTATATAGCATTGCGTAAGAGAAGGAGGGGTTGATGGTTAAATACTTACTTTTTTTAATACTATGATACTCCAAACAGACACTAGGCAAATAGCATCGCAAAACTACTTACTTAAAACATAGGATGACTTGAAATTTAATCATTTAAGGAAGATATAATTCATTCATCCACCATGAACGCATGAAAGTAGAAATATTATGTAGGACTTCACAAAATTACTTCATTCCCTGGTAGCCTCTCATAATGAAATATATTGACCAGAATATGGATTAGGACAGGTACTATGGATACCTTTTTAGTTTTTCTATGATTTTACCTATTATCTATAATAATAAAAAAATCAGCTTTACCGCTAGTTATAAATTGATTTAAAGACTCAGCAAAATCGATTCCCCACTCGAAGAAGACCACATCGTTTCAATACGTAGAAATATGCTTTTATGTACAATTTCGTATAAAACTTTTGTTATAAAAATATAAATAAGAATTTGTTTACCAACTTAACCAATTACAATTTTGATCATGCCTAAACCCTTCGATTTACACACTGATTCTTCTTTGACGAAGTTCTTTACCTACCCTAAATGACTTGACCGTAACGTAGGCCTAGGCATCGGAGAGTGGAGTAGTTATTTTGCCAGGTTGACAGTTACTCTGGTTAGTTACCGATCGTAGTTAGTTACAGTACGGAGTTGACAGATATCGTATTCAGCATACAATGTCAGTCCAGGTGGGCGGAGACCTTTCAAAACGAAGGTCAGGAAAAGGTCCGGCCGCCGACCTCTATTACGTTCTGCTACTGTTACTTTTCTTAGTGTTGAGACTATTTTTAGAATGTGGTACCGTATTGAAAAATTTAAGGAAAACGGAATTGTAGCAAAAATGTATTACTTATTTTGAAATGTTGAATGTATCATTTTTTGTTTAATTCAAAAAACTAGTTTTTCTTTATTATCTCATCTTCATTTGTTTTTATTTCATGCAAATATAAAATATGAACATTTCTAACTTTTGTTTCCTGAATATTATATCAAGTGACAAGTTAATCTTATAGGATTTAATGAGCGATTATCTTAAAATGTTCTTATTATATTCTACCAGTTTTTACAATGTTTATGGCATGAGTCATGGTTTAATCCTATAGAGATTAATGTTCTTCCATTTTACGATGTAATATTTTTATTAATTTTCAAGTTATATATAGATGTAAATTTTACTTATTTATACTTAAGGCAAGACTGTTTTAATTATTCATCAAATAATTTTAAAGAAAAATAGTAAACCTATCTTAACATATCTTTAGTCAACTCCAACATTAAAACAGACCGACCTCTGTAATAAGCTCTATAGAAAACACAATTAAATATTTTTCTATACCCAGCTAGGTAATAAAGGTTGAACCGAACCCACTTTTCATACATATACTAACTTATTTGGGGCGTTGGTATCTTTTCGTTTAAGTGACATTGTTCGTTGCACTGAGACAAACATTAGCCCATAATGAAACGTTAGGGTTCGGTTCTTGGTATTCTGTATTCGAATAAGTATAGGCCTACTGTATATTTTTCACATAGATCAAGATGTTAGGTATTATTTAAGCTGTGAACAAAAATTTTTTATTGTTACTAATAAATTATGTACACAGTAAGGTTATTGTTTAATATGGCTCGTCTTTGCTCAATCCGTATCAAACTGGCGGTCATTTAGAATATAAAAGAAATCTCAAAACCACAGTCCTACACTTATTATCCAAAACATGTACAGCGTTTTATATAATTAATTATAAAACAGTGGATGCCTTCAGTGCCGTATAAACCTTTCAGTACAGTATAAACCTTCGACGAGTTTAATATCAAACCACTGATGTACCTAAATCATACACTTTTTAATGTGTAACTATACGGTTACTGATATATTATTCTGCAACAAATTGTGTGAAACATAAAGACAAACCATCAGGCAGATATTCAAGCGATTCACTAAAGACTAATTTAATATTTAAATAAGTTTGTATTTACACAAAACAACACTTCTACATGAGTCGCCTAAGAATCACATGGCACTTTTTATATGAAGAAATTGCTGTTTGTTTTTAACGTGATCGTTTTATAATAAACCTTAATCCCACATTGAATTCAACAATTTTCAAACCAGGTTATTATCTCATGTTTTTATAAGTTATCTCAAAAGCATAAGCTTCCTATAAATTTTCAATTCAAGAGTCATCTTCACCTTTGGGATAGTATAGCCGTCTCCAGTGTAAACCATACGGCTAGGGCAAAACATGGTTTTCAATTTCTCTGTTCCAGACGCCGTTTTTCAACCATTCTTTTTTAAAAAAAATTAGTTTGAAATTTACGTTATAACTCTTGTACCTTAAAAGTTTGACAATATGAAGAATATAACTCTCAGTGACTTAGAAAAGTAACTAATTTTTTTTTACAAATACAATTTTATTTAAAAAAATGTCTTAGGTATAATTTTCCTAGATTCAACATTAATCTACAACAAAAGATATTTTAAACTATAAATTTCCTAAAACACCGTTCTAAACAAGGGAATGAGAAGAAATGTTTTCAGTATTTTTAAACGTTTGAAGATTTTTATTATTTAAATGTTTTATAATTAATTGTAAGGTTTAACTATATTTGAAAAAAAAAAACAAATAGTTTCTCTATGAAAAAATGAATGGTCCAAAACTTGAACTCTGTTCTATTCCAACACCCCCTCCCCCCAAAAAATCTTATGTTTTTTACTATTCCTAGTTATTTTTATATTTCAAAAATATTTATTTTAAAATGCCCGATTACTCACCAGCTTGCACATGATGGTTGGTTTGGACCTGCAGGTGACTGTGCACCCAGGCCGGGGGCTGGCGCTTATATGGCCGGTATAGCGGTCAAGGAACGAGACCTCTCTTTCTGTCGTGAGAGGGCCCTTCTGTTGACCATAAGCGCCGAGCCCTTCAGGGCGCCGGTGTACATTCCCATTATCCGGATCTGTTATGGGCTACGTGCATGGAAATCGCATATTGGGTGAGAAAAGGTTTATTTCGCGGCGTTCTGAGGCCCTCGTCCAATTATTTGTTGAAACTTTTATGTGTGTAAGGGATTAGGATAACCTTAAGAAGGAAAAAAGAAGGGAGTAAGGTAAACCCTGGTTAAATTAATCATTTTTTTAGCAACTAAATGATTAATACAGACTAAATATGGATTGACTTGTAATTTCTCTTAACAATCGATGTAAAATAATTGCTAACTCTTGAGGAAATTAGTTTGGTCTTCAGTTAATGGAGGCAACATCCAAAACATTTTCACTTAGATGCCTGATTTAAAACTTTATATTCATTAATTTCTTTGTTTATTTTTATGAATACTTTTATATACTTTAGTTGTTTCATAATTATTTTAGCATTATTAATTGAGATGGCAAGCTAACTGTGCCCAGTTAAAATACTATACCTAAAAAGTACAATACTAATTAACACTTATCTATGTCTTGCTAGCCTAAAAATAATCTCGGATTTCGGTTTAAATTCCCAGGATGTCTGCAACACGAATAGATTTTGACTACTTTCCCAAAACAGGTTTGTACAGCAAAATGCACAGTTTTGTGGAATATCTACAACTAGGTTCAGTTATCAAAATTTTTATAAACTATAGCAGTTGTTGTGTTTCAAACGTCATAACACTCTAACCACCAGGATAAAGTTTAAAAGTTATATACCACATGAAAAGATAACAATGATGTAGCGTACAAGACCGAAAAAATTGTATATAAAATATATTGAAAACATGCTTTTGAAACTCTTGGTAGCCTTTTGGGCTCCTGCAAGCAAGGCGGACTCCTCCAGAACAAAAGGCATAATGCTGTCAGGGAAATGCTATCAGATGAAGTGAGAAAACCTAGAAGTACGTCAAGAGGTACATTTGATTTCAAATGCTGGAAGTACCAGAAGAGTGGAGATATCGGCAACTGATGAAAAAATAAGGATGGATTGACAAAATATCTCAAAATTAGGTTGAAAGACACTTAAAAATCAGCCCAAGCCAAAAGAACAAGAGAGATAGGAAACCTATGGACCATACATCCCACTCTCCACATCAAAATATAAAGTTGAAAATTTCAGCGTGATATATTAATCATGTTTTGAACACGAGTTATCTTTAAACTATGTAAAATTCAGAAAATGTTTAAAAACTTCAAAACTTACCAATAAAATGTTAGTAGGCCTACTAACCATTCCGAAAAATATGAGTTTACATTGTAAGAAACAATTTATACCGAAATACATTTCAAATTAAAAAATATTAAAGAAGCATCAAACCATATGTGTTACTTAAAAGTTATCCATTTGATCCAAATTTTTCTTTCAATAACATAATCTTTATAAAATAAATTAAAAACCAAATTATCTTTAAAACAATTATATGGCCAGTCAACAGTTTCTGTTTTTTTCTCAATGTAATTAGCTAAGTTAATCAAATTGAAGCTCAGGGCGATTATATACATTTCAATATTCGTTTGATCTTAAAAAGTAAACCCGTTTGATAGAGTATTTTCTTTAGTAGATTGAAAGGTTAGAAATGACTGAAGGGTAATCAAATCAGCTGATAAACATACCGTCGGTTCTCAGAGAAAGTAATAAGGTCCAGTGGATGATTATTGGTCACAAGGAAAGTAGGTACTGAGTCATGCACAGTGTAAAATACTCATTGTCAGCAATACAATTGCTGGGTATAGGTGAGATTTAGTGCCAGTACTGTTTTGCGGAAGGACAGTGCCGCACAGTTTCAGTGCGGAAAGACCTGAGAAAAACGAGGTTATTAGGACTACGGAAGGAACAGTGGGCTCGCCGTTGCAACTTGGACACTGGCAGATCATCGGTTTTTGTGTCTATGTTTTCTCTAACAGCTTCTAGACTGATCATTCCACTTAATAATGTCGAAGATATTCATCGTGACTTAGATAAATTCATAGAGTAAGCCTAGGAATAAACAATCATGCAAATTTAGATAAATTACCCGTTGCTTTTTTTCTTTTAGTGTAAGAATAGTTTCTTGCTTGCCAGAGTTTTTCATTATTATTATTATTTTTTTAAAGACGTCATTTTTTCTACTACTGCATGGAATTAATCACATTGCCACACCTGTAAACCCTACGCATACAGTTCATTTCCGGTTTCCGATTCGTTTCTGCTCTAGAGCGGCAATGATCTTTACAGGTCGCTAAAACATTTTAAATTCAGCAGTTATTACAAACCATGCCCCACAGCTGTTTGGTCATTGTTGTAGTTTGGTTTTTAATTGTTTCAAGGGTTTAAGGGTTTGTTTGATATTTAACTGTTTGTTTTTAACAGAAACTAAATTATATTTTGTATACAAAAAATATTTAATCTGTTGTAATTATGTTGGTAGGAAAAAATCTTGTGAATAGCTATTGCCACTCTCGAATTGTTTGGCCACACTCAGCTGACGCTTCGTGCGGCGATCTATACAATTCTCGAGGAGGTACTTTACGCTCTTAATACACAAATAGCTATTACCATTTCACTTAAATTTTGTAAATAGCTTATTTTAGGATAACCAAGTAAATTTTTAGTGTAAAAAAAAAAAAAAAAAAAAAAAAAACTGATTATAACTTGAAATGTGGTCAATCTCCTAGTATTCAGTATATTCCCACAGTAGGCTCTCACTCACTTGGAATTAACAGGACTTAAATTTTCCTTCTTGTTTGGTATAGTTTGACTTAGTGATAGTTTGAGTTAATGTGGTACTTTTTTGGTTAAATTCGACTTACAGACGTAACGTAAAGACATTGAAAATAATTTAACCAGAATATAATTATTGAGACCTATGCAGCAAGGCTGCTAAATATTTTTGTATATTCCTATCAGATATAACTAAATTAATTTTCATGAATTCCGGCAACACATTTATTCGAAACGATTCAGTGATGATATCGAATGATCTGTATAACAACGGTACTCACCTTGAGTAAGGCCATTCCACTCACCACGGACTGAGAGCAGTAAACGCGGTGTAACCTTGACCCCTAAATTGTAAAGAGGTCCGGATAAAGATGGGGTAAGTTTGTTTGGGTTGTCATGATATTTTCATCACTCTACACTGTAATTAGGATCTTCATTTTACTGTTAAATATTGAGTAATGTCATTTGGAACAAGGAATATGGAGTAGGAGTAGAAACAGGAATCAATTTTATGTGTGTGCTTCAGCGGAAAAAATATATACTACAAAACAAATTACGTATTCATGCGGGGACATTTCTTAAAAATTAATGTAGGATTCTACGGATCAGCAAACTCTGCGGTGCTTATTTTAAGGAAAATTTGACTAAAGAGTAGGATGAGTAGTGATAGCCCAGATAAGGTGTAGCTTTGTTTCGAGTAAAGGCCAGCTGATCCATTTATCAACCTAATAACAAGGACAGCTGGGTCAAATTTTGAACTTTCAAAATTCCCTATAGTTCTTTGAAGGATCCTACCGGAAACAGTTGAATTTTCAAGTGAGTTCATTCAACTAACCAGATAAAAAAAATTAAACTCAAACGTTGTTTTATTAAAAATATGAAAAAAAAACTAAATTGATTATTGACTTATAGTAGTAACTCACAGTATAAAATAAGATCGGGACACTTTATGTCCCTTGTTTTACGTGTTTGTGTGTGTATTGAATCCACGTATGTGATTTGAGTTATTTGAGTATGTGATGTGTGTGTTGATTTTGAGTATGTGATGTGTGTGTTGTGTGTTTTGCATTTAGTGTATATGTGTAGTGTTGTTTGTGTTTTGCATGTGTTTTTTTTAAGTGTGTTTGTGAGTATTGTGTTTATGTTGTGCGTGTGTTGTGTGGGTTGTGTTATGCTTGTGTTCTGCGTGTGTTGTGTGTGCGTTGTGACAGTGTGAGGCCACTGAACTAGAGCGACGGTGGACGGTGAAGCGCCTGTGACGCAAGCCCAATAACACAGATCTATACCAGATTGTTATCCTGCGTTGCGTCACCGCTCGTTTGTGTGTGTGTGTGTGTGTGTGTGTTGTGTTGTGCTTGTGTTTTGCGTGTGTTGTGTGTGCGTTGTGACAGTGTGAGGCCACTGAACTAGAGCGACGGTGGACGGTGAAGCGCCTGTGACGCAAGCCCAATAACACAGATCTATACCAGATTGTTATCCTGCGTTGCGTCACCGCTCGTTTGTGTGTGTGTGTGTGTGTGTGTTGTGTTGTGCTTGTGTTTTGCGTGTGTTGTGTGTGCGTTGTGACAGTGTGAGGCCACTGAACTAGAGCGACGGTGGACGGTGAAGCGCCTGTGACGCAAGCCCAATAACACAGATCTATACCAGATTGTTATCCTGCGTTGCGTCACCGCTCGTTTGTGTGTGTGTGTTGTGTTGTGCTTGTGTTTTGCGTGTGTTGTGTGTGCGTTGTGACAGTGTGAGGTCACTGAACTAGAGCGACGGTGGACGGTGAAGCGCCTGTGACGCAAGCCCAATAACACAGATCTATACCAGATTGTTATCCTGCGTTGCGTCACCGCTCGTTTGTGTGTGTGTGTGTGTGTGTGTGTGTTGTGTTGTGCTTGTGTTTTGCGTGTGTTGTGTGTGCGTTGTGACAGTGTGAGGCCACTGAACTAGAGCGACGGTGGACGGTGAAGCGCCTGTGACGCAAGCCCAATAACACAGATCTATACCAGATTGTTATCCTGCGTTGCGTCACCGCTCGTTTGTGTGTGTGTGTGTGTGTTGTGTTGTGCTTGTGTTTTGCGTGTGTTGTGTGTGCGTTGTGACAGTGTGAGGCCACTGAACTAGAGCGACGGTGGACGGTGAAGCGCCTGTGACGCAAGCCCAATAACACAGATCTATACCAGATTGTTATCCTGCGTTGCGTCACCGCTCGTTTGTGTGTGTGTGTGTGTGTTGTGTTGTGCTTGTGTTTTGCGTGTGTTGTGTGTGCGTTGTGACAGTGTGAAGCCACTGAACTAGAGCGACGGTGGACGGTGAAGCGCCTGTGACGCAAGCCCAATAACACAGATCTATACCAGATTGTTACCCTGCGTTGCGTCACCACTCGTTTCACATTGTACCAGACTATCGGACGGATCTGCCACGCGAGGCGGCTGTCGCTGTCGGAGGCGCAATTTGTCTGAGGATATGAGACTTTCGCGATGCCTTGAATAGGATGTGACAGAAGAACTGGCGAGAGGACGGGTAATCAGATTGATCAGTTGCCTATCGTGTGATAAGCATGTTTTGTAGAGCCAGTCACTGTTATGTTATGAGTGTGTTATGTTATTAGTTTAGCAGTAAAAGTGGTAATCCAAACTTTACCTTCATGATTTTTTGGTAGATTTTATGTCGGATTTTAAAAGAGTTTTGATTGAGTAGATGGAATAGCAAGAAAGTTTAAAAAATGAAAACCAAGCTTTTAAACTAAAAATCCGTGTTATAATCTGTTATAAACAAAAATTGAAGGGAGTTAACACAACACGTTTTAAGTCTTCAGAGTATTATTTTTTAGCAAAGCGTTCTGATGTAAAAATATAATTTTAACGATTTTCCTTAGTTGTTTCCTTAAACTTTTAAATTTTATGTTTTTTATTATTATTTTAGAAATATTTGTAATTTTTTAATAAAACATTCAGAAGCCATCACCTCAAATGTGCAAAAGTTGGATTTGTTAAGGTTGATAAATGAATGGTCCTTGACTTCAAGTAAGTTATATTTTTGTTAAGTTTTGTTTCTGGCTGATAGTTTCCATTTCTAAATCCTCCAAGTAACCTTTTATTGTATCATAAAATAAATACAGACGAATCAACGGAAACGACGCAATGTGCAAATAGGGGACAAATTTGTTTAATGATTCACATAAATTTGCAAATATAGCTGCCTTTGTAAAGACAATGATAAATTAATTTACACTAACACCATCATACGCTAGTTTAAAACTATTATTCTTGCACTTCTCAGTAGTCAGTAGGTCTTGTTCATTTCGCAACAGTTATCTGATTCAACCGTTCCTTTTGCAACAGTCACTCTATCTGTTGCCCTAGCCATCAAGCAGGCAAAGTGATGGTAGCGTGAATATAGTAATTAATAACCGTCTGTTTACCATGGAGCCAGGAACTTATCGGCTACGGTTGGCCGGTCAAGCGACTCCGTCTCAAGGGCGGGGAGGACGATGATTTGACGATCTAACGTAATTGACGTTTTATTCTCTATTTATTTTATAGGTTTTAAAATGTTTCAATCGCCACTTTGGTTCTTTTCGGGAGTTTTGGGGAGAGAAATAGTAAGAAATAATACAAAAAAATTAGAAAGTTAGAAAAAAACAATGCCTATAAGAACAAAATTTAAGCATTAGAAGTCTGTGTAGCAAAATAACCGTTCAACAAGCGATAAACTCTTACTTAACCTCTATGATACTAAAATAATAGATTTAATTCTACTGAATATAAAGAGATGATGAGAAAAAATAAAATTAAATAACTTCACATTTCAACTTTAATTTCTTATAATACATTTATAACAGTTCATTTAATATAAGGATCGATTAAAAAAAAAAATTTACTTAAAACCACACAAAAAATGTTTGAATATAATTGAGTTTACATAAAACTATTCAGTAAAGTATAGTATTGTTTTTATATAGGTTAGCGAGTTCTGTACACGTTTTCATCCTTAAGGTTTAACTATAATAGGAAAAATTTATTATGGACATAGTAAAACTAATATTTTACAAGCTGAATATATAAAAAATTTGCATCGTTCTAAGCAAAATATATAAGTAAAATATCTCTCCCTCTTTTTGGAACCCCCATCATCTGTTCAGACCTAGAATTATCTGTAAGCAATGCTACCCCTGTCTCCAGCAGGATGTTGTCCGGCTAGCCAGCTAGGTCGGGGTATGACTTACGCTAAATGATTTACCACTGCGAAGGCCCCAGAAATTAGTTGCTCGGTAATATAAGGGCGCCACCTCATTGGAGGATTGCTCGTACGCAGAACTCGTCAATGAGGAAGTGAGTTCTCCTCAAGTGGCCTTCGGCAGAGGGTGATACTAAATACTTTCAAAAGAGGAAAACTTAAAACTATGGTCTCAAATGGTTGGCCGTTACAAATTGTTAAACCTATCTTTACCTTAGTTATTGCGATTCAGATTAGATAATACTACCAGGAAAAGAGACAACTCAGATTTTATGCAAATGAAGGTAAGTTTAATTGTACTCTTTACTTGAAAACATCCACATGAAACTTTTACTAAGCACAAAATACATAAATCAATCGCCCAGTGAAAAGGCACTTAACGCCAAGTTTATCAGAGAAATTACCTACCACCCTAAATTAGACCACCAAAATATAATCAGTAGTGTAATCTCTAGGATTCAAATTCTAGGATTCAAATGACTCGGTCTTTATCTTTTAAGTGGCTTTGAAATTAATCTCCTGTTCAAAAATCAAAAGTCCACCTTATATACTAACTTCTCCCCATACGGTACACAATAACAAATCTACAAATTGGGCCCACAAAAAAACAACAATCCTAACCTAACACGTATAATAAATATCTGCACAGATCGCACCAGCCTTACACTATAAATACAAAACCTTAAATCTAACTAGCCTAATCAATGTTCAATGAGCTCAAAGTCAGGTGGCCACCTATATATAAACGCCCGAGGACCGGTTTCCTACACTCAAGTCTGCCTCTTGAGTAATTTCATCACACGATGGCCAGTAGTCTGTAGGCTGCGCCAAAATAAATCCAAAGTTGTCACTCACCAAAGTCCAGGAGTGGAATTGAGTGGTTCACGAACCAAGGTTGCCATGTGACATGGGGCTTACGTCCCCTCCAATCCAACGTATCTGGGCCTGGGCGATCCCCAAATCGTTGTCCAAACCTCCACCCGGAGTCAATGATTGGTTGGCGGTAGGCTCGCCCTCGCATCAATCGAGAGTGTACGGTATAGGTCGATCTCTGCTCGCTCCGTCCGCCAAAACCCTCCAGCAAGATTTTCTCAAAATCTTAAGTATGATCCACCTTTTCGGTGAGAGGGTATTTCAAATGAAACTTTAAAACTGGACGTACAGCTACTTCGACTTGTCTTTCCTTCTCGTTCTCCCAAGATCGCCTGAGGCCGTTGAAAAGCCGGTCGCTCTCCACCAAGCGTTTTACTTCTCTCCATAGCCGGCATTGACTAAAACTATCATGATCGCCAACAGCGCTGTATACTATAACCAATGACATTCTTTTTGCTGCAAGGTTTGGGTAATATAGTGAATGAATATGCTGAAGGTGCACTCTTCGGCATAGGCTCATAAGGGCAATAGGATTTTTCCAGTTGATCAGGCCGGAATAATACTCGAGCTATGATGACATCAATTTCAAATGTCACAAATACCCCCTCTCCTTGCAGAAATTTTCCTAAAATTTCTCATTGTTTAAGCTAGGTCCTTTTTTTAAATCTGAAATGTGCCAGTTTCCCAAGTTTTTACCGTCCAAGTCTTCAACTGCATAGATTAGATTTGATAGCTTGCGAGCAATGCGGTAGGGACCTACAAATCTTGGCGTGAGCTTTGATGAGTAAAAGGTTCCTGCTTTCGACTGAGTGAAATTTCGTTTCCATACCATATCCCCTTCCTTGAACTCTAGTGGCCTCCGCCGCAGGTTGTAGCGTTTTGCGCTCCTTATGTGTGCTTCCGCAATCCTCTTATTGACATCGCTGTAAATTTGTTGGAGGTTTTCAATCCGTTTTCCGTATTCTCCACAGTCTTTTACTTCTGGGATGTCTTCCGTCCTCTCGGTACTTGATGACCTTCCGGCTGATGCTAGTTCTCTACCGAAATTGATAAAAGCTGGGGTGTAACCTGTAGTTTCGTGAACAGATGTCCTTAATGCGAATCCCACTTGTGGTAGGTATCTGTCCCACTCTCTATGATTATCACCTATGTAGGCCCTCATCATCGTGATTATGTTGCGGTTTACCCTTTCGGTCGGGTTAGCTTGCGGATGTCGACTTGGGTTTAGAAGTAGCCTTACCCTATACCCTTTCAATAGGTTCTTAAATGGTGCGCCAATAAATTCAGAGCCGTTGTCGCTAATAATGTAATCAGGTACACCATAAATCATGAAAATGTCTTCTTCCAAATGCTTCGCCACAGATTTAGCGTTCGCAGACCTCAACGGGTACATTAAGGTAAATTTAGAGAAAGTGTCTGTCACCACTAACAAGTATTTAAACCCACGCAAAGATCGGGGAAATGGTCCCATAAGGTCTGTTGCTCTCATCTTCCAGGGCTGATCTACTCCCCGTCTTTGTCCCATTAATCCTGAAGGTTTAAGTTGGTCATATTTCACGCTGTGACAAATTTTGCATCTAGCCACGTACCTAGCAATGTCTGATCTCATCTTCGGCCAAAAATACTTCTGTTGTATTCTTTTACATGTCTTGAAACTGCCCATGTGACCTGCCGTTGGGACATCATGTCCCTCTTTCATTACTTGCAATTTTGGAACTACTAATTTCCAATCCTCGGATTCCGGTAACAAATCCGTGCTATTTGGTAGGTGTTTCCATAACTTCCCTTCTTCTACCTTCCATTCGGGATATTTTCCTGGTGTTTTAATTACTTCCTCTATCATTCTCTTGTACCATTTGTCTTGTATCGCATCTGGTATGTTGATGTTGTAAACCATCTCTTCTCTGGCCACTTCGTTTGTTGGATTTCTTGACAAAATATCCGGTACAACGTGCTCCTTTCCTTTTCGATGAATCAACGTGAAATTAAAGGGTTGTAGGCGTAGACACCATCTGGCGATTCGCCCCTGAGGGTCCTTTAGGTTATGTAGCCATAACAGGCTGTGGTGGTCTGTTATTACCGTAAATTTCGTGCCCTCACATATGGCCTAAATTTTTCAATTGCCCAGATAACCGCTAGGCATTCTCTTTCAGTTGCAGAGAACTTTTGCTCTCCTTTACTGAGCGTTCGACTGGCATACGCTACTACCGACTCTCCTTGTTCTGATGCCTGACTCAGTACCGCACCTATACCAATACCTGAGGCGTCGCATGAAATCGTGAAGGGGCGAGAAAAATCGGGGCACGCCAGTATGGGTGCTTTAATAAGGCAGCTTTTGATGTCCTCAAATGCGTCCTGAGCCTCCTGAGACCATTCAAATTTTTTCTTTTTCTTCAACAAGCTAGTTAATGGCTGCATTCTTTCAGCAAAATTTGAGATAAAGCGGCGGTACCATGAGGCTGTTCCACAGAAAGCTCTTACTTGCTTTTGGTTCTTGGGTACTGGAATATTGGTTATAGCTTCCACTTTTTCAGGATCTACATGTAAGCCCTGCTTGTCTACGATATAGCCTAGGTACTTAAGTTCTGGATGGCACCATCTACACTTTTCTTTATTCAAAGATATGTTGGCCGCACGGAGACGAGATAATATTTCCTTCAACACCTCGATATGACGCTCAAATGTACTGGTAACTATGATGATGTCATCGAGATATACGAAAACATGGGGTTCTAAATCTGCGCCTATTACTGAGTCTATAAATCTTTGCCAGGTCGCTGCTGCATTGTGTAAACCGAACGGCATTGTTTCAAATTCAAATAGGCCTCTTCCCGGTACCGTGAAAGCAGTTTTTTCCTTACTTTCCTCTGAGAGTGGTATTTGCCAATATGCGCTCTTCACGTCCATTTTTGACAGATAGCGGGCATCCCTCAGTCTATCCAGTATCATTGTCGCTTGCGGGAGAGGGTAAGCGCCTCGCTTTGTAACTGCATTAACCTGTCGAAAGTTTACACAAAATCTGGTGCCCCCATCTGGCTTATCCACGAGGACTATGGGTGAAGACCAGGCACTCTTGGATCTCCTTACCACCCCAAGACCTATCATTTTATCTAACTCCTCATTAGCTACCTTCAATCTGGCCGGCGACATTGGGTAATAACGCTGTTTTATCGGTGTTGCATTACCCGTGTCAATGACATGCTCAACCATTTGTGTCCGACCTAACTCTAATGGTGCTTTATCAAACTCCTCCTTGATGACTTGTTCTAGCTGTCTTTTCTGCTCCTCCGTTAGATTCTCTTCCGATTTCAAACCCTTGTCCACCTGAAGTGACGCCAATTTTGGGATGTCCGGTGCAAATTCCCAAATGTTATTGTGTAAGTCTGCCACTAACTGCATTTTCCCCCAGAAGTCCACTCCTAATATTAACGACTGTTTCAACGATGGTACCACAATAACTGGAATGCACTTCGTTTTGCCCTCTAGCGAGATAGGCAGTGACACTTCCCCTTTAATCTTATGTTTTGAAAGGTCTGCGGTTTCCACAAAGTCTTTAGCAAAAGGTTTGAGCTTTGTCGGGAATTTATCCAAAATCCAAAGACCATCTTCTCCTAGCACTGTTCTTGAAGCGCCTGAATCCAACAAGGCTCGAAGTTTTGTTCCAAAAACTCGAATATCCAAGTACGGTCTATTGTCATTATCATCGGATGCTAAGACGTAATTTATCTTCAGAATTTGTCCGGTTTTAATATTCATCTGGGAGCCAACTAGGTTAACTTTGTCGACCCCCAACCTTATACGTTTTTTGGACTGCAACGTGAACATTTTGATTTAACTGTGTCTGCCGTACCGCATCCATAACAAAACTTTCTTTTCCTAGATCTACAGTCTGCATGTCTGTGTCCCGTTTGACCACAATTCCAACATTTCATCTCTCTTCCCTCCGTCCTGGTGAACGTCTGTGTCTGTAGGGTTGCTACTCTACCTTGGGGATAGCTGTTTCTCTTTGCACGCTCAGCACACGCTAGATCAGGTTCCATGATGGGGTTGCTCATCACCGGGTTCCGGGCAAAATTGGCACGAAGTCGCCCCGCTTCCGCACGCCTGCCCTTATACCTTAACTCCTCAATGGTCGAGATCTCCTCCAAAGCTAAGCGGTCTTGCAAATGTGGATGCATGTTGTTCATCACCTGTCTCAGCTTGTCTGGTTCGCTCACTTGTGTGGTCAACCTCCCATACAGTCCTTCCATCGCCGCTAAGTATAAGTCGATCGGCTCACTTTCTCCTTGATAACGGTTAAAAATCTCCCTTTGCAATCTAATATCATAATCCGGTGACTGGAAAACTATGCGCATTTCCTTGCACAAATCTGCCCACGAATTTATCCTATTTAACGTTGACCGGTACCAAACCAATGCTTGGCCTGTAAACAAATCTACCGCTGACTCAAACAGCTCTCTTTCGCTCAATCCCCGAGCACGTCGCAACTCCTCCACTCTCTGTAAAAATGAACCTACACTTTGACCTGCATTTATATCAAATTTCAGGCCCCATTTATAGACTGGTATCGCTTTGGGTCGCCCCTGGCTGGTTACGCCACTCTTTTCCTCCAATCGGTACGTTGGTGTTATTTCCGTCACAGCTAGTGGTATATTACCCGATTCTCGGTGCGACACATTTAATTTTTCCATTTCTGTTGATCCTTCATTCTTTACGACCGTCTCCCTTTTGATCATTGATTTTTGACTGGTCTCTTGGCCAGATTCACTTTCCCCTTGACCGTTACGTTCCTTCTGAGGTTCCTGCGTAGGCCCATGTACATCTTCACCTCCATCCAGGCTCGGTAAAGAGCTATCTCCCGCTGCAAAACTGTCCATCAGGTTCTTAATTTCCTTTAATAAATCTTCCTTCTCCTCTTCTTCATTGTCATCCGGTGGGTCTCTGCTTTGTATTCTTCCAATACGATCATAAAGATGGCCTAGCCTACAGGAGATCCTTTGGAATTCTGTGTCCTTTTTATTTCCTTCGTACTCCTCCACCAACGTCCCAAAGTCAATCAATTTCCTTTTACATTCCTTAAGTTCCTCCTCCGGATCCAGCTCTGCAACAGCATCTTCATCCTCCTTAACATTTTTTGAAAAACATTGGCTTAACCTCCTCCTTAAATCTGCGACCGTGCCGTCAAATGAACAACCTCTAATTTTTAACTCATATACCAACTCATCTTTACGCAAGTAACAAGAATTAATTTTTATTTCTACTAAGTTCAACAGTGACTTAAAACCACCAAAAAGCAACAGGTTGACTGAAAATCAAGTTTACTGAAATTCCACTTCTGCAAAGTGATTTAGCTCCCAACTTACCATAGGTTCAAACAATTTCCAACATAGGCCTGCTTCAGGAAAACAATTACCCCAAATTTACACGTTGAGCGCCATTTGCTACCCCTGTCTCCAGCAGGATGTTGTTGCCATATGATCCGGCTAGCCAGCTAGGTCGGGGTATGACTTACGCTAAATGATTTACCACTGCGAAGGCCCCAGAAATTAGTTGCTCGGTAATATAAGGGCGCCACCTCATTGGAGGATTGCTCGTACGCAGAACTCATCAATGAGGAAGTGAGTCCTCCTCAAGTGGCCTTCGGCAGAGGGTGATACCAAATACTTTCAAAAGAGGAAAACTTAAAACTATGGTCTCAAATGGTTGGCCGTTACAAATTGTTAAACCTATCTTTACCTTAGTTATTGCGATTCAGATTAGATAATACTACCAGGAAAAGAGACAACTCAGATTTTATGCAAATGAAGGTAAGTTTAATTGTACTCTTTACTTGAAAACATCCACATGAAACTTTTACTAAGCACAAAATACATAAATCAATCGCCCAGTGAAAAGGCACTTAACGCCAAGTTTATCAGAGAAATTACCTCCCGCCCTAAATTAGACCACCAAAATATAATCAGTAGTGTAATCTCTAGGATTCAAATTCTAGGATTCAAATGACTCGGTCTTTATCTTTTAAGTGGCTTTGAAATTAATCTCCTGTTCAAAAATCAAAAGTCCACCTTATATACTAACTTCTCCCCATACGGTACACAATAACAAATCTACAAATTGGGCCCACAAAAAAACAACAATCCTAACCTAACACGTATAATAAATATCTGCACAGATCGCACCAGCCTTACACTATAAATACAAAACCTTAAATCTAACTAGCCTAATCAATGTTCAATGAGCTCAAAGTCAGGTGGCCACCTATATATAAACGCCCGAGGACCGGTTTCCTACACTCAAGTCTGCCTCTTGAGTAATTTCATCACACGATGGCCAGTAGTCTGTAGGCTGCGCCAAAATAAATCCAAAGTTGTCACTCACCAAAGTCCAGGAGTGGAATTGAGTGGTTCACGAACCAAGGTTGCCATGTGACATGGGGCTTACGTCCCCTCCAATCCAACGTAACTGGGCCTGGGCGATCCCCAAATCGTTGTCCAAACCTCCACCAGGAGTCAATGATTGGTTGGCGGTAGGCTCGCCCTCGCATCAATCGAGAGTGTACGGTATAGGTCGATCTCTGCTCGCTCCGTCCGCCAAAACCCTCCAGCAAGATTTTCTCAAAATCTTAAGTATGATCCACCTTTTCGGTGAGAGGGTATTTCAAATGAAACTTTAAAACTGGACGTACAGCTACTTCGACTTGTCTTTCCTTCTCGTTCTCCCAAGATCGCCTGAGGCCGTTGAAAAGCCGGTCGCTCTCCACCAAGCGTTTTACTTCTCTCCATAGCCGGCATTGACTAAAACTATCATGATCGCCAACAGCGCTGTATACTATAACCAATGACATTCTTTTTGCTGCAAGGTTTGGGTAATATAGTGAATGAATATGCTGAAGGTGCACTCTTCGGCATAGGCTCATAAGGGCAATAGGATTTTTCCAGTTGATCAGGCCGGAATAATACTCGAGCTATGATGACATCAATTTCAAATGTCACAGCAAAGGCAGACTTCTTTTACCTCATGATATTTTCTTGTTCTAGACAGCAGGAGGTTGATGTTATCCTCGTCCACGGAAACTTTAAGCTGGGGAACATGAATTGACTTTCAGTTGTTTTGCCAGTCACAAAGCACAACTCTTTGAGCCTGAAAACAAGTTCCTTTATTAGTAGTTTGATCCTAATAAATTGCCATATGATCTCATGATTTGGCTTTCTGCTGTCACAGTTCTCTTTTTTACTCAGCCTCAATATTCTGTCGGTACAGATTCCCCCTTCTTGTGCATTATGCCTCCTTCCTTAATGCCCATTAGAGTGTGTGGTGTTTAACGGTTCGGCAGGGGTCTACTGGTCTACTTATTATAACAGTAACAAAAACAACAACAATTCGGAGAATTTTTGTGACTTAATGCGATTCACAAAATTTAAGTCAATGTTAAATAACAGGTTTGAATGCATATTGTCTATATTAGATGAGAAAGTCCGATGACATGTTTGAATGCATATTGTCTATATTAGATGGAAAAGTCCAATGACTCGTTTGAATTCATACTGTCTAAATTTGATACTATTCAAAATCATTAAGAAAATCCAAGGGTTAGAATGCCCATCCATTCTAGACTTTTCATCCCACATTTAATTAGCATTTTCTATATCACTATATCAATACTTTGAGACAGGGACCTCAGATAGTGGGTATTTTAACCTGAATATGAATGAGAGAAGAGTGTTGGATAATTGTGGCGCGATCTTGTAGTGTTGTTACTGACTAAGGCCGACATTCTCCTTAGGCAGGACTGTTAACTAATAGCCCAACAGCCAATGGTATTTAGGGACCTACAGTTTAACGTTGGATCCGAACCACAACTTCAATCTCATATATACGAATTGGTCTAATTATGAGGATGATCTTTATGGATGAACTAGTATTCACTAGTGCGGACGTTAATCCTCACCAGAGAATATCTTATCTACAAGCCATCGCTTATAACTATCCACAATTCGTGTCTTCCAAGTGGCTGGATTACAGGACGTCACCACCGTCCCAGTCTATAGTCTATAGGAGCTACTCCCAACAACTTTTCCCTCCCAGCATCCAACATCTTCAACCGTGGGAACCGTGGTTGGTTGCGGTCAATTGTCACCGGACAGCGCTGGCGTCGCGTCGTGCCGGGACTGTGGTCAGTGAACGGCATGGCAGATTAATGTGGGACAAGTGGAGCAAGGCTGGAGGCACTGGGTGATGGGGAGAGAGGAAAGAGGGAAGTGTGAAGTGAGGAACAAATACACTGGAGTAACAAAGGTGCACACGGACACACACTAGGACTTACACTAGGAGTTACTCTAGGAGCTACACTAGCAGGACAAGGAGGTATCTTGATAAATGGTTATCATATAGGAGGAAGATCGCTGTACTTCTGCGGTAACAAATAACACGATTTTATCATATACTCTTAACCAGGAACTTTGAGGATTTTTATGGAGGTTTCGGAAACGAGGAATCAATTGGAGCTTTCCACAAGACTGAGAAAAATCTCATTTTCGTCATACACCTCTTCAAAATGCCAATTTATACTTATGTGTAAGTCCATATCTATGATAGGTACTAAAATTTAACCAAAATCACCTGATGACCATACAAATATAACAAAGGTCACTTTTTACCAGTGTTTAACCAATTAATCCCAGAATGCAACACCACTCATCCTTGAGAGTGAGTGAAGCGAACGAGCTGATTGTGTTGTGGCGAGAGAATGGAGACAATAAACTATTCTTGAAAGCGGAAAAGCTTTATAGGCTCGAAATTTAAGCGTATTTGACTACATATAAGTGTTATTATGGTTTTATAATCTTACAATTATACCCAGTAAATGCTTAGCCCACCTCCCTGTAAATAAATTAAAAGTCTATTCATTCAACTGCAAATATCACTAATCAATATGGGAACCACCCTATTGAAAATGTCACCCAGAAAACGATCGAGATAAGAAGGAAGCACAACAGGTGTGGTGGTGTCCTATGAAAAATTTTTATCCCGTAAGAAATGAGTGGGTCAGAATCAGTGAGGTCTAAGTATAAAAAAGTATTTTTCAGGACAACAATGTTTGTTAAAATACCTCTGAAAGGCCCCATTATTGAGATTTGTATCTGAAATTGTCTTAATGTAGAAGTTAAATCTATGCTATACCTATTTATAAAACGACCAAAGAGTTATAGTCCAAAGAATTGGTTTATCTAAAAGTTGAAGTTAAGGGTTGACCTAAGCTATTATATAAGACCGTACATATAATCAGTCACGGACAATTATTTTGGAAAAATCTAAAAAAAAATGTAAGAGTCCTGGTTTAAGTCTGACTTAGACCATTGTAACCTCAACCATAGTCTTAGACTTTTCTAATCTTTACTTATACCTTTCTTATTTGATTTGTTCGTAGATTTTTGTGTGAGGAAAAACCATGAGCTGAAGGAACTTTGGGGAAAACTTGAATTATGATTTATTCCAGTCTATTCCCAGACATAACACATCAAGCTGAAACCGAAAATAGGTCTAACTCAATTTCCCAAAAAAGTTTACTTGGACCATTCTGATTCAAATATTGTCAAACGAAAGTGATGAAAATCCTAACAAGGTAGTTCAACAAAATATGTAATTAAAAGAGCAACTTATACCCTTTTGAAAGAAAAGTCATTATTTTCAATATATAAAATATCAATAAATGCAGCATGTTGAGGAACTTTATCATCCACGACACGAGCCTAAATAAACGGTATCAGATAACTGACACATACTTTCTCCAACAATATAACAAAATGTGTTAAAAGCTTTAAACATTAATGTCTAGATGACTCTGTCGGATAGCTACCAGCTGAGCAGCGCGAGCTTGACCCTAGCGCATCCGTGACTTTTAACAACGTACTGCGTTTACCGCTAAACGAAAAATTGAATTTTCTCCTCAACCACTTGACGTAGAGCAATAATTTAAAATACTGGATTATTTAGTTTTTTGAGCTTGATTTAATGGTGATAAGTAAAATTTATTTCGAGACAACAGCTATTTAGAAAATTCAAAAAATTGATTTTTTAAACACTTTTTACTCCATAACTTTTGAACGCGCATTTTCTCGGAGATGCGGGTGGTGTCATTTTATCCACCATTTTAAGCTTAATAAACCACAAAATTTTAATCAAAATCGTTAGAGCCGTTTTTGAGAAATTTTGATTTTTGACGATTTTTGAGGGTTTTTGGGGGTAAAATACCCTTAAAAATCAAAAATTCAAAAAAATGAAAAAAACGCCTGGAATTATCGTGGATTTGGACCTATATACCAAATTTCATTAAAATCGGACCATTAGGGCATTCTCTAGCTCTGTTTACATCCTGACACACACACACACACACACACACACACACACACACACACAGACATCACTCCGAAAACCACTTTTTTGGACTCAGGGGGAACCAAAATGGATAAATCCACCAACAACTCAAATTCGAAAATTTTGACGAAAACAATACTTTCTCCATATACTATGGTATAGGGGGAGAAAGTAAAAACCTAAAATACAGGTAGAATATACGAGAGTAAACGTGTCCGTCCTATTGGAAGTTTGTAAAGTTCACAAAGAAAAGAAAATGATCACTAATGTACAAGCAAAAGAAACAGAATTGTTCTTAGCACACGAGTTTCAAATTTTAGAATATTTTCATACTTAATTTTGTTTCCTAATTTTTAACATATTTTGTTAGGTTTTTTTCTTTTAACAATTGCCAAACAATAAACAGCACACGTAATGAAATAAAAATAAAATCTTAATACTCGGAAAACAAGAAAAATAGAAGCAATAAAGTTGAATTTTGGTCAGTGCTCAATTCACCTAATACAACGGTGCATGTCAACTTTAGCTAAGATCACGTGACTGGTTACGTAAGCTGCGTACATGTGATGCTGCTGCTGTTACATTTCATAACGCGGGAGCCCGTCATATATAGAGCACATCTCAGATGGAACTAAACGTGTTGTTTCCTTTTAAGGACCCTTTTTTCATGTCCTGCATCTCTATAAACTATCAATATGTGTTATATCATGGGGAAAGGGACCTGTTGGGTTGGGAAAGGAAAAGCTTTTGTTAGTTGTTAGTATCACAGTTTACTACGACAATACACGTTTTGCCTTATATTGTTAAACAACTAAAGTGTGTATTTAAGAGTCGTCGCACCATTGTAAAAACACAGAAAACATACCTCCGTATTCCCCTGTTTCGGACGGTATTTTTAGTTATACTGTATATTGGTAAAATTTATCTTTATTGTAGGTTAAGCTTAGATCTAAGTCCTTCATACCTGATATATGAGTAAAAATTAATGGTATAAGTACAAAAAACTCTTAAAAGTAAGGAAAATCGAGTTATTTTGCGACGTTACATATAGTAATATTTTCAAATTTTGCAAATATAGGGTATGCAATGCTTCTGGCGCGGCGTACAAGACTTCCAAATTTAGGTACCAAACAAAATGCATTGGATGAGAAGTATTTTTACGCTATTGTATAAGGTCAAAAGCGTTACAATTTCAACAGGTTTACCTAAACAATTTGTAAAGAAGTGTAGTTCACTTGGGATTGCTTGCACCAAAATATTTTACACTAAAACTGCAGTTTAAAACAAATTTTGCCATGACTTAGCATTGGAATCTTTTTGGATTATTTTAATCTGAGTTGGAAAAAGCATCCATCAGACTGATATAAAAATTATCTGAGAGGTCGTATTGAAAAGAAAACATTCTTCTTCAGCTTTCCAGATTATTTTACTTATGTTTAACTACTGATGAATTTTACATGAATTTACTAAGCGAATGCTCGGCCCCCAGGTACAAAGTAAAATAGAACAAATGAAGAGTAATTCACTCTCTAGAAGTCAAACTAATAGTTTAGTTTCTGGGTCCTTTAACGTCGGGCTAGGCTTCAAATGTCACAAACGTTAAGTTGAATTACCAATATTAACTGGGTCTTTGATGACAGCAAAGGGTTGTCGGAATAGTTGTTTTGATTGAAGGAACTAAAGTTTATTTTTGGCTTTGGGATAGAATACTGCACTTGTTGTTAACTTACGATGTATTTGTTCATAAAAAATTATAAAAAACAAATCAAATGTTTTAATTAATAAATTTTTAAATTGATCACTTAATTACAAATTTTACGTCCGATATACACGGACGGTGGGTTTAGCAAGTACAGGCCTCATAGTCAATACTAAAACAAAATAATGAAAACGAGTCGTTGCCCGTCGATACTCGAAGCAAGTATTATATTATGTAAGTTACTTCTTTAAATTGCTATTTCCGTAAAATTAATCAGCTGATTAAAACAATTAATTACCCTTAAACAATTTAACAATAAAAACATGTTTATTTTTTGATCCACCAATTACAAAATTGGGTAGTTTAGATAGTAAAACACTGCATTATTTTTCTGTCCATTAAAAGAATAATACATTATAATAGTATACGTTTTTAAAATTGAGCAGATTTATGTAAAAATGATGCTATATAAGCATAAGACAGAATTTTATGTTTGAACTTGAAGAAACGTCTTTAATTCATATTTCAATGAGAAACGTTTTATAATTGTTTAGTCTCATGCAGCCAACCCTCGAAAATCATAGAAAGCCTTCAGACAGGCTCGTTTAGAACCTTTCTTAATGGAAACATTAATAAAAAAAATATAAAATAGGGTAGGTTATATAGGTAATATTATACTACCTATATAAGTAGGAAGGATAGGTCATTTAAGTAATAATTTATTGCGGAGAAGGATTCCTTGCGAAAAGAATGTGAAATCCATCTAATAGGTAACTGTACCACGAGAAAAATTACCAAGGAGAAGGAATAGTGTAGCTTTGAAATAGAGAAGGAAATTAAAAAAGAACATACATATTTTGATCATACTAGTGCTTCTTTATTCGAAAACTTAACTACAAAACCAAATGGTAACCTTGTTAGCATTTCCTCAGTATCCTCGTCCGTATCCGCTTCCATAGCTGGTACCGTAGGATCCGTAGCTGCCACTCCTGGACACGCTGGACCCGTAGCTTCTACTCGCACCGTATCCGTAGCTAGCCACGACGGGGGCGGCCAGGATGGGGGCGGGAGCGACCACAGGGGCGGCCACTGCGACGGGGGCGGAGACGGAGCGGGCGGTGTTGGAGATTCGGTAGATGCTGGAGTAGGAGGTGGCAACTGGGGGCGGAGCTACGTGAACGGGGGCGGCGTAGCTGACGGTGGGGGCGGCGTAGCTAACCGCAGGAGCAGCATAGCTAACTGTTGGGGCGGCATAGCTAACTGTGGGGGCGGCATAACCCACAGCGGGGGCGAGGTAGCCGGCCGAGGCGGCGGAAACGAGGACGGCGAAGATAGCCTGGAAGTAGGCAGATTGTTACAATCTTACATTTTACAGAGAGTAATATTTTTAAGTGTTTAAAACTTTGAGCTATGAAGGGCCTAATATAACTATTAACTAAATACTTACCAAGTTTAAAAAAAAAAATCGGTTGAATAACGGCATCCGATGCAGGGGAATAAAATACTATGTTTTGCATAAAAGCCATATGGTTAACATTGCCGACTGGGCAACAATAGCTATTAGCCCAAAAGTGAAGATGACTCTTAATATAGGGGTTTTAGCTTTCTTAATTATTAGTTTAATTTGTAACTATTAAAATCAGAACTTGAAAACAGATAGCCTTTGTTTAATTACCCAAAGCAATCTAAAATCGTCAGACAATAAAACTAAGTTTCCAAGAGCTGCTAATCAACTACGTTCCTTTACCTATTCATTTCAACAAGTTGTGCAATAGTAAAATATTGGTAATTCAGCACATGATAAGCTTTTATTTTGGCCCATTTAATTCAAAACAAAATGTGTATTTATCTTTTTTTCTGAAGCGTTGACAAACACTTTAATTATTGTTTAAGGTTTACTGCTATATCTAGTTAGTTTTTCAGCTTCATTATTATAATAATTACTCTATGTGTAGGAACATGGAATTCCTAACTCAATTAGGTTAACTCTAATGAAGTTATGTATTAGTACATGCAGCTACCGTGTACACCCTCCATTGCACATTGTACAATTCAGTGATCAATCTTTACAAGTTGCATGTAAGTCAAGCATGCATACACTGTCATCTTATTTTCATTGTTATTAGTAATTGCTGTTTGAGAGCTTTTTAACTGTAAGCTATTATTATATATGTTTTTTTCTTTTTTAAACTGAATTGTAGTGTATTTTGTGAAATTTACTTCAATTTCCACTGTTTATAAAAAAAAATTGAATCACTTTTAAATAGAGTAGAAAAATATCAGCTTTTCTTTCTTAATTAAATTAAAATGTTTTTACGATAAAATTTAGATAAAAATACAAATAATTTAAAAAGTATAAATTTTTAACTGTTAAATTTATGAACAGGAAACCTTAAATAAAATGAAATGGGATTAAGATTATTACTTTTCCTATTAAATATACTAAAATGCACACGATCAATTTAACTTAATTCTAAAACACTAACCTTAAATAGACTAGTAAAATATCAGTGTTTAAAAATAATAAATACTTCTGTATTTAAAACTTAAAACTGTAATCTAGGTTGATTTAAACCCAAATTACAAATGCAGTTTTGAAAGTGAATACAGAAGAAATTATAAATAACTGTTTAATAAAGTGTTTTATTTAAATTACATTTTTATAGCAGTTCAAATCTAGAAAATGTATTCAACCAAATTCAACACCTCATTAATTACTTTCGACTAGAACTTAAAGACTTAAATGAAACTTTCTCACCAAAACAAAATGTAAACATTTCTAAGCGTAACAAAGTTAAAAACAAACAGAATGTGATTTCACTACTTACAAGTTTGTACATGACGATATCGGTTGGGTAGGTGTACTGATGTGTCGCCAGCCACCCCGCTTATATAAGGGATCTCAGTCACTGAGGGCTAGCTTACAGCAAAAACACCGCCCCCAATACGCGCACTCAGGGCCACTCTGGGGCTCGGGTATCTCACAACCGGGGCACTTGCGGTTTTGTAAGTTACTTGCACTTGCAGTGTAACACTTGAAAATATTAAAGTTATCAAATTAAATACAGCCTGCTAAAAAGTAAGCTGTGACGAAGGCGAAAGAAGATCCCAGGACAACTTTAAACTAGTTTATACTAGTTGCGAAGTTGACATTGGGTACAGCAAACGAAGTTGTCATAACACTGTGGTAAGTCTTTTGGTTGTCCACTATGACAATTTCCCTTCCTTCAAACCCCATTCATGTTCAAGACAGCGGGGGGTTAATGCGAACTGCATGGTTAATCCCTAGCTGGAATATATGTAGACGGCAGGGGGAGAGGAGTGCGACAGGCATAGAAACCCCTAGTTGGAACATGAGTGGACAATCTGCCCCGTGCCTCACACTTTTTCTTCCTTCAATATTTCATCCTTCCGGGGGCCTGCGCAAAATGCCCATTTTGAGGGAGACGTGCTCAACGGTTCGGCCGGGGTCTCCTTATCCACCAATAACAACAACAAACACAACAGCAAGGCAAAAGAAGTTTATTCCAAGTCTTCCTTTAGGGGCCCTACATTAAGTTGTGCCGGAAACTTCCTTGGCCCATGTTATATAAAATTCAATTTTAAAGGGGTTTTCTCACTGAACAATTTAACATTAGTCCGACCAAAAGTTGTCCACTGCATCGGAAGTTATTGAATTTGTTAAATAATGGAGATATGATTTTAATGCAAAGTTTGAATGACATTTTCAAATAAGCTTTTCTTCAGATGTCGGGTTTGCGGTATTTCCTACCATGTATTTATTCCCATCAATGTATTAAAACTGCAGCGAAAGGCTACTTGAAAATCAGATAAATTAGTTTAATAGCAACAAGATATACTGTTATTCTTAAAGCCTTGATACCTTTTTATGAAATTAATTAAAGTTATTACTTACGTAATTGCCTTCAGGTATCAAAATAATCCTCACTTCGTTAGTTGCCGGACATGTTTCGAGGGCCCTACAGCTCATCCTCAGAGGCAAATTAATCGTAAAAAGTTCACATTTCAGTGGTTGTTGAACAGTTAAAAAATGAAGAAACATCAAACATGAACGGGCACATTTCACACGAACTAATACCAACTAACCCAAGGTGACTGTAGGCCAGGGCCAGGTGAGTCGCATCCCGTAAGAGCAATGGTGTCACTTTCTGCGACATCCATGGATGTCGCCTACCGGCAAGTGTTGCCAACGCAACAGCAAACAACAATCGTTCTCGTTTGCGTTGGGATTTTTTTGTCTCAACAATTACTAAAATAAGGAATTTCAAAGCAAAATAGGGTAGAGTTTATGGTTTTAGATTTACCTTGATTGATAATTTGTAATTTGGTCATTACCTAATGGTTTGTTATCAACTAATAATCCAAATTTAAAATAGAGTAATATGGTGTCGTTTAGATAAATATCGTACCCATGGCAAGACTGCTTCATTCTCTTATTCAATCAGCTGTGTAATGGTAAATATTATAACGTAACTTGACTTCCGTTTTAGTTTAGACGCTTCATATCCGGAACACAAAAAAAAGCTATACGGCTGACCTGGGAAGAAGTTATGCTTCTTCCTTTACAGACCTTGCAACTAACCGACGTCGGTACACGCACATTGACAAAGGACTGTCCCGGGCGGAACTTGTAGGCCTACGAATTTTTTTTAATTCTGTTATGCCTGTGTAGACTTTTTTGTTTTGATTTTAAACTCCATAAGACCAATGTTAAAATTGTTAGAATTTAAATTCAAGATTATAAAGAAATGAGAGTTTTCATGGCGGAGAAGCCTGTATATACATTATTTTTATAACAAAGTTAAGTTATTTAAAAAGTTTGAAGAAAATCTTTAGAAATTTTTTTTATAGTCATGGAATAACAAAATTAACTCATATTTTTAAACTTTTAAACATCTCCAGAAGTAATGAAATAAAATTTATAAATATATATAAACTCAATTTACTTACTCAGTTAAGGAAATGCAATCTAATGGGAAAAAATTTAAGAAAAGAGAAATAATCATGAAGTCAGTTTAGTTCTAGTCATTCTCGAACATTATTCTGTTTAGTGATTTAATATAGTTCAAATATAGTTGATATTTTCAACTTAGTATTACTTAACTTCACTTTTCCGCAAAAAGAGCTTATCCATTATGAAACTTTTAGTGAACTCGCGTGGAGGTTTTATTTTAAAAAGATATTTTATTCATTTCTTGAAAGGAAGCTGGAACACCAGGAAACAACAAGTTTATTATGCAAAACATTCGATTTACAAAATATAATGACCACAATAAATTACCAATGGTTAAAATCGAAACTACCAAATCAAGTGTAAAAAGTTCACCAATGCTTCTTACGCTTAAATAAACTCAAAACTTGCAATCATCCAGAGGTTTGAATCCATTAGGAAATAATATGATGTTTTGCAAAAACCGTTAAGAGTCATCTTCACCCCTGTGCCAGTAGCCCATTGTTGCGCGGTCGGCAATAGTAACCATACGGCTTTTATGCTAAAACATAGTATTTTATTCTCATGTTTCGGACACAGTTTTTCATCAGATTTTCTTTAAACTTGGCAAGTGTTTAGTTGAATAGTTATAATAGGCCCCTCATCCCTCAACACAACTGGTATTGAACAGTAGAATACAGTACTTGATACAGTACTCTAGTTACCCGTCTAGAATGGAGATCGCAGCACATGCAAATCCTCGTTATCCGTTTCCATATTTAACCTTCGATCACGAAGGTTGAAGGAGATTGCCTTTATGGTTGACTTCACCCTAGTGGTTCGTTTCCTAGTTTACCAATGGATCCTTGTTGACCGGTAACATTTGAAACTTGAAACAAATGGAGTGGGGAAACCTTTGGACCTTTGAGGTGAAATTTGGGATGCCATATGGGGCCTTACGTTTAATAAGTCAAAACATAATTTGATAAAGCAGTATATATGGAATTTTGTTTACTTTCTAAGTTGAAAGTTAAATGTTCTTAAATTATATAAATAGCTATTGTTACATTTAAAGTATAACAAAAATATTGAAAAAATAAATTAAGCTTAGTGTTAGAATTTTATATTCGTATTTTATATTTTATGACCTTACTAACTTTGACTGTAATTTTAAGGTTAACTATAATTAGTAGTTATTACAGATAACTGCAAAAGTTAGCTTATTTTAAGTTTAACAGTGAATTTAACTCAATTTTTTTGGATCTATAGAGTCTGAAATTTCTAGCAAGCCAAAATATAATATCTTATAAAATAGTTCAAAAATTGTTATCTTTTGTTTAAAAAATTATTTGAAAATAGTTTATTTTTATTTTTCCCGTTTAAGTTGCAGAGATAAATAAATGACACAAACTATTTTCTTTGATGTTATACCTTAATATCAAAAGTGGAAATCTTTTATCTTTTAAAAACTGTTAATCTCTTGACTAACACAATTGTCTATTATACCTCCATTTTTTAAGACACAATATTACAAATATTTATAATTCTATAAAATTTTATCTATTCTATTGAAAAAGTTAAAACTAAATGAGATAATTTTTACGGAGCAGATATTATCTAGCAAAACAAACCAATCTCTACACTGACTCTAGTTGCAGATTAATTAATTGGTTAAAATCAACGTCACAAGTAATAAATTGTTGCCCTAGTTATACTACAGTTTTTTATTACAGATTATTTAATTAGAGCAAACGTTTGTCAAGCCAATAAATATTTAAACAAATCAATATTTAAAAACAATTAATCTGATACATTAGTGAATCTGACCGTTTCCATGAATAATACAAGTTAGTTGGGTAACAAAACTCGAAACTTCATGAAAGTTTTGATCAAATCGCATTAATGTGTCAAAAAAGTTTAGGAATTAATTTATAATCAACTTGTTTGTTTTCGCGTCAAACTGTATTACGTATTATTTACTATCACAGGGCAGTTTTAATAGTAGGCTACCAGTTCTTTGATAAAAATGTTGCTGCTTAATTGTGAATTATAATATACGCTTGTAGCAGCTTTATATCTATCCGATAGCAGATTATTTCATTTGTTGATACTAAACCAACATCTTTACAGATGTTCTACAAATTGTTACCTAGATCTCCAATGAGAACGTCCCTTTGAGGAAGTCTTGGAAGAAAATAGAAGGAACTCTCTCAAATTGTTCATTATGTTGAAATAATTCGTATGTAAAGTCATAATCCAAAACCCCGACTTCAAATTGTAGAATATGTCTAAAGTTATTGCACTTTCAAATTTCGCCAAGAAAATTTTATTGCATAATGGATCCTATTTGAAATACTAAAGACCCTATATGAATACTTAAAGTTTAATTTCTCCATCATTGAGTTGTGTTTGAACATGAATGGAGGAATTTAAACTCAATATGATTGCAAACTATCTCAATGCCGTTTCCAATACTGATAAAAATGGGTTAGAAATATTCATTTTTTAGTATTATTCCAAGATGGAGACACCGTGAATGAGCATTTCTGAAATATTGTTTTTTATTAATGGACCGTACTCATGTACGTTTATTTTGTATACCTATTTAATTAAATTTAAAAACAGTTCATATTATTTAAAGTATTCATAAAATTTAACAATTTATTACTTCTCGGCGGATAGATTTCAGGCAAAACTTACCAGCAGCTAGTATAATTCCAGGACATCAATGCCCAGGCCATTGCCTGCTAATGACCGTCAATGACAGTCGTTGGCGACACGTTTCACTCTACATTGCGCAGTCGCAATGGCGTTTCCTCGAAATGTAACAATGTCGCAGCTATTTTGCCTTTTGCCCACGGAAAATTACAGACTGCGTGAGAGGTGAACATGTTTCTTTTAGCCTTACTTTTGTGATTAATCTTTCATTTTCAATAATTAAAACTATGGGCTTCCAAGATAATGAGGTTTTCGTATTTAAAAAAAATTATTTTAATTTCATGTTTTTGGTGACAGTGCTTTTAGCACGTTTCTCCTGACCCTAAGAACCCCACTACTCCAATGAATTAAGTGCCAATTGTAGCACCGTTTATAAGCGATCCGATAGCAAAAGTCGTGCGCGACTGTGGAGAGAGAGAGAGAGAGAGAGAGAGAGAGAGAGAGAGAGAGAGAGAGAGAGAGAGAGAGAGAGAGAGAGAGAGAGAGAGAGAGGCGAGTCCAAGGCCAAGGACATGAAGATTTACGAGCCCTCTCTCTGTATACTCATGCAGCCCTCTCAACATGAACATTTAAAGACTATAAAATAGTTATACAAAACTATCGAGCACCGCAAACTTAAGGGAATTATCTTGTTCGACACAGTCAAAAGACAACATAAAACGATTTTTATATTAATTATAGGCATTTTGAACACCATACTGGGGAACGGTTAAAACTTTAGTCTAATACTATGCGTTACTTTGTGTTTTGATTATTTAATAACTTGAGATAGTCCGGTGTTATGAATTTGACCAAAAATACAGTGCCCTAAGAGTTTCTTATGTACAAAACGTAAATATTATGTATAGGCACGGTAGACAGTTGCAAATTTTACTTTTCTACAATTCCATCGATCAGTAACTTTTTTAAGAAATACCAATGATCTGGTTTTCTTTCTATACGTTTCATTGGGAATAATAAATCATTATTAATTAACTAAAAAAATAATAATAATAATTCACAAATAGTCCAGTTTTAATGGATTGAAGAACGAAATAACTGAAATATAAGACAATGCTATCAACTAAATTTTCGATTTTTAGTAGTTGACTGACGTCATTATAAAAATACTAATTAATTTGATGGTTGTTAGCAAAAGATTTTGTTTTCACTTTATTTTCCTGTCAATAGACGTTTTCAGTTCAGCTATTTCAAAATGAATAATAAGAACAATGCTAAATTTTACGAACAGAAATAAAAAGTATACCGTACTCTTTTTACAATATTGTAAATGTGATAAAATAGTGTTAATTCCCTACGTGAAATTACAGAAAATGTACCCAAAGCTAAGCACATTTAAATTTTTATCTACTTTACAGCAAAACAATTTTACAGTTTTATTTTTAATAAAACAAGAATAATTTCTTCAGTATACACAACCCAAGCAGCATTTCAAACTACTGTATGTTAAAACAAATTCAAAACAACTTTAAAACTGTTTCAAAACAGTTTTGAAACAAGTTTAAAATATTTCAAAACAATTTTGAAACGAGTTTTAAACAGATTTACGTCAAATTTTATACTACAAAATTAGTTTTACATATTAAAATTTATGGTTATTTCTAAATATGTATAACATAATATATTTTTAGCCAAATTATTGAAAATTTAAATAATATATAAAAAATATTTTATCTTCCCCAGGATTAAAACCAGTGACCTTTTACTTACTTGTGGGCTACTGATGTCTAAACAACTGAGCTACTTGGGATGTTTGATACATGGCTCACAGTTAGTTACTATTATACTTACAGTTGGCTTTCAATGGTGCACTTGAGATTTACAAGTTAAATGTTTTGTAATATCAAAAGTAGACTCTAAATCAAAGTGTCTTTAAAAATTGACTATTTTCAGGTGATTAAATAACTTTTTAAAAAATGCTCAATAGTTAAAAAATTATGTAAAAATTTTTACCCAATTTGACTGTAATGCACTTTAATTCACTTGTGTTTTACAACAGTAGACAACAATTTCTTTGTTGAATTTGATAAGTTGACAGAAAGTCTATATTATAAATACAGCCCCATGTGTAACTCACTGACTGACTCACTGATTCATCCATACGAATTCTAGACTACTTCCGGGTGAGCTGGAAACTTGATTTTTGGCATGCGGGTGGCTTAATATCTGATACCATCGGGAAAAGTCTGAAATCCGACAATTTTTCATTTCAACCCCCCCAAAAAAATAACGAAGGGTGGAAACCGGTAACCCGAAAATGTAAGGTTTTACTATTTTCTCTGTAACTTTTGAACGAGAGGTCCTATCTCGAATCTGAGGGAAAATCGTTAGTGGGGAATTAAACGCTCTACAAGTTAGGTCCTATGACATTTTACCGTATCTCATCCCCTTCACCCTTAAAAAGGGGCGTACTTTCAAAATTTCAAAATTCGTCAACAAAAATTGGAATATTTTAATATTTTTCCTTTAGTTTTATGGCACATCGATGAGTGAAATTTTGTACATATTATGCACTAATATAGGTCTAACTATAGTAGCATTCATTGATCAATTTCAACCTAAGTTTAGTCCAAAAAAATCGTAAACAAACGAAAACCTTAACATTTTTTCATGTATAGTGTTTATAATTTACTTTTACCTGGTAAATATACTGCTATATCGATACATGTTTTAGCAATATTGTATTCTATTTTAGATGCTCTACAAGATTGGTCCTATGACATTTTACCGTATTTCATCCCCTTCACGATTAAAAAGCGGCGTATTTCCAAAATTTCTAAACTCGTCAAAATATTGCACTATTTTAATATTTTTAATTTACTATTATATGGCACATCGATGCGTTAAATTTTGTACATATTATGCCCTAATATATGTCTAACTATAGTAGCATTCATTAGAAAATTTCAACCTAAGTTTAGTCCAAAAATCGTAAAACACGAAATCCTTAACATTTTTCATTTATACTGTTTGTAATTAATTTACTTTTACCTGTTAAATATACTCCTATATCGATTTATGTTTTTCCAGTATCGTATTCTATTTTAGATGCTCTACAAGTTTGGTCCTGTGACACTTTACCGTATCTCATCCCCTTCACCTTTAAAAAGCGGCGTATTTCCAAAATTACAAAACTCGTAAACAAATTTGAACTATTTTAATATTTTTCATTTACTATTATGGCTCATTGATGAGTGAAATTTTGCACATGTTATGCCCTACTATATGTCTAACTATAGTAGTATTCATTGGTCGATTTCAATCTAAGTTTAGTCCTAAACGGTCGTACAACACAAAATTCTTAAAAAAATGTCAAGTATACTGTTCGTAAATTGATATAATCTGGCAAATGTACTGCAAAATTGATATTTTTTGCCTGTATTATATTTTATTTTAGACGCTCTACAAGTTCGATAGTATGCGATTTTGCCGTATCTCACCCCTTTCACCCTTAAAAAGGAGTGTACTTTCAGAATTTCTAAAATTTTTCTCAAAAATTGTGCTATTATGATATTTTTATTTACTATTATGTAATATGTATGCATGAATTTCTATTTATATTATGACCTCAACAGGTTCTATCTGTAAAAAAGCTTTTTGCCAATTTCAATCGAATTTTTGTCCAAAAAAAATTGTAAAAACACAAAATTCTCAACATTTTTTATGTTAAGTGTTCGTAATTCACTTAAACTTGGTAAATAAACTGCTATATTGATATATGTTTAGCCTTTACTATATTCTATTATAGACGCTTTACAAGTTTGGTTCTGTGACATTTTGAAGTATCTCGCCCCCTTCACCCTTAAAAAGGGGTGTAGTTTCAAACTTATACCTTCTTCTACAAACAATTCGCTATTTTAATGTTTTTTATTTACTATTATGGCGCACAGATGCCTCAAACTTATTAAATATTATTGACCCAACTAGTTCTTACTATTTTAGAAGCCATTGATCAATTTCAATCAAATTTAAGACCAAAACAATTGAAAAAAACACGAAATTATTGACATTTTTCATGTAAAGTGTTTGTAAATTACTTTATACTGAAAAATTTACTGCCATATTGATTTGTATTTCGCCAATAATTTGTTCTATTTCGGACGCTCTACAAGTTCAGTCCTTTGCGATTTGGCAGTATCTCACCCCCTTCACGATTGAAAAGGAGCGTACTTTCACGATATTGAAATTCTTTTACAACAATTGCCCTATTTCAACATTTGTTACTTGACTATTCGTTGTTTCCACGTATTTTTTTAACTTCCTCTAAACTACTAACGGCAATTTCCTTTCGGCATCGATTCGTTATCGTCTACTAACACTTCGGGGGAACCATTATAGGGGGCATGGGGGCGAAGCCCCCATCGAGCCGTAGGCGAGTCTAATAACTATACAACCCGATGTGAAACTGACTGACTGATCATGTATACAAAGTATTTTGGACTTCCGGATGAGCTAGAAACTTGAAATTCGGCACACACACTACCTGTATCTTAAAACCAAAGAAAAAATCCCCATAACGGGAAATTTCAAATTTTAACCCCCTCAAAAAAATAAAAAGGGATGACATCGGTAATCTGAATATGTAAGGGTTTTCTATTTTCGCTGTAACTTTTGAACGAGAAGTCCTACCTCAAATCTGAGGGAAAATCGTTGGTTGGGAATTAGACGCTCTACAAATTTGGTTCTGTGCAATTTTGCCGTATCTCACTCCCTTCACCCTTAAAAAGGGGCGTACTTTCAAAATTTATGAATTCCTTTACAAAAATTTTGCTATTTTAATATTTTTTATTTACTAATGTGACACTCAGATGCCTGAAAAGTTGTACATATTTTAGCCTTGAGTAGATATTACCATAGTGGCAGCCATTGGTCAATTTTAATCAAAATAAGGCCCAAAAAAATTGAAAAAACACTTAATTTTTAACATTTTTCGTGTCAAGTGTTTGTAAATTACTTTATTCTGAGAAATATGTACTGCGAAATTTATGTATTATTTTGCCAGTATTATATTTTATTTTAGACGCTCTACAAGTTCGGTGCCATGCATTTTTGCCGTATCTCACCCCCTTCACTCTTAAAAAGGGGTACACTTTCAGAATTTCAAAATTTTTTCTCAAAAACTGCGCTATTTTGATATATTTATTTACTATTATGTAATATATATTCATGAATTTCTATTTATATTATGACCTCAACAGGTTCTTTTTATAGTAGTAGCCTTTTGCCAAATTCAATTGAATTTCAGTCAAAAAAAATTATAAAAACACAAAATTCTTAACATTTGTTCATGTAAAGTGTTCGTAATTCACTTTAACTTGGTAAATATACTGCCATATTGATTTATATTTCGCCAGTAATTTGTTCTATTTTAGATACTCTACAAGTTCGGTCCTTTGCAATTTGGCAGTATCTCACCCCCTTCACCCTTGAAAAGGAGCGTACTTTTACTATATCGAAATTCTTTCACAACAATAATTGCTCTATTTCAACAGTTTTCGTTTACTGTTATGGCACATAGAAGCCACAAATTTATACTATGACCATATCTAGGTCTTACTATAGGTGCAGCCATTGGTCAATTTCAGTATAGTAGTTGTTAAAAACTGTGAAAATACGAAATTATATACATTTTCTAATTTATAGTTTTTGTGATTTTGTTTGATCCGGTAAAAGTAGGCCTACTGCCATACCGATATGTTTTGTCAGGATTATATTATTTTTAGTTGCTCTAAAAGCTCTATCTCTACTCGTTTACTCACAAAATTCGTTTTTCACTCTTTCCGGATTTTGTGAACATAAGTAGTGGGAAAAAACCGGTTCTGGTCCACTAGAGAAATCGTAGTTTTAGTATTTCAGCTCTAGTGGCCTAACGGTTAGTCTTATCTGAAATCTGAGAGCAATATTACGATAGGGAATTGGATGATCTACAATTTTGGTCCTTTGACTTTTTGTCGTACATCGTATCGTTAACCCTCCAAACTGATTTTTGTAAAATTTATATTGAGATTTAGGGCTCTAGCGACTAAATGGTTTTTCCTACAAAAATGTTTAAATGACAACTTTTATAGGTCTTTTTGATGTCTACAATTTTGATTCGAACATACTTTGCCGTATATCTTTCCGTTTACTCTCAAAATACATTTTTCACTTTTTCCCAGTTTTGTGTTAATAAGTACCTAGTGGCTTTTGGCCAACTACAGAAATCGTAATTTTAGTATTTCAGCTCTAGCGGCTAAACGGTTAGGCCATTTATAGATTTGAGACTACTACGGTACTGAATTTGATGAACTACGATTTTGGTCCTGTGACTTTTTGTCGTACCAATTGCGTAAATCTCCAGACTAATTTTTGTGCAATCGCGTTTTCAGTTTTTCCACTCTACTGACAAAACTCTATTGGGTCCTATCGAAAAATGTTGCTGAATATGACTGCAATATTTTATTAATGGCTTACAGTTTTCAGAACATTTTGCCGTATCTCTACACATTAGCTCTCAAAACAGATTTACTACAGGATGATAAACTCAAGAGACCTTTGGTATCTCTTAAACCAGAATAGTTACCGAAAACTTGAAATTGGGGACCTTACCTCCATTTAAGAGACTATTAAAAATATGAATTCAGCTATTGTCGGGGCTGGTGTTACTAATTTACATACTTTTAGTAAGTTCCTCCTCGGATTTTAGGGAATCTTTTTAAAACTTTTGAGTCTTTTGTGATTTCTATCTCGTTTATCAGATTTTACATTATTTCGTTTTAATGTTATTTTATTGTTTTCACTAATTATTGCAACAATATTTGACGAATTTAAAAGCTTTAATTATTATTGATTGTGAGAAGTGTGTATTAGCCTTTTGTTACTGTCTTGGCTGTGCACTTCTTTGGTAAAGCTAACCTGTTTAATACTCGACTTTTTTATTTACAAACTAATTCAGCGAACACATTGGAGTTGAACCCTCAACAAGCCCGTTCACTGCATTGATTTTTACAGAAATTAAGGAATTGGGGCAACAAATTTGGGAGTTATTGCGGCAATTCAGCCTAACACCCAGAATAAATAATCATTATATCACACTCAAAATATTTTAACAAATTTTAACTACGAAGAGTTATTAAAACCGATTCGTAGGAGATTTTCAAAGCTTTTTTAACTATCGATTGTGAATTGTGTATATTAGACGGTTTTGTTACTGACTTGGCTGTTCAGTTCTTTCGTGGGACTAACCAATTTCATACTTGACTTTTTATTAAATTGCGAATTTAGGGACACCCCTAAGGGGGCATGGGGGCGGAGCCCCCATCGAGCCGTAGGCGAGTTATGTCTATAGTGTTTCCTGTGACGGCACCTCAATTTAAGTTAAAAATAAATAAATAAAAATAAAGTCTTTACCTCTAAATTAATTAAATATTACGCACAAGTGGGTAAGAAAAACATTTGGAGCTTGTTCTTGGTTATGTAACATAACATTTTAAATGCTTTGGAAGTAATAAGAATGATTTTGGATAATACAATACTTTGAGAAATGAAAAGTCCTAAATCATTTGAACTTATCTTACATGGTTTTGGCAATTAAGTCCTAATTATTCCAGAACATCAATAAAAAATCTGAGTAATCAACTGGGTTAAATGTAGAGTGCTATTAACTTTTATATGTCTGTATGTGATGTTAGTATGTTTTGTGTCAGTCTCATAATTAAATTATTATTGAAAAAACATAATATTCTTCAAATAGATTTCAACAATTATTTCATAACTATTTTAAACTTGTTTCCAATTTCTTTTGAAATTGTTTTGGAAGAGAGTTCATCAACTACATAAAAACAATTTTGAACTTGTTTTAAACTTGTTTTAAACTTGTTTTAAAACTGTTTTAACACGAGTTTTTACCAACTCTATCAAAACAAGTTTAAACTTGTTTCAAACTTATTTTAAAATTGTTTTAAATCTATTTTTAAACTATTTCCAAGAATTGTCATGATGCTTAGGAGATTGAGTCAACGAGACAGCCGTTGAATGTTCGACGCCAACTTCATCGTTGACTTATAATCATCATCTCTGCCCCTCGCCTCTTGTTCGATAAATGTGTAGCGTTGGTGATATTTTACAGCTCCAAGACGTTCACCATTATGTGCTAATATTATGAATTCATTGTTATTCTTGGTGAAAGTTTTTGGCACGGGATCAATGTTTAATAATTTTGCATTTCTGCTGCAAACCTTCATCCTACACAAAAAGCGTATTCTTTGGCTTGTGTATCCCCTTTGCCAACAATTTAGTTTAAAATGTATTCCAATTAATAAAGTTTACCTTCTTTTTGTATTTTTTTTATAAAATTAGTGAAGGACAGTAAGTTATTATTACAGCTTGGTTTTAAATAATAAATAGAGTACCAGAGATACCAAGCTTATGCTTATTTAACGTCACTTTCCTTCCTCAGACTAAGCTCGTTCACAATGCTCACACGCCCTCTAGCTTTTTAATACGAGGTCTTTCGCTTCGCTCACTAAACTAGGGTGATATGTTCTTTGGTATAAAATTGTTGATCCGCAGGTTAAAGATGTAACACATTGGTTTATATCTACAAATATCAGCTGGTTTGTTCAATTTATTAGATGCTAAAAATCTCCATAAGGATAAAATGAGAACTTTGAAGGGCTCTATGATGAAAACCGGATTTCTCCAGACATGGGGTCTACTCGTGGCCTAAAACCCCACATTCAACAACAAACCAAAAATCCTTGGACAGAAAAATGTTTGCCAGTACAAACATTGCTTGTTTTAAAGTATAATAATAATATGTTTTACATATTTTTAACCAATATTTTCTCACTTCTTGTTTGGATAAAAAACTTTCAAAAACTAACAACAAGAAAAATAATAATTAAAGTAATAACTATTCATTCTCTATTAGCGTTTGCCAAAATCAAATATTGGTAATACATCAAATATCAAATATTGCCAATTCAAAGTTGACGCAGTTTGTTGTTTAATCTAAATAAATTATTTGAAAACAAAACATGGAGCATTTCTGATATTGCTTAAGTTAAAAAAATCTCTTCTTGTAGCCAAAGAATAAATTCGTTAAGTAAATAGAAACACCAAATTAAGAAATGCCTTTTTATTTAGCACAATTTACCTATTTACATTACAAATGAGCATTAATCTCTTCAAAAAGCTGTTAATCTTAGTAAGAGACGTAGTTCCCAGTGTAGGTGTTGTCACTTCCGTAGTTTCCGTTACGGTTGTAGTTGTTGGATGGACTCGAGTATCCAGAGGGGGTTCCATAGTTGTTGGAGGGACTGGAGTATCCACTGGACCCGTAGTTGTTGTTGGAAGAAGTTCCACTTGATCCGTAGTTGCTGTTGTTGCTCAGAGGGTTAGAATATCCATTTGATCCATAGTTGTTGTTGTTGTTGCTGGCAGCAGGATTGGAATATCCATTCGATCCATAGTTGTTGTTGCTGGTAGCAGGGTTAGAATATCCAGTTGATCCGTAGTTGTTGTTGTTGGAGCTTGAGTACCCACTTGTACCATAGTTGTTGTTGGAGGTGGAGTACCCAGTTGACCCATAGTTGTTGGAACCCCCGTAGTTGGTGGGAGTGGCGTACGTGTTAGTCGAGCCGTAGCTGTTCGATGGGCTAGCGTAGTTGTTGGAAGAAGTAGCGTGGTTTGATCCAGAGTAGTTGGGAGAGCTGTATCCGCTCTGGGAGCTACCGTAACTTCCAGAGTTGCTGGAATATCCGTTGTAGTTGGAGGAAGGGTAACCGGAATATCCGGTGTAGGGAACCACGGGAGTCACCACTGGGGTTGGTACCACTGGCACGGGAGCTACATAGGTGGAAGGTACGACGGCTCTGGCAGTGTTGGCCACCCTGTAGGTGTTAGCGTAGGAGGTGGACACGGGGGCTGGGGCGGGGGCGTACTGCACAGGGGCGTAGGAAACCCTGGGCTGGGAGTACGCCGGCTGAGCGTAGGCGACGGGGGCGGCGTAGCTGTAGGCGGGAGTGACTACAGGAGCGGGCGCCGCGTAGGGGATGGCTGGGGCGGCGTAGCTGACGGCAGGGGCAGCGTAGGCTACGGGGTGGGCGTAGCTCACGGGGGTGGCGAGGTAGCCCGCCGATACTGCGGCGAACACCAGGGGGAGGACAGCCTGGAAGAAAGATTGGGGGCTAGTCAAAATGTTTAAAACAATGTACTCAATTGTAGAAGATAATTTTCAAAGTGCCGATTCATATATGTCCTGAAGTGCCACTATAGAGATGAAATAAATTAATTATTTTGCCAAGTTCCTTTCGACATTTTCGACTGTAACTTGATTTTGTGGTGGATTGAATGGTCTCAAGGCTTGTAATGTGTTTAGCTTTATTTTTTGTCAAGGCAAGCAATTGAAAAACCGAATAATTATACAAGAGAACTCAAATTGGCATCACAATGACTTGCAGCATTAGCTATAGAATACACCATGAATTTCTGAATTACAAATTTTAATAAATTTTAACGTGTTTATTTTGTCTGAGGGACACTCTTTTGGGGTGCTAAGCTACCCAGGAAATATATTGGAGGGGGGGGGGCTCTGGCCCCATGAAGTTAGCCTACAATGCTTGGCTAAGCCGTTAACCAAAATTTTGTTTTTTAAACTTATTTCTTTTTTTATTTCCACCTTATAATTTTTATTTCCGTAACGGATGGGTGTATTATGTTTATATTAACATTTATCTCATTAATGTTCATTTTGAGAAAAAATTTCCTTTTTCATTTTTTTTCTGGTGGTAATTTTAAGTTGTTGACTCAAATATCACAAAACCGGTCATTTTATCAAAACTGGATATAGGTTACATAAAAGTTTAGTAATTAATTCATCTAACCAATGCTACAAATATTGTTTGTTCATTTTGATTGAGGGAATGGCTAGACTAAATTTCAGAAATGAGTTTCCAAATACACTGTATATTAAAATGTTTTTCTAAATTGCACAAACATTATAAGTATGGTAAAATTCATATTTTTTTATGGTATGATTAGATTTACTAAACTAAAGTAGAACAAACAATAAAAAAGTAAATAAATTTACTTTGGTAAAAAAAATGTTTTGTTTTCACAACCTACAGTTTTTATATTCCAATTTTATTTTTGGTAAATATGACAAAAGACAAAGAGGAAAGACACAAGATGCAATTTAAGTTTGATTGTTTGTGTGGATTGACACATCAAACAATCGACGTTATTTTCGGTATATAAGAAGTAAAAGACTTTTAGGTGCAGTAAAAATCCAATATATGTCGAACCGTGTTGTTTTTTGGGTGGTGGCTTTTGACATGAAAGTAGTCACTGTTTTATAACTACTGTACAAATATAACAGCTTATTTTCCATAGAGCTTCCTTATTGAGATGTATAAGGATTTTCTTTGTCTACGACCGTTTTATTAAGCACCAATAATAATATTACATGTAACATCATAAAGAGATACATTATTACAAAATTTAAACTCATTCATTAATGAGATCCTAAACTTACAGGTTTAAATTCAAATACAGGTTCTAGACCGGTAAGAGCACGTCATTTCATGAAATTAATAGAACTAATTTAAATAGAACTTACGCAATTCGTACATTAGCTGAATGTTCCATTATGATTTAGGTTTTAGCTTAATTATGTGCTTAACCTTAAAAGAGTTATGTGAGAGTGAACTATGTTTTGGTCAGGCGACATCGGTGTAGTTGTAGCTACATTGAATTAATGACATCCTACACCCCGTTTATAATTGTTATCGATATGTGTCTATAAGACACCACAAAATAAGTGTCTATAAGACTATAGTTATTTACCAAATTTAAGTTTCTCGTAGTAGTGTAGTAAAATTAAGCCAAAATATGGCTGGAAAATGAAAAAATTTTTGGACAGCCAATTTTTGCTGAAATGTGTTCTATGTCATCCCCTGACCTCCCTCAGAAAAGTCCCCTGAAATCCCCAGTGGGCAACATGCCTAAAAATGATGGGATGGCCCTCATGGAGTCAGAAATAAGTCTTTCGTCGACCAATAGGGTTATGTATATCAAATTAAAGCCCTTAAGTAGTAGAATTCAATGCCGCAAACCCCATCTCAAAAGGTTGCTTGAGTCGTAAATGGCAGCCTGTCAAACTTATAATAAAAATCAAATTTTAATCTAAACGCTTAAAAATGTAATAATATTATAAATACTTGACCTTTTGAGGTCCGGTTTGCGGCTAACGTTTGCTTGTACAATTACCTTGGCAAATAAGGATAGCTTGACATATGCCCATCATATTACCCTTGAATCACCCTCTACATGGACGTCCCAAAGAGGGAGTTTTGAAAAACTTTTCTTGGTCCATAGCCATGGTGTACATAATTTTAAAGGTCTTAATAAGGAGAGTACATAGCCGAAAACCAGAACTCAAAAGGTCAAATACGTCGGAAGTTATTGCATTTCAAAGTTTTGATAGTATTATTTTATTCTAAATTTTGAACGTATGCCATTTTTCTCTCGGCCGTTATATTTAGGTCGGGCTTACGGCATTGTGCTCTACTTTTTAAGACCTTTAATTTGATATATATAAACCTTCTGGAACCTATTCAAATTTAGTATGCTTAATATCAAAATTCATTTTAACTCCTTATAGGCCAACACCTCATTTTTGGGCATGATCCCCACATGGGATTTCAGGGGACTTTTCGGAGGAAGGCCAGGGGATGCCATAGAACACATTTCAAAAGAAATTAGCTTTCCAAAAATTATTTCATTTTTCCCGACTAATTTTACTACACTATAGGTAAAGTAGTGTATGCAACGATTGTATTCAACCTTGAAGCCACTTGTGAAAACACTCGCTTCGCTCGAGTTATATCTTTCTTGTCTCTCTTAATTAAATGCCTCCATAATACCGGGTGTCCATAAAATCTTAAGCTAAATAATAGCATTTCTTTATGAAAATTTTTAGAGCAACACGTATCTAGCACTTCTTGTTTTTTCCAAATCCTGGTTTTTTTTTCATTTCATTAGGCTCGTAACACTTAACTCAGCTGATGGACAACAATGTAGTTTACGTACAATGAAGTTTACATATTGAAGTACAGAAACAAATCAGGAGTGGTGAGTCAGCAAGAAAAGTGACAGTTTGTCCTTTTGATGAACGAAACTTATTCTCGTATACTGGCCAAAGATAGACTTTTCATGTGGACATTTTGGAAACGTTCGCCTAACGTAAAGAGTATCTAAAGTGTGCATATTTGTTTGAAAGAGGCATTGTTTGCCACTTATTGAATGTCAAACAAATCTGGAACTAACTAAAAAGTTGTCTAGAAGATATAAAAGCGATCCGAGGCACTCCTATAGAGGAGTTTTGAGTTTTTACAACTGTAAAAAACTTAAGAAATCACTTATTAAGACGTTAAACATAAAGTTATCCTACCATTTATTTGGTTTCTTTATTAGGGGAAGACTTTGTGGACACCCTAATAGTTGCATAAACTAATATTTACAGTCACTATAATATTAGAGTCAAATTTTAAGTAGGCTAATAAGTAGTGAATGTTGACATATCAATTCTGACAACGCTAAAGGTACACTTACCAGTGCCAGCATGGTGCGGTTATGTCTAACGGGACCCTGCGTAAGTATATATATACTTGGGCCCCTTGTGGTGTCAAGTTCCGAGGCGCAAGAAGCGTCGTGCTCTGGCTGTGCCGTGACACCCTACCTTGTCTTAGGTCACATCCGCGACGTTATGTGACTACAAAAAGGTGCACTGCAGACGAACTTTTACTTTCCTCCAAAGTTGTAAAGTGCAGGGACAATTCATGATACAATTATTTCTGATAAAATATCTTTGTTGTTACTAGTGAATAAGGAGACTCCGGACCACCCACTAAGCACGTCTCATCAAATACCTTACCTTTAAATACCTTTATTGAAAAGGCGACCTAACGCATTAGGTAGTTAAAAGAAAAGTATGAATGAGAGATGAGTGTAGGATGATTGTGGCGCGATCTTGTAGTCTTGTTACTAAGGCCGACATTCTCCTTAGACAGGACTGTTAATTCATAGCCCAACAGCCAATGGTATCTAGGGACCTACAGTTTGACGTGGGATCCGAACCACAATTTTGACCTCTTATATACGAATTGGTCTAATTATGAGGATGATCTTTATGGATGAACTATAGTAAAATGCACGAAAATAGTCCGATGGCAATTTTTAACAGCTGTGTCCCCCCTCACCCCCTCCCGCCCTGCAATGTTGTCATTTTTTGCTATGTTTACCATGTGTAATGCAGTATAAAAATGTGTTTCAGAGTAAATTTGGCAACAATGTTTTGACTTTCATCGGACTATTTTCGTGAATCCTACTATAGTATTGACTAGTACAGACTAGTTCATCCATAAAGATCATCCTCATAATTAGACCAATGGGCATGTGTCATATTGTACTGCAAAATACTTACCACATGCTATGAAGACTTAATTTGATGTAACCAATGTCACCTACACAACTGGTATAAACCAGACTTAAGTTTTCCTGGGACAATCTCTTAGTTTTCCAATAAAAAAAGAAACATATAAGAAAAGAGAAGTCTGTGGTACGTAATGAATTGAACAATTCTCTTTGTGATTAAAGAGTTAAAAATTTAAATGCAACCTTTTTCAAATAGGCCTTTCTTCTTAGTTATTGTTCATGTAAAATCAAACACAAACTAAGCCTTTTACAATAAGTTTTATGGAAACAAGGTAAATTTTACGACCTTAAATGTTCTTTTCACAATTAAAAGTTTTTATCTAATTTTGAAAAGCCAACAGGTCCTACCTATGGAGTGGTTTTGTGTTGCATTATGATAGGGTCTCCTCTAATTATGTCAATATGGCGGCTTGTTTACGCCATATCAATAATTAAATAACTTGACACTATATCACCCTACTTAAGGGTCTTCAAAGTCATTACTAATCACACCATTTACCAAGTGATATCCAAGGTAATAACAAGTGTTCAAATTTAAGCTCGTATAATGTTTTATGTGCTATATTTTTCATTTATTTGATGCGTAGTTTACTGATAGAGTATTGTTATGAGATAAAAATGAAAACCATCAGTGGAAAATAATATCTAGTTATGTAAGCCTTGTGCATAGCTATAAAACACTTAAAAGAATTGTCTCAAACATTGCTTGTAAAAATGATTAATAGAATAAATTACTATTATTGGGGAATTTTTTCCATTTTAAATACAAAAGCTTGATAAAACATTTTGAATATATAGAACTGTGGAAAACACTAATAATTCATATAGCTCTGAAAGATACACTGGCCCTAATATTTATACTATAAATATTCCAATTTTAAAATTTTAGGGTCTAGTCCAAACATACACAGACAGTTCATTGACCACTAGACTATAAAAAAACCTATAAGCCTAAGCGTTGATTGTATTTTTTTGGTGTTGTTTATTTTTTTACTCAAATAATACCAAATTAGATATTATAGAAAGGCGTTCTAAGACTAACTATGTTACATTTGGTCATCATATATTCCAAGCCCTTCGTAAAAAATTGTGTAATCTATATACCAGTCTGGCATTTCATTTAGGTATGTTTTATTATATGCAGACGAATATTTTACCAATGCATTACACAATTTTAATTTGGCTTCATACAAAATGTTTAATCTTTCTATTTTGCTTTCTCATCTTCTTGAAAAAAAACACATTTTGATATTTTATTTTATTCTTAAACAGCCACAGTTCTTAACAAACTGAAAGATAAACAAAGATATTTTATTATTTTTTATCATTGAGGAGGACTTATTTTGAAAGTGATTTTCTTACTTGCCTTTTTAGGGTATTTCCGAGACTGAAATCTATAGATGGACCATGTGGATATGCGATGAATTGAACAGGTGGTCATTGCTACAAGTGGATGATGGTGGTTAGCAGGTAAGTGACGTCTGTGGATAAAAATTGAATAGTAAATTAGCTTTATCTGAGGTTATATATGTTGACGAACATGGATATCAAATTTTTGATATTTAAGATGGATGATGGATATCAAATCATTGATATTTGGAAGGTCAGATAATAACAGGTCTATGACCATTCAGTGGATGGACAATGGATAGAAAATTATTTGTGATATTTATTTCTTGAGGGGACGCTAGTGTATACCCCTAGGTCAGTGATACCCGGTTATGGAAAATGTACAAAAAAAAGTTATATTTGTGGATGGTCAGTAGCTTTCATGTCAGTGATATCTGGTCATGACTGTAGTGGATAGCATGTCTACCGATATCTGTGAATGGATAGAAATATAGTGATATTTGTGGAAGGTCAGTTGCTCTCATGTCAGTGATATCTGTTCATGACTGTTGTGGATAGCATTTTCACCGATATCTGTGAATGAATAGCAAATTAGTGATATTTGTGGATGGTCAGTAGCTTTCATGTCAGTGATATCTGTTCATGACTGTAGTGGATAGCATGTCCACCGATATCTGTGAATGGATAGCAAATTAGTGATATTTGTGGATGGTCAGTTGCTTTCAAATCAGTGATATTTGTTCATGACTGTAGTGGATAGCGCGTCCACCGATATCTGTGAATGGATAGTAAATTAGTGATATTTGTGGATGGTCAGTAGCTTTCATGTCAGTGATATCTGTTCATGACTGTAATGGGTGCAAATTAGAAATATTTGTGGGTGTACGGAGGAACGCAGGTCACTGATATCTGTGGATGACTCCAGTGGATAGCAGGTCATCAGAGCGGTGTCGGTTCCAGGAAGTGTGGCAGTAGAGGTGGCCGGAGGAGCATTGTAGTGTAGTAGTGGAGTCAGTCAGTTGTTGGTCGGACTCCGTCGCCAGTGCTGGCCACTCTTGTAACGCCGCTCCTCTGTCTACAGAGACTCCTGTTGTTGGATACCTGCCGTTCACGACTCATTTGAAAATAGAGGTAACTATACCCTGCACTTGCTCTGTGTTTTTATTTATTTTTTATTTTGTATTTTTATATACATACTATTTTGCTAATTATGCTTTGTCATGAACCAAGTTCTGTGACAAATATGACAATTTTAAATTTGATTTCTTTAAAGTTATATTTTTTAAGTTTGACTTTTGTTTGGGTTTTTTATTGAACGATGGCTATTAAAATATTACATTAATATTATAAATAAATGAATACAATGAATGAGGGTTTTTAATATTATTAAAATATCCGTTGTATTTTGCAATGAAATTATTTTATTTGATGCCAATATACCTACGAGTGAAAAATTAGTTCATAACTTTAAAATATCTCAATTTCATTAGGATCCTAACCGTGTAATAGTATGAATAATTTGTTCTAAGATGAATTTTCACTTTTTACTTTTTAAAATGTTAACCAGTGTATGGTTAAGAATATTGTATATTATAAAAATTTGTCAAATTCCATTTTAAAAACAGTATAATTTCTAACGAATTCAACATTGGCGTGAATTTCTAAAATGGTCCATTGACATGTGTTTCCATTTTGTTTGTTTACATGTTATACAACGTTGACCCCTGGGTTCAGCAACCGATGCCAAGGCCACATATTCTGATTTCGTTTTACATGATCAAAAATTTCATGATACGATAAATTTTTCATTATTGATCAAATCTGTTTTTAATTTTTAAAATAGTATCATTTTGTGCCACTTTAATCCTAAACTAAATGTTGTGTTCTAACAAATTTTAACTAAAAAGAGTGTGATTTGAGAATGTTATAAGAGAAGGGGAAATATGGGAAAGATACGTAGCAAACTCTAAGGAGGTTAGAACTGATTTTATGTAATAAATTTTTTTTGCTAAAGATACTGTATTTTTATCACTAAATTATAAAGTTGAAAGCTAAAACTATTTTTTTTAAATAGTGATGTAAAATATTTGACGGTTGAGATATTAATATATACATCCTTTATAGCTTTTAAACATTCGAACTTTTATGGATAAGTATACTACATCTAAAAACATTTATACTGCAGTCCGCACCTCAAGGTAAGTGTAAGAAAGGGCAATGATTCACTAAGTTTGCCTGTATGAATAAAAATTTTCCATTAAATTTCATAGTTCATTTTGTATGGGGTTATTTATTTACTGCCACAAAATAGACTTCCAATTCATATAATTTTTTTATTAGATTGAAATGGAATCGGAACGGTCTAGCAACCCCACAGCATCCCACGAATCAAATGTAATCAATCTTGCTATCTTTACAAAATAAACCGTTTTGAAAAGTAATAATAATAACAGTTCAAACTCAACAAAAATTAAAAACTCTATTGCACTAGTTACCTAAAAGAAATTCTTCATTTGATTTTTCAGACAACATGGTTCAAAGTATTTTAATTAGTATGAATAATAAGACAGAAACTTTGTGTTTGTACATTACAACACTTAAGCTTTGGTACATTCGACTTTCCAAAATAATAATACAGTTATTAAATTTTACTCAAATTACTCTATTGATACACATAAATTTTGTTATTAAAACCAGTATTTTACTGCTAACCTGTAATTTTGAAATAAAATAATAATATGTCTACTTAAAATTCACAATTAAATATTGGATGGATGATTTAATTTCTTAGCCAGGTTAAAAACCGTTGTAAATTAAAACTAACGTTCTTTTTAAACCGAATAAACATGGTAATGACTCTATCGGCAGCCCTGAGCGGCGCCTTGCCGAGGGAGAGGCGGACACGCCTGTGGTTCTGGAGTCACGACGCAGGTCCAGGGAGATGGGAGATGGGACCAAGGACTAGGGAATGGGACAGGGGCACCGGACTGGGACTGGGGAAGGTCTGGGGATAAAGGGGCTTAGGAGACGATGCCGGGATAAAGTCTGGAATACGGAAGGAGATAGGGGATTCCAATGGGGGATGGGAAAGGGACACCGCATTGGGACTGGGAGAAGGTCTGGGGATATACTTAGGAGAAGATGTAGAGATAGAGTGTGGAATACGGAGGTAGATGGGGGATTAGGATAGGGCATGGGAAAGGGACACCTCATTGGGACTGGGAGAAGGTCTGGGGACGATACTTAGGAGACGATGTAGGGATAGAGTGTGGAATACCGAGGTAGATGGGGGATTAGGATGGGGTATGAAAAAGGGACACCTCATTGGGACTGGGAAAAGGTCTGGGGGCGATACTTAGGAGACGATGTAGGGATAGAGTGTGGAATACGGAGGTAGATGGGGGATTAGGATGGGGTATGGGATAGGGACACCTCATTGGGACTGGGAGAAGGTCTGGGGACGATACTTAGGAGAGTTCGGAATGCTGAGGGAGATTGATTAGGCAAAGACCAGGCAATAGGACAGAAATACCGGACTAAGACTGTGAGAGGGCCTGGGGATAAAATGAGCTTATAGACGATGCGGGGATAGAGAGCAGAGTGGGGAGGGAGATGGGTCCTCCAGAATGACTTTGTCTGCTTGCTTTTCGTGCTTATTTTTTAAAATATGGAATCATAAACGAATGTATAGATTCTTTACAAGAAACTTCTACTGCACTGAAATATTATTTTGATGCCTGAAATATTATTTTTTTGCTCTTTGTACAAATGTAAGTATAATATTCTGTATCATTTTAATAATTATTTGAGTTTTTAAAATTAAAAATCTATACAAACAGGATGGAATATTTATAATTATAATTAATAGTCAATAACTACAACAGCGACTGAATTAAAATTAATAATGCAAATCATTGATGGGTCAAAAAATTATATAACTCACTCCAACAAACTAGGCATCTTGTAAATGAAAAATTACCTCTTATTTTTACTCCAATACCTAAGAAACAATACACTCACTTAAGTCAATACTTAAATTCAAATTTAAGTCGGTTGTTTTTAAAGGGTCTTTGAGACAAAAGAGAAGCATTTTCGTGTAGAAACGCAGCTACTTCCACATATTACTAGAGCCACTGACACACTCTCTATCAGTTACAGACATTCCTAATGGATTTATTCGTACAGGCGGAACCAATCAAAAGAAAGACCATTGCAGACTTTTCAATACCGTGTCCGATCTAGATTGACCAACTCTTACTTTCTCAACTAGTCGATAAAGGTATTCCATGAGTGGTAAAATGTTATCCTGTAGTGTCATTCTGTTACGTGTTTTTTTAATCGTTTTATTTTCAAAAACTTTCATGTAAAAAAATTATTAATTACTGATATTGATATGTGTGTGTGTTTTTTGCGCTAAGGGTGTTATTCCTCCCATAGTTTAAATCGATTTTCTTGGATGTTGCTTGGCCTGTAGTTGTTTGAGCAAAAAATTATATCAATCGATCAATAAACTTTATTGGCATAACAATTTTAAGAAATCGTATCAGCCTTTCCATCAGTTTTACATATAATCTTAATTTTAAACTAAAATTAATTCATATCATTTGGTATAATATTCTTCGAAGGAGTAAATACATTTTTACTAATAACATAATTTTGTAATTTATTTTTAAATACTTCAAAGTCAGTACGAGAATTTTGAATTTCTTGTGGAAGGTTATTGAAAATTTTTTTCAAAAAAAGATGTTCGATGATAGATTGCAGGAATTTTGTTGTTTTTTCTTAGATGTATGCTGCATTTACCAAGCTCTGTATTGTAGTAGTTCTGATGTTTCTTCATAAATATTATGATGTATTAATTGTATAAAGCATAAAAAGTCATTTGCTTGTAGTGCAGGAGAATTTCTCTACATGATTGGCCTTTCTTTAGTTAAAAAATTATATGAATTGAGGCTTTTTGTAATATAAATACATTTCTCACTTGTGCATTTGCCATCCCCCAAAACTGGTAAGCCATAACTCATTTTTTAAGCTGTTAGAAGAATTTCTCGTGGGCAAAATGAAGCTAATCTTCTAAGAACAAACAAACTTTTAGACAGCTCCTGGCACAAATTGTCAACATGGTTTTTGAAATTTAAATTTTCTTCTAATATGATTCTAATTAAGTTTATTCTACTGGTTTTTTCTATGATTTAATTTTCAATCATGACATTCATTACTTGGTCTTGATAATATATGCTAAACTCAATACATTTTGTTTTAGTTGTATTTATGGCGAGAGAGTTGTTTGAAACCCATTTTGCTATTTTGTTTGATTCAATAAATGTCTCGATTTCTAAATCTTTTTTACTCTCGTTTATTAATGACAATGATGTATCATCGAATATCATTGATTGTAGATATGAATCGAACTTAAAATAAAGGTGCCAACCAGCAATCAAATTTCAAATTTTCCTATTAGAATAACATTGGGATGGATTAAGCATTTTAAACGTGCAGCTTTAAATGATTGTAGTTTTGAGTGATTGATGATAATTGCAATATTTGATTGGTCTGGTGACATGTAAAAGCAGGATATAAACAATTCAACTCCTGAAATGTTACACTAATCTGATTAGTGCAGCGCATTGTGCAGCACTGGTAACTATAGTTTAAAAACAAATACATTTCGTGCCTCCAGGCTTAATTACAAATTAATTTTATATAAAAAATCCACTAAGGTTGAAGTGGAAAGTAATTTAAAAGATTGATAACACATTTTACTGGGTATTATTTTTAAATATTGATAATGGCCTAGATACAAACAAAAACTATCAATAGAAGACTATATTGTAATTTAGTATTATTTAATAATATGTTTTATTTTGGCTCAAAACAAGTAATTCAATGGGGCATTTTTTTCAGATATTTTTCTCCTCCTGACAGAGATTCTTTGTTAATTGGTGATTTGGTTTATATTTATATGATATTTTTGGCAAACCTAAAAACCAGCAGGGAATTTCAACAGTCATTATACTAATCAAGCTTAACTTAAAAGATTCCATTTCAACTTTCTGCCTTAAAACATATATTTGAGATTAATCTATTAACTCCAATGTGCCAAGTCTAAGCTAAAACAATAATAATCACTGACTACAATTTTTTAATAGCAACCCATTTTAAGATCCGTATACACCGCTACTGTATTCATTTATTGAGTCTTTAATAACCTCTAGTATGGCTTACAAAAAATAAATGTTGATTGGTTCATCATTTATATGAAGAATACACAATATTTCCCGTTATTGTAATAACATGCCTGGTAACAACTAAAAACAGTGGACTATATGAAAAGTTGCTTAATACTCCAGTATTTTCGAATTAGTTATAATTTTTATAAACTAAAAATAATAAATGGAATCGATTCATGTTCGTTGTCAACAAGTTACTGGGTTACATTGAAAGTAATGTATCTTCGAACTTATTTTTAGAACAACTCTCGCACAACCTCCCATATCGAGGAGTATTTCCAAATAAGCTGAAAAGATAACAAGCCTTCGTCGGCTTGGATATCATTCGATTGTAGAAAGGCACTTCTGCAGTCCAATAATATACGGAGTATTATGCACTTTCGTACAGAGGAGTTTGTTCTCCAGCAATGTTATAATTAGAGCCCGATGACATTAATTTTTTTTTTTTAATGAGCCAAGCAAAAGACTGTAGGTTATGAATGGAGCAAAAAAACTTCATGAAATTTATTTTCTTTACATGTAATGGTAAAATATGTAGACCCAGCAACAAATAAAATATATCTAGGTAAAAACCGCACGATTACTCTGAAGACACCCAGTATTTAGTTTCACAAAAACTTTTTAGTTTACAAGGCTAAGCAAACGAAAGGAGAACCAGTCCATTTGCATGCCTCATAATTTCAAACTCCTTTCAAAATCTGCACGTTCCATCTCCGGTTTATTGGCTTAACCCACTGCGCCATTAACCACGCAGGTTGAGCGTGGAGTACCGCCCAAACGCAGTAACAATTACACGCCCGACCACTGCGAAGATCACGTGTGCAGCTGCAGCGGTTTTGATTTACGTGAGACCCGGGTCCCATCGTAACAGAGCCCGTGGGAATGTAAACTGTGCGATCCAAATGCCAAATCGTGGCTGAGCCCTTGGAGGGGAAAGGGTCTTCCCTGTACGGAACTGCGGGCGATGGCCAAGGCACTGGCATTGTGGAGTCAAGGAGAGGACTCACGGTACGGTGAACATGAACTGGGCTGGATCATCGATAAAGGAACAAAGAGTTCCTGGTTTGATTAAAATATTGGGTTCCTCGAAGAAGGTTATTAGTGATTTAGCAGTTTTAGAATCCAAAATTAATTTACAAAAATCCGGTAGTAGTTTTTTACTCTACTATACTTACCTAAAAGCGTTTAAAGTGTTTGGTACATCAAAGCTAGTTTACCGCAGCTTTGATGTACCTTTTACCAGGCTTTCTATGATTTTTTTATATTTTTCTCTGCTCCAAAATTATTTCCTCTACTTCATCAACCATTAGCCAATCGAGTATCTTTTCGTAAACTTGTGTTTAAACACAAAGATAGGGAACCCCCGTTGAAAAATTAGTGCAATGAAAGTTTGTGGTTATTCGTTTTTTATTGTGAATTTATTATAGCGATACTCACCAGCAGGATGTTATTAAAATAACAATAATCGTAGTTTTACTACTTTTTAAAAGTTAAAACAGAATGTTTCCCAATTGTTTTAATGTTCTACACTCTAGGAACCGGACACACAAAATAAACAGAAAATAATTTTAATAAATTATCCTACTAAGAAAAAAGGGTGTACATTACCATGTTAAAAGAAAATAAAAAATAATCTTCTGAAGATAGTGAGCTCATTTATTTACCCTCCAGTAGTGCCCTAATACCCTCCACTAAAAAATCAACAAAATAACCCTCTCTTCAAAAGGGAGAAGTTCTTTACACAATTTACTCAAAAACTGCAGAGGGTAAAGTTAGGAAACTCCCCCCTTCCCCTTTCAAAAGCAAAGAATTTGTCCTCTATGTCATTAATAGAAAATGACTGGACACAACTTACTGAAAATCTGTAGTTAAATCTCGTATAATTCATAAACTTATAGTCAAACCTCTCTTAATCCTCAACACCATCCACATTAGAACTATGGATCTTGTTCCTCTCCCTCTCATTTTCTTACATGGCATTCACATTTTTTTATCATCCTCATTACCATTTTTTTCCTAAAATTCAAGCTTGAAGAACCGACTGTACTGATCAAACACTATATACAATTTATTCCTGCATATTTCTAAAACAATCATTTCCTATACATTTTGTATATGTTGAACGTACTCCTGATTCCAATTCTTCTCCAGATGCTGCGCCTCCTGCTTCTGTTCGCGCTGTTCACCCTCTCCGCCGCCATCATCGTCCACGACCCCCCGGAGCAGCTGTACGACTGGTTCTACGCCGGCCCAGAGTTCGGGTTCATCCCCCTGGTCAGGACTCGGCCAGTCTACTCCATCGCGAGGGCGATCCTCCCTCAGGCCCGCCACGAACCCGACACCTACGACCTGCATGGGCTCTACCATCCCTGAAGGTCTTCCGCAGTCACCAAAGCAATGTGTCATCTTGTAGGTCATGAAGAAATGAAATTTCCTGGCAAGCCTCAAAAACCTCTTATAACAACTCATCTCTCTATCTTTTCATACAGTACTGAAGTCTTATCATCTCTTAAGGGTCTTTGGTAGTCGGGGGGAATCTGTCATTCTGAAAGACAACTAGTAAACGTCATGAATAAATAAAATGTTCTGGAAAACCTCAGAAACTGCTTCAAATCATCATTTGTTACATTTATCGTCTTTTCACTCAGTACTAGTATTCTTTGAGAATCTCCAGCACTTGCTGACACTGACATGGTCCAAGGAGAAAGTGGCCTACTTAAGACAACTAGTTAGGGTTATGAATAAAAGAAATTGTATTGAAAATTTTTTAACAGTTTTATTGCACTCATCTTTTGTTATTTCCGTCACCAGAGTTATTGGAGCAAGTCTCAAACAATGAAATCAGTTGTTATAAAAGAAATTGAATTTCATGGTAAATTAAAAAAACAAATGATTATTTCAACTCATCTATTGTAACTCATATATTCAACACCTTCTCACTAGATATAGGGCCTACCAGCCTATTACTCCATGTGAAAAATCTCGAATTTTTGACCAAGGGTAATTATTTTACCTACAACGTGCTTTGGAAACCAAACTTTCTGTTGTGGTTATTTTTATTCAGCAAAATTAAACACTTACTGACATTTGAGGCATGTAAACATTCACACAGTGTCATAATATTTCACTCGAATCACAAATTTTTCAAGTATACATTTAATAAGTTGTTAGTTTAATAGTATGATCATTTTAATCATAGTCTTTCCATGCATAGCAACTATAGTTACCATTAAACCTTATCTTCTTATTTTATAATGTCTTTCTGTCATGAAATGTTTCTATTTATTAATGATGATTGACAACGAAAGCTTTACCTGTTCCTAAAATATTATGCTCTTGCTTTAAAACCTTGCAGTATAATATTTTTATTCCATTTTAGGCGTTAGTTTATAATATTTTAGATTTTTTTTTATTTTGATATTTAATTCTTTTTTTAATAAACAAAACTCTTATTTAGTATTTTAAATATTTCTCGTGCTTGTACTTCCATCCAAATTATATTGATCAATTAAGGTGATAGGCTTAAATTTTGTACTATAATTAGAAATGAATAGTATTATATTTTGTTCAAGTACTTTAGAGATATTTTATTAATCACATTCTAAATTAATAACAATAAATATTTTCAAAAACATCTAACTAACAGCCATATGACAATTCCTATTTTATTGATCATATGATTAAAACTATTAGGTAACACCACATCCTTCCCTCATAAGTTAAGTCTTTGGGGAGGTTTTGCGTTCCTGTGACTTCTTTCTCTTCCAGAAAGAACTTCACTATCCACTGAGGTATTAGTTAGTGTTCTTCTATTATCAGCATCATTAAATTCGGATAGATGTATTCTATTTCTCCTTAGTCTTGCACCATTTTCTGTCTGCACAACATAAGATCGAGGGCAACCATGTTTTTGTAGAACTTTTCCGGTAACTGCCTTATCTTTAATGTACACCAATTGCCCTTCCGTCAACTCTTTCCTCTCCTTCGTACCATGTCTTATGTCGTATTGAAATTTCCTTTTTTTTCTTATGTTTTCCTCTTTTGCCTTAAGGGTGTTGAAGTCAGGATTTTTCGGAACTAGATTAGCACAAGCAATTGGTACAACGCCTCTAAGCTTTCGACCCATTAAAAGTTCAGATGGAGAGTAGCCATTTTCAAGAGGAGTAGACCTGTAAATCAGGAGACCTTGTTGCAAGTCATTACATTTTACGATGATTTTCTTTGCAGTTGCAACCGCCGACTCAGACAATCCATTAGACTGTGGATAATTTGGGCTGCTGGTCGTAACCATAAATCCCCAATCCTTAGCAAAATCTTTAAATTCTAAACTGTCAAAGGGAGGTCCATTGTCACATCTCAAAGTGTGAGGAACCCCAAATTGTGAAAACACCCTTTTAAGTATGTTGATCGACACACTTGCAGCTGTTGAGTTTGTTGGAACTACTTCCAAATATCTTGAAATTCCTATTTTATTGATCATATGATTAAAACTATTAGGTAACACCACAAATTTAAGCACCACTCACGAACAAAAAATTTCATTTTATTTCTTTAATTTACTACAAGGTTACATCTTACTGCTGTGAAATAAATACCAACCAAATAATCGTATTATGGTATTTGCATATATATTGCTATTTAGATTATGACTTTGTAAAAATGTATAATTTGTAAATAAACTTTTATTTATATATAATAGTTGTTATTTCCCTGTCCACTTTACCTTCAATAGATAACTTTAAAAATTAATTAAAATCCATTAACTTTTATTTTATTGACAGCTAGTGTACTTTTTGCTCGAAATCGAGCAATTAAGTTTGGATACTTTTTACTCGTTAGTCTTGTTAATGCAGTTTGTTAACCTGTATCCGCCACGGTTTAACATAACTTCTTTGGTATGAATAGACAGATGTTTTCGCTGGTGTGCTGCTGTGTTTACTTGTTACAGCTATTACACATGATAATCTTTAAAGTTTTTATATCAATGTTAGTCTAATGGGGAAATGCAGAACTTTAAGAGCATGCACGGCCATTCCATTGCGATGGATGTTTACCAATTTACTTCAGAAACAACTTCAAGCCGAGCTCTATCTAATAACACCAAAACCATTAAAATAAATTTCAAACTCTAGGAGGAGTTCCTTGTACAAAAATACATGTCGCCTATTTTATAGATGTAGTTATATTTACGTATTTATTGTATTTATAGATGTGTAGGCACACCAAGAAACATTTTCTAAACAGGAATGTTTATAATTAAGGTTTCACTACCTTTCTAACCCAGCTATTAACCTTGTGATAACAATCTATCACCGATTAAATCTACATCTTTCATTCCCTTTGTTGTTGTTTACTGTATAAAAACAAGGTGATACACATCATTCACTGGCGACCTTGGACGCATGCGCAGAAGCAATACCGACCACCTGTCAGGTGACATTTACTGGCGTGGAGACAGAAGACAACAATAGCTCGATGGTTAACTACTGTAGTAACATTTACACCACTGTAATTGCCACTGTAGCTGGCAATAAACTACGTGCTAGTGGTTTGGAAGGACTTTTAAACACCTTCATACGAGGGTTTAAACCTTTTTATACTTTAAACCTTTTCATTGCCAAAAAAGGTGTTTGAAATTTTGTGAAAGGGTAAAAACCCAAATTTTTTTATTACCTAACATATTTTTATTCAACCATTTCAAGTAATTGTAATGTTCTTTTCTTTATAGTGTAATACAGTACAGTGTTTCTGGGATCATTTTTTGGACGGGAATGTTTTTACCTTTTAGAAACCAACATCTTTAACAGGCACTTATATCAATGGGTAAGAGTTTATCTTTTCAATCTTGCAGTTGTTGGTTTTTATTTCAGTGGGAAGTATGTCTTATAAATATTTGTAGCGCTAAAGGTATTTTATATTTATCTCAGGCGTCTTGGCGGCGTATTAAAAAATCTACCTGATGTATCTCGTATTTTCGATTTATGCTCATCTTAGTTTTTCTTACCCAACGGCATTTGCTATAGAGTATATATTGATGGTCTCACTTTTTAACCATCAAAACTAACTATATAAAAAAAGTCAATTATCTAATTTCAAGAGTTTGATGACCTCTAACTACCCATAACTACGATTAAACTTACCTAGAAAAAAGATGACTCAACGTTAAATATTTAAAATATATGTTAAATCTTTGAGAAAACTACTAAGCCTATCAAACATATAGCCTATATAATGTAACATAAATTCATAAAATCATTTATTATAAAGTAATTTTTGCAATGGTGTTCTGTATAAGGTAAATTTTTTTTCTAAATTCAAATTATTCTAGTTATATTATGACTAATATTTTAAACATTATCAGTTCCGAGTTTTTCCAGGAACTACTAATGTTTATGTAATTTCATAAATCGACAGTAACCTATAAAGAGGAACTTATAAATTTAATATCATGCAACATAAGTCTACTAAGACTATAACCATTTACGTGAGTTCAATTTGCAAAACCGCCACCTAAAGACCTAACTATTACATCTCTACTACTCTAAAAATCTGCGACCAGTAACTTTTTTTTTACTTTTGATTATTTCGCTCAATAACAGTGATTTTGTTCGACCAGTGTTATCTACTTCCATAAATATTGACTGCTCTGTAATTAAAGTTGAGCAATCGCGGACCGTTGCAACCAACTAAGGAAGAACTAATCCGTTTCGGTTCCAACAGAAAAATCACCGTTCCAAACGGATATCGGTTGCACGATTATCATCTGTGAATAACAGGTTCATGGCAGGATGTTACAATGATGTGAACGTGGAAAAGTGTCATTACTTCATTGAAATTAATCAGATATGAAATGTGTCTATGGAACATTTTAAAATGAGAACCGATAGACTTGGTTAGGGCCTACATTGGAAATATTTTGTTCATAAACAGAGTATGATATCGATAAATTTACTACTATAGTAAGTATAAACTACGTTGTAAATACGCTCTCGATTATCAGCACAATAGTAAGGGGTATCCGAATGATTCTGATTAAAATGTAATTATTAAAACCTCTGTCCCCACTACTAACTGTACTGTACTTTTAACTCTCCTATATCAAATAGTTCGATTATGATGAGTTTAACCTATGATGGAGCAAAGTAATTTCATATGTGTAGCTATATACCTAACGATATTGATTTTTTACGTATGAGCAATTTTTGTGGACCCATTGGGAAAAACTACAATTTTGCATGTTATCTCTCTTTTAATTCGACGAATCACATTAAGCACTTAATTATTTATTTATTTTATTTATACAAGTCCAACAATATAAATAAATGGACAAGAGTTAGAAATAAGTAAAAACTGAAAAAATGTCTTTTGAACATCTTCACTGGCTTCATTGAATCAGGGCCTGGAACTCTGTCAGCGTGTATATTGGATTTTCTAACAGGAGCTGTCGCAGTTCTTTTTTCAGCCTTCTTCGTGTTAAGACTCCTCAGATTGTGGGAAAGAAAGCTTTTTAATTTATACAAAGCATATGATGGGGTTTCCTCGAACAGGACTGTTCGGTGCAGGGGTAAGGTGAACGATAGGCCTACTGCATGTCTGTTGTTGTAGTTGTGAAAGTCTTTGTTTGTTTATAAGTTTAGGGAGTCAACATGTTGAATGACTGATAGGACATATAGTGCCTTGACTCTCAGTATATTAGGGGATTTAAATGCATCTCTGCAGATTTCATTGAATTTGAGACTTCATAAATCTCAACATTGGACGTAGATATTTAACACTATATGTGTTAAAGTTTGGACGGAATTTGAATTAATGTTCCACAACTGGCCATTTTGAATACTGCAGAATATATATTTGTATATCTACAGATTAAACTGCATACTTAAATCATTACAAATTGATAAACTTTGCTATTCAAAAATTACACTTTTTAAGATTTTGGAATTTATTTTAAAAGTTGTTTCAAAGCAAACTGAAATGTTATTGAATCATCAAAATAATCTGTTGAATGTTTATTACTCTGTCAGAATGCCATTTAATTCAAAGGTAGTTTTCATTTTCAGCTTTGATAGTTAAGGGTGTAAATCTATATTTTAACATAGCTTACTTACTTTTGCTTCGCAGTGGTACTCTAATTGCTATCATGTTGAGTTGTTTTTACTGAATCACTTAGACGAATATAAAAGGTTAGATACCTGCAGTCTGCCGAGTGATTCTGTGGTAATCTTGAAGACTATGCGTTTCGACGGATCAATCCATCATCTTCAGGTCCGCACAAAACTTAAAAAATTCAACACATTCTTGATGGTCACGTCAAAGTTTTAAAAGACAAACACAAAACGAACAAAGACGACATTTAACAAAAGTTCACATGTAGGCCTACCTTAAAACATTTACAACTTGATACGCGCATGTCGTGTGCCGAGTCTCGACTGCCGAATTTGCCGAGACTCGAATTTGCAGTCGAGACTCGGCACACGACATGCGCGTATCAAGTTGTAAATGTTTTAAAGTAGGCCTACATGTAAACTTTTGTTAAATGTCGTCTTTGTTCGTTTTGTGTTTGTCTTTTAAAACTTTGACGTGACCATCAAGAATGTGTTGAATTTTTTAAGTTTTGTGCGGACCTGAAGATGATGGATTGATCCGTCGAAACGCGTAGTCTTCAAGATTACTACAGAATCACTCGGCAGACTGCAGGTATCTAACCTTTTATATTCTAATTGCTATGCCAACCCAAGGAAGTTCTTGCTCGTTCGCTCCACTCACTCGCCGTCAGCTTCGTTACTCTCACTAGCCTAAAATTATTACCAATCTTCTCTCAATAGGTACTTTAAATGAGAACAGATGTTTATGAATTAATATTCCCTAACGCATTCATGTGTTCATCACTTAAATGTTGCTTCATTAAGAATAACATGGTAACTTTGAAGTTACTATGTTACCATGGTACTTTGAAGTTTGTGGGGTGGAGCCCTGTTATCTATCTATCGTCGGTTTTTCTGGACTTTTCACTTCAAGAGCTTTTAATCAAGTATATGGTTGTGGGGATTTTACTTTTGGGAATGCTAAAAAACTGTTATTACATAATGCACTAAAAAACTCAACTTCTATCTACATAAAGATTATTTTACATTTTATTACATGTTCATTTCATTGCTGAGTTACATCACTACAGCCTGATAAAAATAACTCTGCATCTGTCATTTATTGATCGATGGGGAGAACAGGAATAGAAAACTTTCTTGGAATTCTACTTGTCTTGGTACATCCCTAACACTGCGATGTTTACGGAACTAATTTTATACAAGTCTAAGGTGTTATAATTATATTTTTCCCTAATTCAATTTGTGTAATTGTCTTATTATTCATTGAAAAGCCTTGCCTCATTTATATCCAATCAAACTATTTAAAAATTATTCATTAAATATATAAAAAAAATAAACCAATACCAGGCATTGTTTTATAGTTGATCTCTTACACCTCTTTTATAAACATCAATAAATATGAGCTGATATTACCAAACACTAAATATAGGATTTTTATACTTATATTCTTAGTCTAGAGATAAGGGAATACAACAATGATTGAAATTATTTTGATGTAAAAGTTAAAGGCTAAAGTTGATTGTTTTAAATGTAAACATCAAAATCAATTATTTATAAAAATCTATGTAATGGCTAAAAAATCTGTGAAATGTGAAGCTACAATTTCCCACTGAAGTTCGTACAAAATTCACGTTGGAAAGTCATTCAACGTTCTGCAATCAAAGAGAAAACATTAACCGAAATAAATATTTAAGTTCCGTACAATTGTGGGAACCTGAGAGTATTGGAGGTCTATGTACACACCAGAGGGTACCGTATATCCCCATTACGTGCCCATATCTGAGCGTAGCGACAGTGAATGTCCTCTCTACTTCTTGTGACATCTTGGGTCGTGCTATACCGTCACGCTTGGCTCTAGGTCTGCATTGGTTACGCTGGACTGGACGTTCATTTTACTTCTGTGTTAACAACTATCGTACAAGGTTTGCCATGAGTGATAAAAATAATACTTAATATTTCAATATCTTTTGCAATGAGAGTAAATAATAAGGTGGTACTGAAAATTCATATTACTAAATCTATTGCAGTCGTATACCATAGTTCTGTTTCTCTTGTACATGAACAACAAAAAGTCTTTGAATGATTGCAGATAAATTAACGCAGCTTGAAACATTAATATTACGCCTAAAAGTCTAATTTTTGTTAGGACAGACACTTAACTTTTACACATGTTCAAGTAATACACATAATACATAATACTGATAACGTTTATACAATATCAGGGGAAAGGCACACCAGGAGACGCAATAAAGTCTTACATATGAGCATATTTTGAAATTTACATTAAGCTGAAGTTCTTACTAATTAGAGTGGAATGCCAACAATTGTACCTCAACACGATGATAAAGCCGAAAATTATGCCATGAAACTAGTCATAAAATCTTATGAACAAAACTTGAATAATGAAATTCCTAGGAGGTAACCGAATTTTTTAGGTCAAGCAATGTGCCTCCGAATTCAAAGCATTTAAAATTAGTTGCTATAAGACACTGGTCAGTGAAGTATTCTCCAAAACTTCTTTTGCACATCCCATAGTTTTCTTCCAAACATAGTAAATACTTGATGTACTTAGGGATTCGGTAATCAATTTCTAATATTCAACTGAGATGTGTTATCAAATTTTAAGTGATTTGCAACAGACTTCAAAAATAAAACATGTTCAAAATTTGCAACTTTAATAACTTTACTTCACTTCGACATTCTTTTGCACTCATGGAAAACACATCATCCTATCGTTTGCTAACTAGGAGCTAACAGAACCAAACTATGGTTTATGACATAGGAAACGACATTTGTCTGCATTTGAAGATTTTACAAGGAGAAAGCACGGAGAGATCTTCTAGTGATGACAGAGAGGAGTCACTGTAGTGATGAGTTAAGGTGAGTCATGTACTGTATGGCTGATTATGGAGGAGACCGATGCTTTACAACGGTCTTATTGCCTCTGTAATAAGTTGTAATGGATAAGGTAAATATAAAATGTCTAAAAATAGGCAATAATTACGTACCGGAACACGCACGAATGCTGGAATATCACAATCTAATATTTTAGCATTATTTGGGCATTATGTGTAGAGGATGAGACGGGAAACTTGATCAACAGATTATCTTCCTGAGTTGACCAGCTCGCAAGCTGCCCCCACCCTAGTGATGAAATTTATTTATGCCAGTAATAGCCGGTGCATACTAGGACATACTGCATTTCGCTGTTTCAAGGAATGTGAACGTAAAGAATGTGAGGAAATATATGTGCAATTAAACAGCGTCCAATGACTCTGGAATGACACTAATGTATCAATATAATAGTTATGCAATAGAGATAAGTTATCCTTGATATGTATTAGATCTTTAACATAACTCTTATCACTGTCCAACAATCTGATATTAATCTTTATGACATAATACATGAACTGTAAGGAAGGAAGAGTAAAATAAAATACTAAACAGGAAACTGGTATAATAAATAACAAAAAAACCAATGTGAATTAAAAATGCAATCATGAAGAAAGGAGAAAGTAGACGGAAGAGAGAGGAAGGAGGAAAAAAAGAAGGAAAAACAAAAAAATTAAAAAGTGAAAAATATTATAAGGAATATAAGAAATGTTATTAGAGCAAATCAACAAAATAACAATTATATTTTAAAAATCCTAAATTGGAAACTTTTAAATTGTAAAACATGTAAAAGGACTTTTGTGTGAATTCCCCATGTGATGTGAATTCCCATACAATTTAAAATGTTGTCAGTGGAATAAAGATTTTTTTTTTCAATTTATATGTTTTTTATCATCATGTATTAAAAATTAAAAGGAACAGATATGTTTTTACCTTTCTATACTACTGCTTTAAATATTTTTGTTAAATTTTCGGATCAAGCCTATACATCTTGATATAAACTGTTTAATGACTATTTATACTTACTGCTTCAATGACTTTTCATCCCCATTACAGTTTTTCGTCCGGTGTTTTGGTATAGGCACCAATGTGTTTTAATAATTTGATATATTTTAATGTTTTAGTCAATTTATATAGTTAATTATTGTACTTTATTTTATTGGTTGGATCGGCAATTAAAGTATACTAGAGATCGCCTCCTGATCGAAATTCGATCAAAATTTCAGTTGAATTGGACCCATGAAGTTATAACTAAAACATCTACTCTTCCTGCTTTTCTAGTAGTTGTTTTTACAACAGCTGTCTAATGATTCAATTAATTCTCCTTTTCCATAAGATTAACATTGGAACTTTGAAAGCCTGTGGGGCGTAGCCCTGGAGTCCGATGTGAATTAGAATGTGATTTTGCTCATCTACAGGACTATACCTTTCTAACGGAATGCGTGGATTTCTCCCAAGGTGCACACAAGCTGAGAAAAAGGAGGAAACGAAACATGCTTGCATATTAATATATAGATAATTTATTACCCTTTGTATTTAAACAGTTCGCCCTAATTAGCTTTCCTATAATTTCAGCTGTGCTTATAACCAATCAGAAGGCTACAAGCTATCTCCATATCAGTCTTAGAAACATCAATTACTGGTGTAGAAAATATGAAAATGTGCATATACAAAATAAATAACCTACTCCCCATTTTATAAGCTTTTATAATAGGAAATAATATTAGAAAAGCTGAGAGATCAGTAACATAAATGCGGTGTAACAGTAGCGTGGAGTAACACACGATTCAACATTTCAAACCGGTTCGTGGAATTCTTGTCAATCAAAGGTAGAGAGTACTACGACCGATCCAGTATCATGAAAATTGATGATCTTCGTGCAGGAAAACCCGAGGGGTAAGCTACTGACACCTAAGTGGTGATAGACTGCACGATCTAAGACTAGAAGCAATGTACAAAAACTTGAACTAGATCTAGCAAGGTAATCGAAGAAGTGGACACCCAATAAATCCTGAAAAGAGAAACGGGCGATCCGAGAAACCGGGACTGGTTGAGAGGTCAATCGGTTAAAAATGTTTTATCGATTGAGAGTACTTCGTAATTAAGCCATTTGTTTCCTATTGGGTTCATTCAGTCTGTTTGTAAAAACTTCAACAATTCAAAAAGAATTAGATAACTCTTGGCCAACAATGATTTCTCTCCTTTAAAAGGTTCACATAAATAGTTGTCTTTAATTCAGCCATCCAGTCAACCAGAATAATTTAACTGTTTTACTGCTTTTGTTAATTGACTGCTACTAGACTGGCCGTTCTTGGAGACACAACTAACTGTTAAACTCTTCACTCAGCCAAGAGAATGACCTAATAGAATTGAATAACAAAACTGCTCAAACAATTTAACGGTTGGTTGTTTTGTGGTTGTTACTGTTGTTCAATATGTTTTGAGATTAACGTAAACTATAATGTAGAAACTATCAAATTCTAATTTTAAAACTACTTGAGTAATTCTACCAAGCAATTTTACAAATTTTTGCATTAAACCTAAGTTAAAAACGAGGGGGGTGATATGCGAAATGTGTTTCCTGCAGCAATAAAATCTCTGAAATTATTAAAATACAAAATTAGTTTTATTGAAGATGTAAAATCAAATAAGTAAATCCATCTACATATGCTATTCAGAGTTACTTTCATAAAAAACCTCACATCTTCTAACGGGCAGATCAGCTTTCTCCAATCATACCTGTCCCTTCATCCTAAGCCCTGACATTGCAGAAACTTGTAAAAACTAACCACCTCTCACAACCAGACTATCTTATGCAAAGCAGGAAGTGAAACTTCTTTTCTAGTTTTTTACTTTGCAAGTGTTAGATAAATATCCCAACTACAGCGCCTTGGATAAACAATAAGACGGTAAAACTCCACGCAGGTGTCAACAATGTAGTGACGTCACAAAGTGACGTTGGAGCATGACGTACGGCGGTGATAGGCCTACACTGGGTGGTTTTTGCCTCGGTGGTGAAACTGCCGTCGTCGTCGGTTTATTAGGAGTTAGATCTAAATGGAAGCTTACTCACGAAGCCAAAACCCCGCACGGCCGTTTCACCGTTCGCGTGTTTTTGAACAAATGCCCACTACCACTGCAGCAGGTGGTTGCTCTGTCAACAAAGTGGTGTACATAACGATATAATAAGCGTTTGACGATTTCTCTTCAGTTGATACTGCCCAGTCGAGTTTCCACATCTTAAAAGACTTCGGCGATCGGCGTTCTAAATCGTGTGTGTGCTATGTTAATTTATTGAGAAAACAAATGTGATTGGACCATTGGACTCATGTCGAGCAGCTTTTAAGGAATCCTGATCCTCACATGACTCTACATTCAGGATACAATCCTAAACGCAATCAAGACAGGCCAACCAAGAACAGGAGACAGGTATTCCTATCACACAAGACACGGAAGAAACTTCCTACTTGATCACCACCACCTGAGCCTAACTGAGAAAAATAAAATTCCACAGAGAAGCTCTATTCTTCAACACACAGCGCGACCACTTCAGAAGGCTTCCAGAAAGAGAATTTTCTAAAAAAAAATTTCATTAATTATATATTGCCAAATCTATTTTTCTGATTTGTTAATTTTTTGTCCTGGTTAGGATTTTGATCAAATTTAATAGTTTTTAGATATTTGACTTAAAAAGTAAAATATGACCGCCATTTTAAAAATACACATACGAACAAAATATCTGTACCTAAAATTTAAATTTCTGTGGTAAAGGTTCTTGCCAAATATGTGCTAAAAAAAATAATTCGTAACGGAAAAAATAATTGCATCAACAACAAAATTGTGACTAGAGGTTTAGCGAAGCATTTTAAGACATATGTTAATGGGTACTATTATGTTTATTTTGATATGACCCCCTGAATTATTAGAACTTTTTCCGCACACCCTGTATGGTTTTCGCCTCAGTGGCGAAAACCGCGCAGTGTGTAATGGTCGATCGACGTGACACGACCGTGGCTGTGTCAGTGTATGGGACAGTCACATTGCGTCACAAAGGGCAAGAAGCAAGAAGCAGCTTCTGTCCTTCTCCCACAGTCCAGCGGGTCGAGTTCTGGAGCTGCGGTTTTTGCTACTGACCAGGTCCGAGGATTGTGCAACGTTTTGGTTTTTGTCAACAGAAAAAGTAGAAGTAGATCAACTGTCTGGGTCAGGCTGGAGATACAGGCGAAGAGGGATTTGTCGTTTGCATTGAGAGTGTTGATGTACTTGATTAAATTGTAGTGAAGGTGAATATGTTTCTGTGGCTATGACAGCCTGTCCTAATATGGCGAAAGTTCTAATCTTGAAAGACACCCTTTTCATGATTAATTTTAGTATATGTGTAGCGGGAGTTATTGAATTATTTATTTCCAGCAATATGATTTTAATGAAAGGTTTGATGTAATGCTATTTTTGCCTCGGTCATTCTTTTGAGGTCGGGTTTACGGAATTGTGATCGATTCTTCAAGCCCTTTAATTTGATGTATATATACCTATGCTTCAGGTTAAGATTTTCTTCTGACTCCTCGGGACCATCATCCCATTGAGGTTCAAGGACAACTACTCAAGGATATGTATAATCACTCAAAATCAATTTACGAAGTTCTAGTTTTATAACTTAATTACTTTTAAATATATTATATATCGTTTCCAGACTTTTTACAATCCTGTAGATGCCAATTAATATTACTATTGAGCTATAAGGCTACTGACAATTTATGGTTCTAACAATTTAAGCAGCTGATATTTGTCAGTAACAAATCAACACCTCATCTGATCCATCACAATCATCACACTCCCCCTTCAGTCTTACTCACTTTTAAATATGTACTATAGTGCGTCGATGGTTCAAGAAAACAAGCGTTCTTCCTTGGAGTTCCAAACGACCTGCTTAATGATATGGTTGGTATTGTTATATGTTTTTGGTTAATGTGTTTCATGTACAATTCTCATTCTTCCGTTATTAATACATAATAGTTATTTATACATATTTGTGATTTTATAATTTGTCACAATAAATTTACAATTCCCATCTTATATCCATAAAATATTAAAGATATTTCAAATTCCATTTCAACTTCAAACAACCAAGTCTCAGTATTTTTATCAATCACAATCCATTTCTAAACTTTAAAAATATAATACTTTTACGTGTCAAAACAATGTAATTTACATTGTATTTATTCATTTACATATATTAAAATTAAAGTTCATGTTTATATTTATGTTAATTTCTTTATTAAGCGAAGAGTAACATGACTGTTAAGGAAAACAGTGTGTTAATTAACTGCTGCTAACCATGCAGTATTTGTAATGTGGAAGGGAAAGGTGGCCATGAACTGAAGTCATGCATCGTTCCTTCATGTTATACACTGCAGGTAAATAAACTGTTTGAAACAATGGCTTCTGTGATGGGCCTTTGCTTAAATGGCTTGAACAAAAAACCAAAAAATGGCTTAAAATTCTTTGAATACTTGAGACACTGAGGCAATCTCAAAGTTGTAAACAAAAAATAGTAGTAATAATGATATTATGAAGAGTGCGTACGTTGAAAAGTTTCAATTTGTAATTCAATTCAAGAAATGTTTCACAGACTATGGACTGAAAGTATCACTACAAAACCAGTAGAAGTATTTGAATTTACGAAAGAAGGTAAAATATTAAATCCTACATAGGTAATTTATTTTATTTAGCTAAAAGTTTGCAAGAGTCAGAAAGTGTTATAAGCTTATTTTAGTCTTGAGAATACAGCAGGGCTTCCAAAAGTATTCTTATAAACAAAAGTTTCTAAAAAAAAATTAGTACTTGAACCACTTAAACTTATGTTATTTTTGGTCGGTAATTTTATTTAACTTAGTGGCGAGTGTGAGAGATGCGAACAAGGTCATCAAAAGGGTGAGGGAGATGAGTAACAAGCTTATCAAAATGGTGATGGAAAAGAGCGAACGAGCACATTAAAAGGGTAAGAAACATGAGCGGACAAGTTCATTAAAAGGGCGATGGAGATAAACGAACGAGCTCATCAAAAGGGTGATGGAGTTGAGTGAACGAGCTCATCAAAAGGGGGATGGGGATGAACGAACGAGATCATGTAAAGGGTGAGAAACATGAACGATAAAAGTCATTAAAAGGGCGATGGAGATGACCAACGAGCTCATCAAAAGGGTGATGGAAAAGAGCAAACAAGCACATCAAAAGAGTGGGAAACATGAGCGGACAAGTTCATTGAAATGGCGATGGAGATGAACGAACAAGCTCTTCAAAAGGGTGAGAAACATGAGCGAAGAAGTTCATTAAAAGGGCAATGGAGATGTACGAACGAACTCATAAAAAGGGTGATGGAGTTGAGCGAACGAGCTCATCAAAAGGGGGATGGGGGATGAACGAACGAGCCCATCAAAAGGGTGACAAACATGAAGGGACAAGTTCATTAAAAGGGCGATATAGTTGAATGAACGAGCTCATCAAAAGGGTGATGGAGTTGAGCAAACGAACTCATCAAAAGGGGGATGAGGATGAACGAACGAGCTCATCAAAAGGGTGGTGGAGATGAGCGAACGAGCTCGTCAAAAGGAGGATGGAGATGAATGAACGAGCTCATCAAAAGGGTGAGAAACATGAGCGGTAAAGTTCATTAAAAGGGCGATGGAGATGAACGAATGAGTTCATCAACAGGGTGATGGAGATGAGCGAACGTTATCATTCCAAGGGTGAGGGAGTTGAGCGAGTGAGACCATCTAAGAATGATTGAGTTGAGCGAACTCCCTCATCCTAGCTCGATCATTGACAAAAATGTGAGGAAAGCTTTGAATAAAAGCTAGTTTAACCCAATGTTTAGTAAAATGTTAAAGTTATACCAAACAAAATTTAGGCTGTTCTATTTTACATCATACTGAACCATTCTACTGGTACTTTAGCTGTCTGAATTAGCAGTAAAGACAAGCGGAAAGTGTGAGTAAATGCAACTTTTTCAGATATGGAAGTGGTTTTCTAGGAAGTTATCTAGCATCTCACCTGCCACTGGAATACCAACTGAATGTCCATACCAGGTGTGAAATTAGCCCAGTGTTTTATGGCTTAATAATTGCTACAATTACACTACTCAATGAACCAAGGTTCTGATTCTGTTTTGGTTCTCAGATAAGATGTTAATTGCAAGGACATGAGCATTACAAAACTAGTGATTCGTATGCCCCCCATCAGATATAACACCTACGCGACATTAGGAGGTGACCGAGGAACAACCTTTAAATTAATTTGAATTTGTAGACTGTGTCAAGGTTTTTTTATGTCCTGGGTTATTTTACTGTATTATCATACAACGATTGATTCCTCTAGAGTAATATTGCAGTTTTAATTTGGTTTGAGTTTTGTCTGAGTAATCTGCTGGTCCTAAACATTACCCATGTTACTCATAGAAGTACACCGATGCTGCTTTCATATTCAATCATAATCGCTTTGAAATTAAACCCGGTAGTGTCGATTAAGTGATTTAAGTGCATGGTGCAAAAGCAATGGGAGTGTAGTTTAAGTAGAGAACTTTCCAATTTCCCTATGTTTTAATACGGTATTTTAAAATATTTATTAACCTCTATGTAATGAATTCCACTTGTGTTAATTATCTGACAATAATTATAGTTAGTGTACAAAGTTGTGGAAACTATGGTGTGCTATGTTTACAGCAATGGTGTCATATCTTGATTCAGTATAGCCCTAAGTGGGCCATTTCTCACCAGTTTACATCTTAGCAGCTGGTTTCAAAAATGTTTAATTTGTCAGATAAAGTATATTTAAACACACTTTTGCAACTGAAAAATTATAATACATAAATTAAATAGTTACTTTTTATCTGATGTTTCTATTCTATTTTCATAGTTCTATAAAGGGCATAATTACAAATTTACATAGTGTTTGTTAGTTTAGGATAATGAAGGAAAATTAATATTACAAGTTAATCGTGGAAAAGTCAGTTTTAATTTTAAAGCTGTGCTAACTTCAAATTACACAATTCTTATCTCCGGGTGTATCTCCCAAATACGGTTTAACTTAATCCTATACTATAATACGAGGAATGTCTGTGGGGCTGTATTTTCCACGATCTCGAAAAATAGCAAGTAGATTTTGCTTAAAATATGAATTTAACAGTGCTTTGGCCCAAAAAGTTGAAAACAGCCTCAACCCAAGGAAAAATTTATTTTTGTCTAAAAATAAATTTTAACATTGTAAGTTTTAACATTGGTAGGATACTATGGGTTTCCATTTCGGTAACAAGATAACAACGAAAGGTAAACAAAAATAATAAAAAAAACACGATGTGTAACATCTGTTAACTGTGAAGAGGTATAGTTGGTTATTGTATAAACTTAAAAGCCAAATTACCAAGATAATAAAATAAAAGTAAATTGAAACTCACGAGCAAGGCTGGGTCAACCCGGTACTCTAGGTTTAAACTTGAGTTTTGAATGATAATCTTTTACAAACTATTTCGTTTACTATGACAGCTCAATGAGAATTATTCAAATCGTTGAATAACTATGGGTTTTACCATAGTAGTTAAACTTAAGTTTGAATTAAACCTAGATTAAATTAAACGTTTGTTCAAAGTGACCCTTAACGAATCTCCAAAAACACTTCCCATAGTTTTCAATTTACATTAAAAAGGGTTACACTAATTTTGCATAAATATCCTATTACATATGATTATAACACGTATACAACTGCCACTCTACCGAGTATCTACCATGTAGGACACTGGTCAGGTTGAACTGAAATATGAGAATGACTGCATCTAGGTCAAATTAACATCAGCTGGCCGCTGCCGCAGTGGTTGGAATCAGAAACACGATTCCAAGGCGGCCGTGCGTCAATAAACACACTTTTTATCCATCCAGGTCCTGTCGTCTATGACTATCATATCTATATATATAATACGTGATGCCCTTTTTTTGTTAACACTACTCCTCCCTTATTTATGGACCAATTTTCAAGTTTGAGGTGTCTAAAGAATGGTCTCAGTTTGTAGTTTTGCAATAAGGTCTTAGAATTTTGATATTTTAATTCTGAAGCTCACGGGAAGCCCCCAAAGTTCATTTTTTGTCCATAAGATTAACATGGGGAACAATTTGTATTGAATTGCAGTATAAAACAGCTGTTGATGATAAAACAGACAAACACATGTTAAAAGCTGAATACAAGCAACTGAACTACTGGTACTGAAATATCAACACAATTTCATACTTAAACAAGAAGTGTCTTTTGTCGTATTTGAACCTTTTCTCAAAATTTAGCGGGAATATTTTCTTGAAAATTTTATTTACGTGTATTTGGGCACAAAATAAGTTTAGTAACGTAACCCTAGAGAAATTCATGCAGGGCCTACAAAAACCAGCTTGGAAAATTGAAATTTTTGGCGTGGGTCTTAATGGGTGGTCTGATTTAAACAATAACGAAAGTTTACAAATATTAAAATAGAACACTAAATTTGTGTGCATGGGTTTTTAAGCTCTGTAAATTATAAGGAAAAGGGATAGTTGGTTGTAGGTATTATAACCCGTTTGTTTAATATTATACTATAAAAAAATTTAATGCAGGATGATACACATATTAAAACTCATGTTTAAAAGAAACGACATTTAAATGTTTTTTACTTCCAGTGTAGAAAACAAGCTTATTTCAAATATGGTTTGTACAAAGAGAAATTTCAATCAAAAAATAAATACCACATTAACAAATATGTAGTTTCTCCTTATTTTAGCGATTTCTTTATTTACATTTTGTAATGCCATGGAAAATTACGAATTATAGGGGCTTTAGTTCTTTTTCAATAGTAATGTAGACTCATTCACTATGTCGACAACTACCTCATAACAGCCACAGTGAGTGTTGCATAACTCATACAGGACCGGGGAGTTATAATGAAATGTTGATTTTTATTCTATTGTCATTTAAGTTTTATGTTTGATGAACTATGTAGATCCAACATCTGTGAATTTATTCTAGATTTTATAGGAGTGTTTAGACAGAGACCCTAAGACAAACCGGAAAAAGAACAACTACGTAATCTTAGCTAATTTTGAACTAAAAGAACAAGCACCAAATCTCATCAGGGTCACATTGGCAAGTTGCAGAATTAGTAATGAAGATCGATTGATTAAACACCATTATGTTTTATCTGATTTTCACTATAGTTTAATTTTTATTCAAAGTAACTCTGTCCATTACCATGGAGCAAGATTTAATACTCTATAATAAATGCAGCGCATTGCGCTGCACGGGCCCCCTAGTACTTTATATTACAACTTGTTTTCCAAAACAAACTTTGTAGTATTTTTAATTCTTGATTTTTATATCGTGATTTCTACCGTCGGTTATCTTCCCACAGTTCTTCAAAGTTTTCATGTTATCTTTTTGATAATTAATTGTAAATACAAACATAAAAAAAAACAAAAAAAACTGTAAACTGTTGAAATAAACTAACATATTACATTTTTGACCTGTGTTTAAACAAAATTATTTCATACTGCAGCAACTACCCCCCACCCAATATCCCAGGAGTTGGCGAAGTGAAAGAGCTCGGCCTGAAAATAAGGGGGTAGTCAGCGGAGGGATCGAGCTTGCCTAGAAAAGGGACCAGAGCTTTTGGTCTTGGCTTTAAAGCCTATGTGACCACAGAGACACAATTAGAAGGTCAAAAAGCAATTTGAATTTTTTATTTATCTCGGTAGAAAATGCTCGGTCCCTTGTACTCTTCACGTACATAAGTAACCAGAAGGGGAGATTACTCAAAACCCTTTTAGGAAAAATTGTTGCTTTAATTATGTTTTCTAAATATTCATTTAAGTCTTACTTTATACATCAAACATATATAATTTTCCACATATTTGATATTATTTTAAATATATATTCTTTGAACTTTAAAGTGAAACAGTTTTATTTTATTTAATTTGATAAATCTCTTAAAATTACAATTTAGTTATAGTTATTTAGTTATCAAAAATGTTATCAACAAAGATCAGAAATTTTTTTTAATTAAGTATGAGTACCAAATATTTACAATGTAATAACGTACTTGAGACCGGAATACCCTCTGAACTACAAAATTGTCTTAAATATATATATTTTATAAAATAAAATAAAATGATTAAATTTTAACTAAAAAAGTACTGACACTGGCTACTATTGACCTTTTTGCCATGCCTTGTAAGATAAGTATTAACAGAGTTTGTTTTACAAGTAATTACTTATTATTGTTTTTATAATTTGTATTGTACGGTATGTTTTTAAAATTAAAATTATTAATTAATAGTCTATAGTTTTTTTACTGTTTGTTGGCACTCTTTATTGTTACTTATTGTGTTTAATTGATGTAATTTTTTTTATTTTACTCTTTTTGTAGTACATATTTTTATAATAAGGTATTTATTGTGTGTTTATGGTATGGTTATTCAAATCTGTATATTTTTGTTATTTAATCATGAGCACAGGAATTTCTTTACTTTTTTGTGTTTGTATTACTCACAGAATTTTTATTAAGTCTATGAGTAAATTTTTGAACTCTTATTAATAATGAATTATTGTTGTAAAGGAACCCCTAAACGGACTAAGTGTCTTAGGGGCCCTATTTTTTCTGAATTATTGTATATATATATATATAATATATTTCTTGAGGTCAGCCTGGTTTAGTTTTCAAATGAGTATTTTGTATGTATGTTTTGTTGTACTGTACTGTATATTGTTCAGAAAAATAAAGATTTATTTATTTATTTATAGATAGCTTAAAGGCTTATGACTATTTATTTAAGGTATAACTTTGTATGTCCATTAATGGTTAAACATTTATAAGACACAGCGACTTCTAGGAACAACTTAAATCAATGCTAAATAAAGACTTCTTCATAAATTAAAAGTCAAGTGTGGTTAAATACTAAAATACTAATTAAAATCTAGGACAGTTAAAAAGGAAGGGCGACCCACTTTCGGGAATTCACAGCTTAGAGTGAAATTACTCATTTACACAGAATGGTCTGGTTTCAGAGCTTTTTACTATTGAATTATGTATTTCGTTCGCGCCAAAGCCTATATAATCTCTTCGCGTAATTTTATTTAGATTAACGCAACCGGGTTGTCTCGTTTTCACTAAATGAAACCAGGACGCACTAAGATAGGGATTTGCTGGATTTGTTAAACACGCCGCCGAAACGTAGGTTCAGTTTATTTCTACCTTAACATCCCTATAGAAAATCCTTTGGGGTATCTTTAATAATATGTAAGTACTAAAATGCCAAATGTATACTTTCAAAATAACAAGTTTGGCAAAATATTGAGAAAAAAACTAACGCTCCTTTCACACATCACGGTTTTGAACGTACGATTAAAAATCGCACGGCGGACATTCCAGAATCTAACGCTCCTTTCACACATCACGGTTTTGCCCGTACGATTAAAAATCGCACGGCGGACATTCCAATAGAATCATATGAGACCTTTCACACAGGCACGTTTACGGTTTTTAACCAGCTGCCAATTACTTGTACGATGTTTTGGACGGTTTTTAAATCGTGCGTTTTTTTCCCGCACGGCTAAAAACGTGATGTGTGAAAGGAGCGTTATGAGACCTTTCACACAGGCACGGCGACGGTTTTTAACCGGCTGCCAATTGCTTGTACGGTGTACTTGGACGGTTTTAAATCGTGCGGTTTATTCCCGCACGGCTAAAAACGTGATGTGTGAAAGGAGCGTTATGAGACCTTTCACACAGGCACGGCGACGGTTTTTAACCGGCTGCCAATTGCTTGTACGGTGTACTTGGACGGTTTTAAATCGTGCGGTTTATTCCCGCACGGCTAAAAACGTGATGTGTGAAAGGAGCGTAATACTTTTTTAACATTGTCTACTTACCTGTTATGTAGCTATTTCAGATTAAAACTTTGCAAATTTTAAAACAAACTGGATGGATATGATAAACTGGAGATTTTGATTATGAGTGAATTAATCATAATTTGTATCACTACTGTAGGGGATATTAATTAAATTAATTAAACGTGGTCAAAAATTATTCTTATCGAATTGCCTAAACGTACCAGTTGATCACTTGAAGTGGCACGAGACCAGTCGATTGATTTCTTTAAAATAGGATGGGTGTAGGTTAGTTCGGTATGGTATGGGTGGTGGGAAATCGAAAAAAAATTAAATATATTTTTTAAACATGTAAATACTATAACGTGATCCATATTGTTAGGATCTTGGTCAGATCTTCAATAAAAATATCTGGTAATTAACACTAGCATTCATTACCATTAAATAAAACTCTGGTTTATTTTCAAAAAAGTTTTGAATTACGATGAGTAGAGGGATTAAAATTTTAGTTTCTGCAGGTGTTATAAATGCTTTTGTTACCTTAAAAGTTTCATATATATGAATGAAGCAACATTTTCTCCGTTGCTTAGAACATATGCATAAAGTTTTATTGAATTTCTAGTCAACTGGCTGGGCAGCTGAGTGGTTATAGTACTCGCCCTTGAATAAAAACGTTGCTGGTTTGATCCTGAGAAAAGTTTGTAGCTTTTTATAAACTCACTTTTTTAGCCCTTGTAGCCATTTATCATTGGGCTATTAATTGATGATGTACAACAATGCCGTTCAAGTTTGCACGATTTGATTGTTATTTTCAAAGTTATCATTTCAATATTTTTTTTAATACTTAACTGAACCCTCATACTATAACACACTAGCCCTGACAAAGACCTCGCTAAAAATAAATAACTTTTACCTCTAATGAGATTTTCTAGTAGCATATTACTCTATGGATGTTTTCCTGAAAGCGGCGCCGTTAGGCGGGAAAGGCGGGAAACGGAAGGAAGGAAGGAACCGATAACAAAGTCCATTGTTGTGACAGGCAGTGACGTAATATTGACCGGAGGTGGTTCCTATCGGGAGTGACAGTAGAGCACTCAGTGTATGCCTATGGCACAATTACTGCTCTCCCGGATAGATGGCGTTCGTGTGTCTTACTTGCGATAGCGGACACCCAGGATACGCTCTATGGTTTTAGTTTTTTCGTTTGGTGTGTAATTTATGAATGGTTGACTGGTATTGAAATATTTACACCTTAATTAATGGCTATAACTTGGATATGATCAATAAACCTATGTACTTGGATAATTTCTGATAAGTTGTCAATTTTAAGTACTAGGATTTCTCCAAGAGAATTTGATTGGTATTGGTAAGCAGAATTGCTGCAACAGAAGTTTTAAGTTGTCGTTTTAACCAAAATGGATTAAACTACTCTCTTTAATTAATTGAAATATAACAGCAGACAAGCGAAACCTTGAATTTGTTTTTCTTAAAAACTTTCCACAAGGATAATCCGGGACAATATGGCATTATAAATAAGTTAAACTAAATAATAATCACATTGCTATGATTTCGATAAGATACAATAGGATAAACTATAATTTGAGTTTAAGTATTTAATAATTATGAAAGGCCGTAAAAGAATGAAGATATCTAGAATAATATACCGGATTAATTGAAACACTTTTTTGGAATTTTTTGACACATTTTATTTGTTTAAAACTAGACGTTTCACCTGCACTTTGGCCGGTTTCATCAGTAGTACTACTGTAAAACCTGTACTGTATTTGGTTAAAACGTCTGGTTTTAAACAAATAAAATGTGTCAAAAAATTCCAAAAAAGTGTTTCAATTAATTTAAATAAATGACACATGAAAGTTTAAGGGAAAATATACCGGATGTCCATAAAGTCTTGACGTAAAGAAACCGAAGAGCATGAAAACAATTGGTACTAAGATAAAGTTTTATTTTTAGTTTTAACGTGTGACGTAAGTTTTTTTACATCCATGCACAAACCCAATACACTTCCATGTGTGCGCATTGGGTGTCCTGTAAATCTTCCAGGCGACGTTTTAGTTGGTTTCTAAATTAGGAAATGGGGGAGAATAAACCAAATCTTTGACAAATCAGAGAACATAAGAAATCCAGAGAGGTCAAGTGTTGTGAAAGAGGTGACAATTTAGTCGGGCCATCACGATTTGTTTTTTGTAGAGCATCATAAGTAAACTGATTGTGGTCAATTAGGTGAGTTTAAACTTTAACAACGTAATGAGAAAAACTATATAAATTTCTCTTGAAAAAATTAATGTTAGATTCCTGTGGCTATAATGGTGTCAGTACAGAAAATCTATGAAATCAGGGCAAGACTTTGTGGACACCCGGTTTTTCATATTGGATGTGGAATTGGCAGATATTCTTCTCTATTCGGTCTCTTTCTCCATGTGAAAGAGCTCTCACATTAAAGGCGAGCTTAAAAACACAAAATTTTACAATAAGTTTACCCTTTTCCATTTCTTGATTTTTTTATAAAGAAAGAACTAACTAAACAAAAGTCCAACCTAAATAAACACAAATATTTATAAACTTTTGAAAAGTCTAACCAGAAAGAGTTATATATTTTGTTGCCAGGACTATGGAGTATTGTTTCTAAACTAGACGCAAAATCTGGGGGGACCTAGAAACCCCGTTACAGTTCTAGGTAGCGGTGAGTGGCCTGTTGCCCAATCCAAGTAATTGTTAGGTTTCGAACCTGGTTAACGTACGTCTCAAAATTGGGCGCCTCTCCAAGGCCTTTAATGCAAAAACTGAAATTCCAAAATGTCACACAAGAGAATTAAAACTCAAATGTCTCGAAAAATGAAGTAATAGGTTGCTCTTGATTTTATAATCTTAAATTGCTTTAGTAAAAAACTTAAGGAATGAATATTAATGCTGCGTAATCTCTTATTAAAGCAGCTAAATAAATGTGTTTTGTAATGAATTTAATTTTTTTAACTAGATTTTAGCATTGTTTTGTTAGTCGACTACGAATGTATAGTAATTGGTAAAACCCACATTAAATGGGTTATATAAACCTTTTTTATTAATTTTTAAATGCAATGAAAATATTTCAAATTTCCGCAAAATACTTCACATAAAACATTTCCAACGTTTTGTTTGAAAACATACAAATTAATTCGTGTTCAAATTAAAATGTTGAGTATAAAAAATCTCAAATTTACCTATTTTCTTAAAGTGAAAACGATATGGTATTATGGCGTATGCCTGCTTAACGTCAAGCTCAGAGTGTAAAATATAAATGTAACATATACTATTTCATTATAATAATTAAAAAGTAAAATTTTAAGACTTGTTAGTTTGTTATTATTTTGTACATATACATTAATTTATTGAAAATTATTTGTTTCGTTTAACGCAGATAAAGCATAAAAATTAATAGAAAACAAAAATTAAAAATATTTAAAAACAGAATTAAATGATAAAACATAATGAAATGTGTTTTTAAAAAGTTCATATATTTGCAATGTTTATAATTATTGTGTGCCTATATTCTGACATTATTCATAGGTGTATAGCCTTTTTATGTGGTGAGATAGCAATCCTACACAACTGCATTGCGTATGGTCGCCTGAATTCTGCAGGCTTATTGATTATTACACATTGAAGAAAGTGCAATCAAAACAGTACGTTTATTTTGCATTCAAATGAGTTTGCAACAATCAGGTATTTTTAGTATTAAATGAGGTTTTATTTAAAGCATATGAATAAGGAGTAAAATTACTATGTGAAAAAGAATGGTAATGTTATTTATATTATATCAATGACCTTTGCAATAAGCAAGAATAACAATATTACAAGTAACAATGATGTTTAACATTAAACAAACCCAAATCTCCTGCTTAGTGAGCTAATTTAAGTAGTAAGCTCAGGAGTCACATCAAAATACAGGTTATACAGGGTGTCCCTAAACTCTCTACCAACTTATGGAGGTATTATTCCTAACCTAAAGACGAGTCAAAATATTAATATTATAATATTACATAACTCGGTATTAAACCATACAGCCGCCATTTTTTAAATAATTTTTAGTTTAAGAACGGTTTGTGGTAATAAGTTAAAACGTGGTATAAAAGTTTTTGGGGCAAATGTTTAATTAAAAAAAAATCAATTTTGTACAGTTCATATTTTCAAAACGGAGGCTTTTTAATCCTTAACCTTAAATTGCAAAAAAACTACACAAGAAAAGGTTTTATACCAAGTTTTAACTTATTACAACGAACTGTCTTAGAATAAAAATTATTCCATAAAAATACAAAATGTCGCCTGTATGGTTAAATATGGAGTTTTGGAAAAATAAAATATGGTATTTTGTTTTGCCTTTAAGTCAGAAACAATACTTTCAGAGGTCGGTAGAGAGTTCAGGGACACCCCATGACGACCTCAAGCTCTTCTGTTTCACTCACTCACCAGTTAGGATTCTTTACTCACGTATAAATTTGTTGAACCACATGTTCACACTATGTTCACTTTAGTTTATTTCTACAGTTATCATTTGATTTTGAGTAAATTTAGTAAGTAGCAAAAATGCCCATAAGGATAACATGGAAATTTAAAGGGGTGTAAGGTGGAAACCAGATTTTCTGCAATATTGGACCAACTTTAATTAATTCCTTGTGGTCGAAACCCTCATTTGAAAACAAAAACCTCAAAAAACATTGACAGGAAAACAATTTCATTCAAATTAAACACCTGACGACTTTTACGAAGAGCCCGTCAATCACCATATAGTAAGACCTTGAACGAAGCCAATTAATAGGAGCAAGGTAGACGGTGGCCATAGAGTACACTAGTGGCTGTAGTCATAGAGCAAGACAGGTACATAACGGACACAGAGTAAGCCAGACAGAGTAGAGTTACTGACATGTGAGTCATCAAGGATACCGCTCCGGTATCGTGCGCGGCGTCAGGTGACGATATGACACTGCAGTTGGACTGAGTGGTTGTTTTAATTCTAACTAGTTGATCAAATTTCTTCTAGTCAATTATTTTCAATCCTTTTCATCATATTCTTGCGATAAACGATGTTTTATGAACAGCTCATCTGCGTGACCTAAACTAGTCGATTCCTGTTAGGTTGGATAAACGGTCTGGTTAACAAGAGTTTTCGGGACTAGGCCGGAAAAGAGAAGTTTACGGGACTAGGCCCTAGAAAAACTTCCAAAGCGCTGCTATTCTACTTACAGTAACCTATTTCATTGTACATTTTTTCAAACATCTGATTGTTTGGCTTGTTGAAACAAATGAACCAATAGTTAATACTAAACAGCTGAAATCAGTTCAAATAGACGATGAATAAATAACAACGTAAGATGAGGTATATAGGTCAAGATTTAATAACTTTTATCTAAACTGTATATTCATATAGGCCTATACTGTAAATTTATTTAATACTGTATATTTAAAAGTGGTATGATGAAAAGTACTGTTCGTAACTCGTCCGAAAGTGGTATACCGGTGCTCTATCTAATTCAAGTACTGTACTCGGCTTCGCCATGTACTTGAAACTCGATATTGCACTGTTAACGACCACTTTCTGGACTATTCACTAAATATACTGTTTCGGATTGTGTTTTTCATGATGGATTTTAAATTTTGTATAACTGTTTTTTATAAATCTTTTATTTTATTATTTACTGAACCTGCATTAATAGTCTATTGTTAGTAAGATGATATACGATTGTTCAGTAAACTAGAATCGATTGTCCCCAAGTTCACGAACAATCGAGAGAAATAATAGCAAAGACCTAAATCTGAAGTTTCGCCTGGTCTTCAACCTTGTTTAACAATATAAATAAAAGGGAATATATTAATGTTCTATTGTTTTCCCATTTACAACCAGTAATTTGGATGGTATAATACAGTTATGTCAATCGTTGTACATCTCATCTAGTTTTTAAAAACTATAAAAAATCATTAACATTGTTAATGTTAATTTCCAAAACATAGTAGGCCCTAACTCTGAAATCTCGAACCGCTGCCATCAACCAATCATCAAGCAACCATCATTTATGGTAATTCTGATTCGCTTATCATTTGTTAACTTCAACTGCCTACGTGAATTTAGATCCTTCCACTTCACCTAGTTTCAAACGGATTATAGTTGAAGCGCGTTAGTGTATATAACTACTGTGTCATGCACAAATGCAGCTTTATTTCGAAAACCAGCTTGATTCTATAACCTCAATAGTTAGATGCATGATGTGTTATTTGAGGCTTAACAAGAACTGAAAATTTCTTTTACAATTTCTGATGGCCCAGCCTAAAAAAGGAAAGTAAAGAAATAAAATAAATCAACCTACTTGTTAAAGTAAATTTGATTTTTCAAATTTAAACCATGAACTACTTTGTGAAGTAGTTCACAAGGTTTTTCCTGATTAAAAATAGACATCATAAAAAATGGCCAAAGGAAATAAGTCAATGGCGTAATATTTGAGTTTGTTAATTACATCTTGTTTAAAACTTTATCATTTTTAGTTTATACATTTACCTGCGACAATAATAAATATTGTTCTAATTTTTATTTTTTAAAACTAATCGGTGTACCTACACCATAAAAGGAAAGAGATTTTGATTTTAAATCAGCAGCATTATGAAAATTGTAGTTAATTGATTTGACCTTTAACTATTTGAGGGACACGAAAGCTGAGAGCGTGTACTGCACTTGCAAATGATCTGCTCGAACCAGTTTTCGATTCTTCCTTTTGCAATGCCACTAAGCCACGTAAGCCAGTGTCTACCTCAATCAAAAACTTAGTTCAATAAAAATTCTACTTAATTTTAGTTTAAATTTAGTTGTTTATTTGCAGGAATATACATTTTAATTATGTGATTGTATATATAAGAATCCATAGTGAGAGTTTCTTTAACTAATAAACCTTTCGCAAATCTTTAGTAAATAGTTTTATTGTTTTCAAAGAATAAAATATTTAATAAAATTTAATTATTCAAATTAAATTTTACATTGTATACCTACTGAAAGCCTTATTACAATAAAATATTTGCATATGATAAAAAAGTGCAGTCTCCCTGGATTGAAATATGATAAAACAACTTACATTGTTTTCTATGATATTGCCGTATATATTTTCTTTGCGTATTCTATTTAGTGATTAATTATTATTAACTAAACCATGTATTTGTATATTATTGAAGTTCATTCACTTTTTAGGGCTACTAAAGGGTATTTATTCATTTTATATTAACTAAACATTAGTTAGATCAAAACGTAGTAATATTTTATTTTGGAACATCAAATTTTTCATAAAGAATATTTAGTATTTAAATTGTGAATATGAGTAAATGTATCCTCATCATCCTTTTTAATACTATTTCATACGATCCACAGTTTTTTATAACATGAGTAATAAATTCTAAAAAAAATCACCATAATTTACTAAATCATTTTTTGAGGGGTAGCTCAGAATGTTTTTTTATGATTAGGGCCTTTAATGTAGCTGATAACTTGTAGAATTTTATAATCGCTGCCGTTAATATTTAATTTGGTTGGTCGCCAACTTGATTGCAGATTTAACGACTCCCATGTGACCTTCTGGGATTCTTTCTGTCCGGACTGGTTTTTGGGGTGTTTGAAAAATCTGGAGTTTTTGTTAACCTGAAGTATGTTCTTTGTCCTAAGCCTTCAGTATCAATAATCTACATTTTTTACATTCCAGGACCGAATGTTTGTTGCATCCAAATGAAAGTGTTCATGGGGACCCACAAAAATCTAGACTTGCTTGGAATTGTTGGAATTTTTACTTATTTGTTTACTTTTTTAAGAAGGGAGGGGAAGGGTAAGTTGAATAGTTTATATTTTTATTGGAGATAAGAAAGTGCCCTGAGTTTGAATGTTTTTCAACTTATTCCAATACTGAATGTTTTAAACAGTCGACTAAAATTTGCTAGAGAAGTCAGTTATTTTTAAGAACACGATTATCTTAGAAAATATTCTATTTTGAGGATGAAAACCAACATTAATCATATGTACATAAAATATTCTACATATGCATGTTGTTGATGTTCTTGTTCTGTGTTGTTTATCATCAAAATATGCATCTTAAAAAAAATTAAATACATTTGTGAAATATCAATTTATTTACCAATTAATTCAAAATACCATAACATTAGAAATAATTTACCCTTAGAGGTAGGGTTTATTGCATTTTCTGCCTTCAAAGTAGTTTATAATAATTAAATTTGATGTTATGAAGGGAAACTGAGTTTTGCCTAACAGTTGTCCCCAAGGAAGGTCTTAGAGATAACTTCATAGGTATTTGTCACATCATACATAGTTTTAAATTACTTTGAAATCTGATCAAAATGGAAAAATTCAACCTAAAAGACGATTATTTCAAAAGTTTAAACCTCTGACCATATTATTGGACATTTCAATGCCTACCATTTTCGAAGCGATCATCCATTAGAGGTCTTGTTTGTGGTAATTTAATTCGCTAATTGATCCCTTTAATTTGATGTCCATATCAACCTATGTTAGATTTAAGATATTCTCCCCACTCCTTGTGGAAAGAAAATCCATCCATCCATCAGGAAAACTAAGTTGTTTTTAGGTATATTTTTATATAACAAGGTTGCCTGTTCGATCCTGAGAAAAGTTAGTAGCTTTTTTAAGGTTCGATTCCGGACCCAGTTGCCATTTGTCATTGGGCTATTAATTAATGACTAGTATACGTGTTGCTCGAAATCGAGCAATTTATTTTAATACAATACAAATGATACTTTTAGCTCCAACGAGGTTAAATAGATATAGAGTGTTCATCACATGTTAATTTTGTGTCCCTTTTTGATTCGCCACATTTTACCCATGATTCCCGCCGTTTCCTTGGCAACCATCCCACACTTTACTCTCGTTTCCTTGGTTACCAGTTTTAGCAAATTCTGATCGGTTGCCACAAGCTTCAAAAATTACTGATGATATTTTAAAAACATATGTTTAATGTTGTTTGTTTTTAATTAGTTTGATTTGATGGTCTGTGAACAGGCTATTGAAGTTGGTTACCATAGAAACGTCGGATAAGTGTAGATAAAATGGTAAATTACTGTTTGAAAAATGTAAACAAAGGACTTGGTTACCAAGGAAACGGCGGGAATCATGGGTAACATGGCGCCAGTCAAAAAGGGACACTTTTCCCTATCTGGTGAGCACTCTATATCTATTTAATCTCGTTGTTTAGCTCCAAATCAATGACATCCGACCAATCCATTACTGTGAGTATCTGTAATCACCAAAATAACACGTATTTACAGCTGATTATTAACACAGGTTTAAAATGCTTTATTCAATCCCAATGTTATTTAAATGGAGAATTTTTAGATTTCAATGGTGGATAGCGCCTTTATTTTCAGTCCCATTCTCATCAGTTTTTGGCGGAAACAACTACAGACCAAGCCCTATCCAACGACACCAAAAACTTGAAAATCGGTTGAAAATTGTAGGAGGAGTTCTCAGGACAAAAAAACCCTTAGCGTATTAAATAAGTATAGATGCTTTCTAACAACTGATCGATGTTAGATAGTAACAAGACTGGGGATTGGACTAACCCAAGCGGGATCTTTTCCTGCTCCCTGTATGGCATTTGCTATTTATTTCAGGAAAATAACAGTGGTTGTTTTGTAAAAACAACCAATTTTAGCAGCATGGTGTTGTTATCCACCAAGTGATTATTACGTGTTATTTTTCTCTTTAAAAGTTATATATATATATATATATATATATATATATATATAGCAATGCAACATTTTATTTAAAAATAAGTATAAAATGCATCAGTTTTAATTTAATTACTACCACCATAAACACGAAGAAGTACCTATGACGGAAGCCGGAAGTAAGGTAGACTCTGATTAACCACTAGTTTATTCATTTTCGCCAGCATCGGGGTGGATCTCTGAACACACCCCGGTACCAAACTGGTCGAGTTCTGGGAGACGCACCGGTGGTGGTGACCACAAGGATGTCCCGCAAGGTCATTGTCGTACCACGCCCTGGCTCGGTATATATACACGGGCCTCTCTCGTGCCGTTCAGTCCTGACTCCAGACGCACAGACCTGCAAAATGTACAAGCTGGTGAGTCTACGACAATCATATAATCATTACTTTATTAGAAATCTTAAAAAACTTCTCTTAAGTTTTAAATTTTATGCTTAGGAAATAGATAATTAAAAATAATTTTATTGAAGAAATAGTTGTAAATTCCAGTTTAACGTATAAAAAATTTCAATGTAAAATTTTTAAATTTCATATCAAATATTATTAAAAAATTAAATGTCATGGCAGTAATTTTAATGGAATATTCATCACAGAAAAATTATTTGGTGAGAACCGCACAAATTTAAATAGGTTTCTTTTTTATCAAAGGTTTTCATTTAATAAAATGACATAACTAATGTGTGCTAATTATGAAACGTAACATTTTGTTCCTAATACTGAGTAAATTCATAATAGTAAAAAGTTGTAGGAACTATTTGATTTAAGAGTGTTTCCGAGGTGTGTAAGAAAAGACATGAACGCGCGGTTTTACTGATGCCGTATGTTGCCTTCACTGCACGGCTAAGGCGCGGAATGTGTCAAACTTGTAGGGTTGTTAAATTTAAAGAAAGTATTTTACTTTCTCTGTTTACTGTTATATAAAAATTCTCTACATTTACAGTTAACGAACAAGGTTTTATTACGTTTCCTGTTGCTTTTTGTGCCTTATTTATTGCTGATTGTTAGTTCTTTTAGTTCAACTTTTAGTTCTTACAAAAAATCTCACTTGATTTCCTTTGAAATGGGTTTATTAACTTACTTTTATCATTTACCAATGCCACGGTTTATTCTACATTCACTTCAATTTACTCTTGATTCAACTTCTTGTCTATCTTTATTCCTGTTTAATTTCCCTGTTCTTTGGCTTCATCTCTGCTTTATTCCTCCCTTTGTCCTTTTTTATGATTTGTTTTTGTTCCTTAATATTCATTTCCAATTTCGTCTGCATTTACTTTAATCACTTGTTGCTTAGCTCTTAATTATGGCAAGCTTGTCCTGGGTTTGCCCTTCCTTTCCTTTAGTCTCTTCTAATGTTTATTGCTTCACTTCTATATTCTCCTTCTTTTCCATTAATCACTTTTTATTCTGATAATTCTTCAAACTTTTTTCTGCATTCTCTTGTAATATACTAACCCTTTATATATCTAGTGTTGTCCGGAACACTTCAATACTTACAAATATTCCATAACATTTACCATTTACTTTGATATTTTATTATTATAATTTTCTATTTCTTTGTTCTAATTCAAATGAACTCAGCCTTTCTTCTGTCTTCCCTTCAATTCACCCTTCTTTTGATCTAACTTACTGTATATTTTTGTCTCTGTTTTATATCTATTCTTCATCGTCCTTATCATCACCCCTATTAACTCCTTGCTTTACTCTTACTTTGTTCGTTTTGGGTTTACATCCCTTGAAGACTCTCTTAGGTGGTCTCTTAATGCGTTTCACTCCTACATTCCTCCTCTTTGTTCTGTACATTCCTTTCTTCTCCAGCATTTCACTGCCTTCACTTCTCGTGTGCTAACGATCTCCTCATGTTCTCGCAGGTGGTGTTGTCTGCCCTCCTGGCCGCTGTGGCCGCCAAGCCCTCAGCCGTCTACCCAGCGGCAGCGGCGCCCCTGCCCTTGGCTAAGGTCTACGCCGCACCGGCTGTGGCCCATGCCCCCGTCGCCTACGCCGCCCCTGCTCCTGCCCCTGTTGCCTACGCCGCCCCCGCCCCCGTGGCCTACGCTGCCCCTGCTCCTGCCCCCGTCGCCTACGCGGCCCCCGCCGTAGCCATCTCCAAGACCGTCCACTACGCCGAGACTCCCGTGGTGACCGGTTACACCTCCACCGTGGTCAAGCCCGACCTCGGCGCCCTGGCCACCCCCGCCCACACCGTCTCCCAGACTCCCGTCCTCGCCCCTGCCCGGTCCGTGCAGACCGTCGTCCCGCAGGTTACCCAGGTGGAGCCCGAGGTCGCCGTCCAGAAGGTGCCCGTAGACGTGCCTGTCCACACCCCCGTCGTCAGCGAGGTTGAGGTTCGTACCCCTGTCGTTCAGGGACCTCCCGTCGTCGCCGCCCCTGCCCCCGTGGCCTACGCCGCAGCCGCCCCCGTTGTTCACGCCCGCGCCGTCTCCTACGCCGCCCCCGCAGTAGCCGCCCCCGCTGTCTACGCCGCCCCCGCTGTGGCCGCCCCCGTCTACGCCGCGCGTCACGCCTACCCCCACGGCTACGCCTACGCCACCCCCGCCCACTAATCCACCCTCCACATTAGGTTATCAAATTTTAGGTATAAAATATTTTCTTGGTCATAGTATTCCACCCCACTCTCCTACGTAAATTATGAATGCTGTGTTGTAATCTGTGATACTATTACTAATTATAATATTTTATACAAAAATATTTGACTTATTATTGCTCCCAATTTCTTTCTCAGAAGTATTGGTATTATATGTTCACAAATATATTATTTTACTATTTTTATCTAAGCCTTATTGTACACTCTAACATAATATATCTCATAAACGAATGATAAGGAATCCTGTCAAAGATAGGTATCAACCAAACCCTTCAAAAAACGTGTCAGTGACAGTGATTTTGTACTGTTTAAAATAGTAGGTAATAGAAATTTGGGTCACATTGAATGTTAAAAGTTGCACAAACTTTCTGTTTTGGAATTTTTTCCTTATCGAAGTTGTGGAACGGTAGTTAACATTTTTATTTTTTGTGTATTTTATAAATTTAAAAGCCGCCTTCAAACCAAAAACATCAAAGGCTGTTTAGTATTATACAATAACAAAATTACACAAAAACAGAATTTATTTCTCTATATCTCAACATGTCTATGATGAAAAATAAAGATTACTTAATCTAAACTGAGAAAAGGTTTTCAGAGAATTATCATACTGCTAAGAAATTGGCTATTTAGAAAATCCTAGTTATTAATATCAGCTTCACAAAAAAAAGCCGCTTTATAGCAAGACGTGTGTTAAAATTTACCACCCAAACCTTAAAGACATGTTTCAATATAGTTCAGTATTAAACCATAACAGCATTTCGATTACAGTTTGTAAAATTTTTAACATGCGACAAATATTCTATTTGTAGTTGTCTATAGCTTTCTTCTCCCAGCCATTCGTTTATTAAGTTGGATGGCCATAACACTTGACTCCCTATTCACCCATGACATTTTTCATAAAACACCTAATAATAATTAAAATGTTCTTTATTTTTCAAAACAAATGTGCGTACATTTCTACAATAAAGAGTGTGATTGAAAAGTCCCGGAACGGTGAAATAAATTATTTACCATTATAGATAAAGTAATGAGACTTAGTATATCAATAATGGTCATAAATTTCTACTCTCTTAAGCTATTATCACTTTTTATCCCCTAAGGGGAACGGCCCACGAGGAGTCAGACTAACTCTTAAATAGCAGCATAGGTCGAATTTGGTATCAAGGTATTAAAGATATTAATTTGGTGTTAAAGGTCTTACGTAGCAAAGTAAAATGCCGCAAACCAGACTTCAAATGGATGACCAAAACGTAAATGGCAGAAAACAAAATTTCCATTAAAATCATATGGGTAAAACTCAAAAATGCAATAACTTTCCTAATACTCAACCTTTTGACGTCGGGTTTGTGGCTTTTTACTCCAAATTCAAAGAAGTTTAAAACTATACATGATGTAACAGACACCAAAGAAGTTTTAATCTAAACACCCTCTAAGGGATGTCCCCTGTGGAAGTCTTACAGAAATCTGCAGTGGCCTTTGTCAAATCATACATCATCTTAAACGTCTTGGCATTTTGAGTAATAAGCCACAATCCCGGCGTTAAAAGGTTGAGTATAAAGGAAGTTATTGCATTTTAAAGTTTTACCCATATGATTTAAATGGCAGCTTTGTTTGCCTGTCATTTCCGTCTCGATCATCCATTTTACGTCTATTTTGCGGCATTGTGCTCTGTTAAGTAGGACCTTTAATTTGATACCAATCTCGACCTATGCTGTTATTCAAGAATTTAGTCTGACTCCTCATGGGCCTCCCCCCTAAAGGGATAAAAAGATTATAAAAGCTTAAAAGAGTATACCTTTATGACCATTATTTATATACTATACTGTCTCATTACTTTATCTATAATGGTAGGGACTTTTCAATCACACTGTATAATACTGTAATATAAACACGTGTTCCTTTTTACTTTCATAATTAAAGCATTCCAAACTACAAAATGACAGTTAAAAACTAACATTATTATATAAGCCAGGCTGACAACCATTTGCGAGAGTACAAATTAATTTGGCCTACTGTTAATTTTTTTAACAAGCCTCCAAGGCATTGCCTGATTCTGATACTATCACATTCATTTATATTCCATAGTGGTTTGACAAACATTGATAATAAATCTAACTATATAACTATAAAATCATTTTTATCAATTCATAACATTGGTAAACTTCTTTATACATATTGACATATATGAAATAAAATCTTTGTTACGGAGCCTTTAAATAATTCAATTCTCCATTTCAACTAGTATAAAAAAAAAGATTGTGTGACCATAGAAGACCATAGAAGGCCAAAATAATACTCTCAATTTTTATTTAAACGTTTATGGAAGAGTCATCATAAAAACACTAAATGTTTCTTTCAAAATAAACTAAGTAATGGTTTAGTTTTTTTATCGAGTCTATGTTTTCTCATATAAACAGAATACTGGTTTGGAATCGTGCGTTGGCGTTAATCGGTAACCAAACGTTTAAGTACTCGAATTATCAAAACCGGTTCCTCTAACAGTCGCAGTCTGTTCAGAGCTGGCAGACTCAAACAGCTGACTCAGTGAATTAATTTCAGATATGTTATCCGATGCGGTCCTTGAAAGGATTAGGGCGTTCAGACAGATAGTGTGTTACTTATGTCACAATATGCCAACACTTGAGACAACTCACTGTGCAAAATTATGCAGATTAGATTAACATATCTAAACAGAGAATCTAGCCTATACATTAAGAGTCATCTTCACCTTTAGGCTGGTAGCAAATCGTTGCACAGTCGCCAATTTTAACCATAAGGCTTCTAATGCAAAACATTATATTTTATTCCCCTGTTTCGGACGCAGTTTTTCAACCGATTTTCTTTAAGCTTAGTAAGTGTTTAGTTGAATAGATATATTAGGCCCCTCATACCTCGAAATTTTTTTAATTTAACAAATATTACTAAGGAAAATCGAGTTACTTTGCGACGTCCCAGAGAGTAATATTTGTTAAATTTTTAAAATTGCGAGGTATGAGGGGCCTAATATAACAATTCAACTAAATACTTACCAAGTTTAAAGAAAATCGGTTGAAAAACGGCGTCCGAAACAGGGGAATAAAATACCATGTTTTGCATTAAAAGACATATGGTTAACATTGCCGCCTGCGCAAAACTGTGCTACTGGCCCAAAGGTGAAGATGACTCTTAATAGGCAATCATGATTGTTTTCCTCTTTTTCTCAGCTTTTGTGCAACGCAGGAGAAATCCGTGAATACTGTTAGAAGAAAGTCCTGTGGATTAGGAGAATATAATTTACATCGGTCCCATCAGGTTCAAAATTTCAATGTTAATATTATGTAAGAATGGCAACTGACTGAATCATTATACTTGATTTAAAACCACTCTTGTTGTAAAGAATTCTAAGAAACCGTAAGAATTTATGTTTCAGATATAAAATATTTTTTTAATAATTGGGTCAGATCAACTGAATTATTGGTCTGTATTAGACTAGTGGACGATTTTAGGGCAAGCACGTAACTTTTCCTAATTTTTTTCAGCGTGTGTGCTTCACAGGAGAAATCTGCACAAACCGTTGAAAATATAGTGTCATAATCTACTCCAGCCCACAGGGCTTCAAAGTTTCTTGTAGAAGAATGATATTTTATTAAATTATTATTTTCGGGAAACTTTTAAGACAGTAATATACTAAATATGAATATGTACTAAATAAAGAATATATAAATTGACACTAACTACTTTAATAAGTGATAGGAAAACAGAAAGAAAAAATTATTAAGTCATTAATCATTTTAAACAAATTGGGTGAATCCAGACTAACTGAATTGTTTGGTCGAATTTTGTCATCGAGGTATCTATAACAGAATATTAATATATGGGAATTATGCCGATAGATCCGTAGCATTTTACTTTTTACTGTTATAAGTATAATATACTACATTATTGATAGGAGGGGCAAGATGTGTTTATCATATATTTTTCCTAACTATAAAAAAAGATTTTTTATAAGTAGAAAGTACAATTATTTTCTTTTAAAACTTAAAAAAAAAGAAATAAAAATTACTAAGCTATGAGTTTTGTTACCTTATTAACGTAACTCATTATGGTGTATTGGTTTCAACCAAGGTGGTTTAAAAGCCTACTGGGGTTTTTTACGAACACCTACTATTCACATTGATAACAATTTGCACATATAAAATAAAAAGTTTAATCTGGTACCTTGTTTAAGCCCTGCACATAAAATTATGGTTAAACAAATTTAATTTCCTTTGAGTTTTTGTGACTTTAGATTATTTTTTTACACAACTATTGGTTTTCCCCAATGGATTTTTATATTAAGAACTACTAATGCCAAAGTCGTAATTAAATAAGCTTCACGAGACAATACGTTGATTAATTCAATATAGCTTCTTCTTTTTTAAGAGGATGGTGCTACTTGAAGAGTAAATAATATCCTAAAATTTTATGACATAAGAAAAACTCAACGACACAAATGAGTATTACAAATGGTTATGTAAATATTATACTTTATATTGTAAAAGTAGTTTATTTTTCTTTTTATACTTAATATTTATAGTTTTAATTAAAATATTTTTTTCACATCAGCACAACTAATGGTCATCGCAATATTGACTCTTTCTGTTTAAAGAGCACCGACATTTAAAATCAAAATAGCACATTGAAAACCGAACGTATTTCCAATTCATAAAGGACACGGACGGTTTTTATCCAGGTTTAATTATTTATAACAAATGTCAAGGATTCGATCGGTCAATAGAATGACGGACAGGTGGAGCTTTGATTGCTGGTTACACATCGATGGCTGATGCAATATTGATAAGAATGTGATATTTATTATTCAGTATCACTTCAATATCTGGTACATATATAATATGCAAGGTTTATTAGCACTAACTGATGTTAAATTTTTTCGATGTTCAATAATGGGGTTATACTATCAATGTACATATGTTACTGAATTAAGTTATGTTATGATATTATTATATGCTAAATTTATTCAGGGTTTCCGTTCAAAACTGTAGCACATTTTGTTGTAATTTTAATCCTTCGATGTTTGAGAGTAGATGTAATTTTTTTTATTTATATAGAATCTATACTACAGAAAACTTTTTAGTGGAAATAAATAAGTCTTGAAATGGTGCTATCTCATATCTAAATGTTTTTTATTCTGGTATGAAACTTTCAAAGTTAAAGCCAACTTAAACTGCGTACTTCTTTAATAAAAGATATAGATTTTTTTTAATTAATGGATCTGGAAGTGATTGAAAATTTTATAACGCTCGGGCAAAGTTGTAAGAGTAGAGCCATACCATCACAGGAAATAGGAACACTACAAAATACTGTATAGTTCACATTGCTATAAAAATGTTGGGCACATTATGTTGGATTACCAGAACATCCATATTGCAATGGCTGTGATATCGTATAGATTATTTCGAAATATACATTAGCAATGCTAATGTAGCAGATGCTAATTTACCGCAAAATTAGCTATAATTATTGCAGTAAGATATAACATATTTTATTGATTTATTTACCATCAGTACAGATTAGTAGAAGGGATTTGCCGGTTCTGGCACAGGTCAAGGTCAGCGGTTGTAACTGGCAGGTGTGTGTTGTTGATTTGGGGGTTTTTTGGGGGGTTTGGGGAGGGGTTGGTAAGTGTGTCAAGGTCATTTGGAGGGGGTTTTAAAAAAGGTGGGGAGTCTGGGGACGGGTGGGGCTCCGGGAAATAAATTTATTCATTCATCAAAGCCTACCAGTGATCGTAGGATGGCTTCTACATCGTTTGCAGCCGTACTGTTGATTTCATTGCTCTGCACGGGTCGGGAGTCGGTGGAGGTAGTGTATGTAGGCGAATTTTGTGTGGGAACACCACCATTGTTATCGTTAGTAGTGGATGTCACTATTGGAGATTGTATGGGTGCACCCTGCCGTGTGTCCATAACTTGAAGAAATAAGAGCTGCTAGATGGTTATATTGTGAGTTGATAGAGTAGAATGAGAGATGTGTGTGATGAAGAACGGTTATATAAACCCGGTAATATAGTGAATAAGAATAACTGGATAACATCATCAATAGGTGTGACAAGATTGTAATGTTGATATTTCAGCATATCAGTTAAGACTGTTTGCAAAATAGTGTCAGTAGAATAACTGTTGCGAAGGTTGGATCTTGTAAAATACAAGGGGTGAAAGCTGAACTGTTTCTTAAGTTTAGCGAATGTATTACGAGGTCTTGAAACTGTGTAGTTAGACTGTTTTTGTAAAATATGTTTGGTGCGTAAAAGTTTCAGCTGTAAAGTGTGGGAAGCCATTGTAATAGTGGTGACTAAATGTGCACTGCGTAAAAAAAAAAAAAAACAAACTGATAAATGGTTAGTGTCTGTAAATGTGTTTGAATATATAGAGAGTGATTAGCATATTAACCGCGAACACATGTTTTAGAGTAAGAAATGTAAATTAGAAAATTGTTAGAAAAGTAAAGACCGAAGTTTACCCTACGAAACCCGGCGAATAAATGAGACGCTCGCGGTACCGACCCCGTATTTAAGCAATTTGTGAGTCACGAACAACCCCTCCTCTACCCTCCCCCCTCAGCCGATGGGATAAAAAGGGTGGGATTGCGGTCACCCCGGTTATTTGTTCGGTAGAGTTGCGATAGTTTGTATTAAAGGGAGAGGGAAATACTTTAAAACTATTTTGTTAAAAATATTAAGATAACATCTAGTTGAAAAAAAAAGGAATTTGTTACTCTGTATGAATTGGCTATGAGCTGCACAAGTGCAAACAACAATCTGTTAATAAGTTGATGCGGTAAGAACTAGTATTTGTACAAACATTATAGTTCAGCAATAATTATATGTGTGAAAAATGGTAAGTTAACACCATGGATAAGACTAACAGTAATGTAATACTATAAATGTTTAAAAGGATTAAATATAATTAAGAGTTTAAAAAAAAAAGCAGATGTGAATATGAATAATTAGCAGCAGGTGAATATAAATATTAAATAATAACAAAAAAAAAAAAATATTGATGTGACGTTAATTTATGCAGTAATAAAAAAATCGGTAATGGGAGAGTAATATGTGTTTATAGTAAATAAAAAAGAAATAGTTGAAAACTAAGTTATGCATGGGGTGTTAAAAACAAGTAGACCTAATTGGAGTAAGTTAAAAGAAAGCATATATAATATTATTAGACGGTAGCGACTTACCGAGGTGTTGTGTCAGCTGTGGGTCCCGCGAGTGAAAAGAGGCGCAGCTGCTCGTGTAACGGTATTTATAACAGCAGGTGGTAATTATTATGAAAGTGACCCCCCCCCCCCCAAATAGGTAATTAACCCCCCCCCCTTCTTTCACTTTTATTTTATGTTGAAATGGTAATAGTAGTTAAGCTTGTGTAATACTAATTTGGTGTTACCAAACGGTAACTATTGTGGTTAAGATAATACAACATATACTTAAGATAAATTAAACTGATAGAGTAACGGTAATTTAGGTCTGCTGTTGGCAATAGATAAGAATCATAGTTGAGCGGCGAAAGGGAACACATAATTTCCTACTGTTATTAAATTAATAGCAGTGAACAACTATGGTGTAATGCTATAAGGAAAATTGTGGTTCGATTAGGTGGAGATTATAATTAAATGTTGGCCAACATTATTGAAAGCCGCAACACTACACTTAAATTATCGATGACCTACTCGTAATAATCGCCGCTACGTGTATGAAACAGTGTTGCTTGGAAATTTCCTATTGAAGTTGTACTTCGAACGTTGTAAGCCCCTCAAACCCCTACGAGTTCCCCCCCACCATCTTGAAAGTTTACGAATATTCTGTTGAGAATTTTAGAATCAGTTCGTACCGAAACTCCGGACGCGAAGCTTCGGGACGAACTCAAAGGGTAACTTAAATATATAGGCGGCCGATATATATTTGAGTTATTCTTGCTGTTAGGGTTCTAATATTAATATTTGTTGTGTGTGACTGTGTGTGTGTGTGTATAAAATGTTATTTATTTTTTAGTTTTAAGTTGTGTTATTTTTAAGTTTTAATTTGCGCATTGCGATGTTAGTATTAAGGTGTGTTATATTATTGCTAATGTTTAAAAAATGTGTTTATGCATTTAATGTCGAGTGTTGATGTAATTATTGTGTATTTGTGTGCATGTGTGTGTGTACTAATAACCTTTCACAGCTAGCTGTTAGGAGGGTAGATTAAATTTAAATTTAAATTATAGAAGTTCTGTTGAACTTCATTAAATATGGGTGGGACATGCGTGTTGTGCCATAGGCAGCGCATATTTTTATTTTTTTTAAATTTTTAATTTTTTGTTAGGAAATAATTATATTTGGGTGGGTTTAGATTAAGGGTGGGAGGTTAGAGTTGCGTTTTGCATTAACTGTTCCAGATTCCCTATTGTACAATTGGAATGGTCAGGTCCAGTGCCCAGGCCCGAGGCCGACCGCCCGTATCACAGCCCACCAAACTGGATCGCCACGTGCGTGCGGGCAAAAAATTGGGATCCCTTGCAAGACGTAACTATGGGGTTGGGATTGGGAGTGTTTGAGGAATACAGAGTGGTGGAGACGGCCGTGGCCGCCTCCATCACTTTGGATCATTATTATTTTTTGGTGACCTTGACCTAAATTAAAGTAATTAACCCCCCCCCCAAAATTACAATTAGCCCCCCCCCCCCGAGGTCACTTTCACTCAGCATCCCTATATAAGCGGGGCTAGCTAACATGTCTGTTTATTCTGATTCCAGCCGCTAACGCTGCCACTTCAGAACCATGTCTCTATCAACAACTTCTGCTACTACTATCACTACGCCTGCTGCTCCTGCTGCCACTTCTGTGCCTGCTCCTACTATGAACATACCAGCTGCTAACAAGAAACCGGCAAAGAGACTGAAGTTGAAGAACGTCCCGGAGTCGATGCTGCGGCAGATGGATACACCACCATCTACATCTGCTACAACTGCTCCGGGAAATATTCTTCTACAAGCCATGGCGGTTCTTGGGAGTATTTTTTCTCCACCTCCATCACCAACACACCCTACGGCAACTCCACCACTACAACCCCAACCTACACCTACAACGTCACCACAGATGGAGCTTCCTGTTCGTTCTGATACTCCTTCAATTCTAGAATCTATTCATAATTTCACCTCATTACCACCACTAATAACACCAATTCCTGAACCAAAGTCCATTAATCCTATCATTCCTAGTTCTAAAGTTAAAAAGTCTTTTTTCAAAATTGCTCCTTCAGAGCGTTTTCAATTATTAAAAGCAGAGCGTCGCAGGGCATTTAAAAATCCTCGTAAATGCACTGAGAAGCTGCTTAGGGGTTCTAAAAAAGGATCGGTCTGTGGTAGGAAATGTGTTTTTAATGAAAAGTATTGCCGTGTACATCTTGTAAAACATATTTCTGTGCCACAACCGACTGTGATTTCCAGCAAGTCCTACCCCGCTACTAAGTTGAAGAGATTGCGAGAAGGTTTAAGGTACTTTTTTGTAAGTAGAACAGAAAAGAGCAATAGAATTATAATAGGGTGTAACGGCTACAAATGGGTAATTAAGCTCTCTGTACCTATGAGAAACCAAAAAGCGATCAAAACACTTGATGCGAAAGACTATCTCTACAAAGGTGCGGATGGTTGGACTCGCTGGGGTCGTAGTAAAGAGTGATAAGAATTAGCTTTTTCCAAATTTTGTTAGAAAAATAATGGGAGAGAAACCAGCGCTATATAACAGTGCGCTGCGTTTCTCTCCCATTATTTTTTGGTCACTCTAAGTCCCATGACCTACTTTCACATGACCTTGACCTTGAACTTTACCCCCCCCCCCAAATAAATAAAAATAACCCCCCCCCCCCTCACCCTTCCCTTTCCCCTTCCTCAACTTTCTCTTGCTTTATATAAGTAGCCGCTATGCAACTGGGTATGGGATATTGGCCGCTAACCTGGTGTACAGTGAACATGGCTCCGCTGGATGGTTCAAACTTTTACAACAGGCGATTTGAGCTAAAGAAAATGGAAGAAGTGGAGGAAGATGAATCTGAGCTAGAGGAAATGGAAGAAGTTGAGGAAGATGAATCTGAGCAAGAGGAAATGGAAGAAGTTGAGGAAGATGAACAATTGATATTTGAATATTTGCGTTGTGTAACTTTGGACCTGGAAGAAAGTCTTGACCCATACATGTGGGAAGCATTGGACTGGTTGCAGTTGGGCAGAACAATCTATATATTAATACGCAAGCATGTTTCATTTCCTCCTTTTTACTCAGCTCATGTACATCGTAGGAGAAATACGCGCATACCGTTAGAAAGGTATAGTCCTGTAGATGAGCAGAATCCCATTCTAATTCTCTTCGGACTCCAAGGCTAAGCCCCACAGGCTTTCGAAGTTCCAATGTTAATCTTATGGAAAAAGGAGAATTGATTGAATCATTTACACAGCTGTTGTAAAAACAAATGCTAGAGAAACAGGAAGAACATATGTTTCAGATATAAAATGTTTCTAAAATGTTTCTTCTTGGGACCAGACGAACTGAAATTTTGATCGAATTTCGATCATAAGGCGATCTCTAGTAGTAATTATATCACCAGTGTTGTTTCTTGGTAGCCCAATTTTGTATGTGACTGCAGACAATGCCGAATACATTTGGCAATGGGCGGAGTTGTTTGAGGATTTTAGGGGAAATGAGGAGTACAATAATTGGTTTAATATTTGTTTAAGATAAGCAGGGTTTTTTAAACCCAAAAAGGCTCTTTTCAGAGCTACCTAATACACCAATTAAGCATATGAGTTTTTTAACTCATGTGTGAGAGTTAATAGTTATTGGTTACTCCATAAGTTAAAGTTTGTTGACTTTGACCTTGAACTTGACCCCCCCCCCTCCTGCCTTCTATTAGTTGCATTATAAAAGCCCGCAGCTCACATATTTGCTCAGAACTTAACCAGTTGCTATATAGTGAACATGTCCAAAAGATTGGATTCATTCTTTGCTAAACATACAGAACTTTGGCCACTATTATATGGATTACATAGAAAGATTGAAGAAACAATTTTGAAAGATATGGGTGTAGGGGTTAAAGTGCTTGTATATCGTCGAGGTGATTACAAATTATTGTGTTCATGTACAGTCAGAATTGAAAATTTAAATAATTTATTTCCTTGGATGGTGCAATTACGTAATTTTGTAGAAGAAATGGAGTTTCAGTTGGAAGTAGCCGCAATGTATTATAAGCTTGATAAAGAAGAGTAATTATACTATGTTACAAATGTTTAACTATATGAAATATAGTGGGGGAAAATAGAATATATATATAAGACAGCAACTTCATACTCAGTATCACTTTGTTATAAGATATTACTTTGGTGTGAAGAGAAAAGGTTAATAATGGTTTTTAAGGATACACCTTTTTTAAATTATTTTGAAGTAAAAAATCAGTTTAATACAAATGAAAATATAACTTGGATAGAAGAGACAAATGAAGGTTCGGAAGAAGAATTGAATAATAGTCTGGCTGATTCTATATTGGAAGAAGAAATTTCGTCCTTTGAACAAGAAATATTTGAAGAGCTAATAAATGATAGTGATGAAGAAATTGTTAAAGAAGCAATTGAAACATTCATTTTAGATTCGTCAATTGATACATTGATATCCCCTATACAATCTTCAGACTCTGAATCGGACTAATGATATGTTGGTGTTTTTCTTACTGATCCCCCCCCCCTTCTTTCCCCTTCCCCATATTTGCTATAAAAGCAAGAGTTGATCAGGTTTTTTATTCATTATATGCTGTGTTGTTAGTAAAGTCATACACTTTATTAAACTATGTCTCCAAGAGCTACTACCTTTATATACATTACTGAAATTATTACACATCGTCAGATACAAGAACAAGAAGAACTAGAACAAGAGATGAATGTTACATTTGGAGAGTTAATAGAAGAAATAGTAGAAGAATTTATAAATTTAAACCAAGAAACAACTAATGAAACTGGAAATATATCAATAATGCATCAACCGGAAGAGTTAACCGAATCTGAAGAAGAAGAATCTGAATAAAATGGTGGGGGGTTGATTATTTAAGCAGGAAAGAAAACAGTTTAAAAATCATTTCATAATGGAGGACCGAGAAGCAATGTTTAAAGCTTTTTGTAAGGAAGAACCCTGGGTTCCACCGGTAAATTCCTTTACATATTATTTCCCACTTTTAGATATGGAGGATTGTAAAAAAATTCCAGACATTGGTTTTAAATTTCAAAAACAAGGAATGTTAATTGGTGTCACTGAAAAATATCACAATGAATATTCGGAAAGATTGGCGTTTAACTTTATGATGGACAATATGAATATTAAACCCAGTGAGTATCCATATTTTCTTTATAAATTTTTAGTTGAAAATGGTGCCAGTGTAACTATTGAAATATGTATTCAACATTTTTGGCCTACTGGGGATAGTGGTGGGGGAAAGTAAATAAATGTGTTGTTTAACCGGATAGTCTCTCACTCTTGTAAAATCATTCACCAACAATGTATCGTCCAATTTTATCTGATTTGGCTGCATCTCATGAAGAAGCTGAAGCTAGAAGGAAGAAAAGCGAACAAGCAAGACAAATTCAGTCTAATATTAATATGGAGTATTATAGGCTACAAATCCAAATCCCAGGTATGCATCTTGGAGAAAACAGAGTAAAGACTGTACATGCGGCTGGTAGTTATATTAAGTATTTGAAATTATTATTGGAAGATAGAGAGTGTAAAATTACAAAATTAGAAGATGAAATGAAGAAATTGAAAAATGAACTATTGCTTTTGAAAAATGGAAATAATGAAGTCGTAGTTGAAGAGGGTGCAGAAGAAGGAAATGAAATATTGGGAATTTGAAGAAAGAAGTTTAAACATCTGTATAAACTTATAAAAAACAAAAATAATAAAAAAATTAATAAAATAAAAAAAAAATATTAAAAAAATTAGATTTAGAATAGAGAGCGGGGAATAGATCACTTTGTGGCAATGGAATAACATGTCACTTAGTGCTCTATTCCCCGTTCTCGCATTAATATAATTTGACCTTGACATATATAAAATATGGTGGGGATAAAGTATTTAAGACGGATGAAACATGTGTAAACACTTCAGTTGAAATATTAATCTCTTTTATAAAACATGGTGGATACTCTATTTGAACTTTGCTTGAGGAAAATTATTTGTGATGGTTTTTTATTTAACCATATAATAAGATCAGGAGAATGTGTTATTCCAAACAGCATTAGAGAAGCTATTCATGAATACCGAAGACAAAATTATGGGTTTGGCATTATTGTTGCTTATAAATTTGCAGATGGGACGACTCTTTGTCAAGATTGTGCACGAGCAGCTATAGATGATTGGGATGAATTTGATCTTGAAGGAGGATATGTAGACCATCGTGTTAAGGCACCACTAATAAGGTTTGAAATCATGAATGAAAAATGTACAATCTGTGCACAACTGTTATTTAGATTTATTAGATGTAGATCATATTAAAAAAAAAAAACTGTTTAATGTAACACTATGGTGGGGAAATTTATTGAATGGTGGGGGAAAATAGAAGTGGGGGGTATTGGTTATATATGTTGCTCGATGTTCACCAATTTCTTTAGTCTTGTAATATTGTTTGAAAAAGTAACTTGTAATTTAGTAAAAAAAAAAATGAATTTTGAACTAGAAGTGACAAGCTTTAAAATAGTTGAAGAGGAGTGGACAACAGTTTCAAATTTTATTCATTCAAAACAAGATAATGGAACTCTAATGAAGGTATTTTGTTACATTTTAGAGGAAGGGGATGAAGACATAGTAAGAGACTATTTAAGAAATAGAGATATGTCAACTTCCAGCTCGGACTTTGTTAAATTTTTAAAAGACAACAATGTTAACGCGGAATTAGAAGTTTGGTTTTATGTTTAAAGAACTTGGTAGAGAGAGAATAAAAATGGTGGGGGAATTGTGTATAAAACAAGGTTTATACGCAGCAGGAGTTATTCGCTTACTACCATTTAAAAGAAGAACATCATAGAAAAAAATGGCTGAATCTCGGGACTATTCAACTCCTTCAACAAGTGAAAGAAAACCATTAAATTTGTCAAAGAAGATTGTGAATTTGTCAAGAAAAGGTAAACCTATAACACATCCGGAATTGAGCATTTTAGCTAAGGAACGTCATATAAAAGAGAAAACTGAATTGTATCAAATGCAGCTTTTAGTACCTTCATTGGACGTAGGCTGTACAAGAGCACATACATTGAGGACTGCAAACAAGTACATAATAGAACTGTTGGGTAAAATTGAAGTATTGGAAAATAAACTAAAAGAGTTGCAAAATCTAAATGTATGGAATCCAGCAAATGAACTCCCTGTTCTGCAGATGGAGCCAAACGATCTTCCTGCTACTTATGCATGGAACGCATTTAATGATATTGATAGAGACTCTCCTGTGAAGTACCAACCTCCTGCTGTGTAAAAAATGATGGGTAAAAAAATACAAAAAAAATAATAAAATATAAATGGAAAAAAAATTAGTTGTAGAATAGAGAGCGGGGAATAGATCACTCTGTGGCAATGGAATAACATGTCACTTAGTGCTCTATTCCCCGTTCTCGCATTAATTATGTTTGACCTTGACCTAAATAAACATGGTGGGGGAAGGTAATTGAGTGGGGGAAACTAGATAAAAGAAGTCCAACGCTCGGTTGGAGTCATTCTTATCCTAAACAGGCGTTTACTAACATAACATAAGAAAAGACAACATGAATAGTGAAAACATCATTTTGGATCTTTCATTAAGTGAAAAGAATAAAAAACAATATGCGGACTCTCGAAAAATGAAGATGAAAGAAATGGCAAAGGCAAGAGAAACAAGAATAAAACTAAAATATTATAAACTACAGAGGCTAATACCAGGAGTGAAATTGGGAGAAGTAAGAACCAGAACAATCGACATGGCTGCTGACTACATCAACCAACTTCTTATAGAGTTGACTATAAAAAATGAAAGAATACGTCAATTGGAATATGAACGTAAACAATTGTTTCACCAAGAAAAAGAAGAACCTATGAACTGTGTGATTAAAGACAATCAATAAAGAAAAGTTAAACAAAGGAAACTGCAAAATTACTAAAAATATTGAATATAAATTGGTTATTAATTGGACTTGCATTAGAGAGTGGGGAATAGATCACTTTGTGGTAATGGACTAACATACCACTTAGTGCTCTATTCCCCATTCTCGCTTTAAGTGTTGTTGACCTTGACCTAATAAAATAATTTATATAAAAGCAGCTACGAGAAAGAAGCTCTTTCATTTAATCGACATGGCTCCTGTGGATACCACCGACTATCCAAGTAAACCTATTGCAGAAATATTGTGTAAAATTCTACAAGAGGAGTTTGATGTGGAAGATGTGGATAATGACAGTTCAGAAACAGATAGTGTTAACAGTATGGAAGAAGAATTAATAAATGAAGGGAGTGAAGATGTAGAAATGGAGTTAACAGAGAATGAATACACACCATCATTGGAATTTGAAAATATTCATAATGAAACTCCAACATCCAGTCACGATCCAGATTTGGAATCAATACGTGGAAGATTAATTTTTTGTGCAAGACAATTATTTCCATATGAAGAAGAAGAAGATGAAGAAGATTAAAAATAGTGGTGGGGGTAAAAAGTGGTGGGGTAATACAGCATAAAAAGGAGGTATGAAAAAGATGCATTTCATTTATATGCCGAATTTCATAGGATAAACATCACTAAAATGCATCGTTGTGATATATGTTTAGAAACTTATGAAGATGAAATATTGCTAGACATTCATAAGGAGTTATATCATAATATAAATGAAGATTTAACACAAAATAAAAATAAAAATGCATCTGCAGAAGAAGAAGAAACAGCGGGACCATCTAATGCACTACCTAATTTAAGTATTCATGCATTGCCCGGAAGAGTAGTAACACATCACAAAATCCAAAATGAAAATTTAGAATTAGACAAATTTCTTGCCGAAGCAAAAACCATTGTAGTTAAACTTTTAAAAGAAGAATTAAAACGATTAAATTTTATTAAATTCGGCTTGTTATTGGATGCTATGTTTATAAACGTTGAAGAAGAATTGTCACCAAGAGGATTTATAACTAAAAACAGAACCATCATGAGTAGTTCAGATATTAATTCAATAGTAGAAGAATGTTTTGATGAGATCATCAATAAAATCCAAGAACATGAAGGACGAGGATCAGGTTGGAGTTTAGTTAATGTAGTAAGTATGGATATTAGAGTTCACAAGCATGGATATGGGGTAATGGGGAGCAGTTATATAGCTCTTCCAAAAAGGATTGAAGAAACAAAATCATGTGTAAATGTTCAAAATCATGATACAGAATGTTTCCGATATGCAATGACATCAAAATTCATATTAAGCAATGCACAAAGACCCAGCGAAGAATATGAGAACTATAGATACAGATATAACTTTCAAGGTGTGTCTTATCCGGTAGCCTTGAAGGATATTTCTAAATTTGAAAAACAAAACCCTGGAATATCTGTAAATGTATTTGGTTTGGACAGTTCTAACAAGGTGTATCCTTTGAAAGTGGTAAAAAACGAACTTGCAGACCATACGGATTTGTTATTAATTACAAAGGATGAAGTATCACACTATGTATGGATAAAATCATTTGAAAGACTTGTCAATAAACAATTATCAAGAAATGAACATAGAAAAATAATTTGTAAAAGATGTTTTTGTTTTAAAGAACTTAGAAATGGAGGACAAAATTGGTTACTGGAGCACAAACAACTGTGTAGTGAAAATTTTGAAGCTAAGATTATTCTACCACCATTAAATAAATCATATTTACAGTTTGAAAAAGTTTTCCATCAGTATCGCATTCCTATAGTAATATATGCCGATTTTGAATCAACACTTGTTCCAATTGAAGATGAAAACATTGAAGCAAGGAAGAGTATAAAATATCAAATGCACAAGCCTAACAGTTTTTGTTTATTGGTTAAATCCACATTGGTTGAAGAACATTTGAATGCATATGGATTGTCATCAAAACCCGTGGTGTATCGTGGTGAAGATGTTGCCAGAATATTTTTAAATCATCTATATGAAATAGCTGGCCATGTTGAAAATTTGTATAATAATATAGTACCAATGATACCAATGGAGGAAGAAGAGGAAATTCAACATGAAAATGCTACCCACTGTTTTCTATGTAAAAATGAATTTACTTTAAATAACTATAAAGTTAAAGATCACGATCATCTTACAGGATATTATAGGGGTGCAGCATGCAATGCATGCAACATAAACTATAAGATTACCAGAAGAATTCCTGTAATATTGCATAACCTTAGCGGTTATGATGGTCATTTTATAATACCAGAATTGGGGAGAGATGATGGTGCAATTGATGTTCTTGCAGAAACAACTGAAAAGTTTATAACCTTTAGTAAAAAAATTGGAAATATGAAGTTGCAATTTGTAGATTCGTACCGGTTTATGCCGTGCAGCTTATCAAAACTTTCTGAAAATCTTAGAAAAGAAGATTTAATAGAAACAAAAAAAATTGTAAACAATGATAAATTAGATTTAGTTCTTCGTAAAGGCGTTTTTCCTTATGATTACATTGACAATTTGGAAAAATTTGAAGAAACGTCACTTCCACCTAAAGAAGCTTTTAAGAATAAATTACATGAAGAGGACATCAGTGAAGAGGATTATCAACACGCTTGTAGAGTATGGAATGAATTAGAAATAAGAACCTTAGGCGAATATTCAGATTTTTATGTTAAATTAGATGTGACTTTACTCTGCGACATAATGGAAGAATTTAGAAACACCTGTTTTACAGCATATGGATTAGACCCACTTCATTCGTACACAGCTCCCGGATTGGCATGGCAGGCTATGTTAAAAGAAACAAAATGCAAACTTCAACTATTAACTGACATAGACATGGTGTTGATGATTGAATCCGGTATTCGAGGAGGATTAACCCAAAGTGTAACTAGATATGTAAAAGCAAACAATAAATATCTTCCAAATTACGACGCATCACAACCTAGCACATTTATAGGTTATTTTGATGCAAATAATCTGTACGGATGGGCCATGTCGAACCCTCTTCCATATGACAATTTTAAATGGGTTGATCCAAATTCAATCAATAACATCGCTGATATCCCTAAATATGGGGATATTGGCTATATTTTTGACTTTGATTTTGAATACCCAGAACATCTCCACGACCATCATTATGATCTACCACTATTAGCAAAAACAGAAATATCTCCCACTGGTAGATGGCCAAAATTGATGATGACACTTAACAATAAGACTAGGTATGTAGCTCATTATTGGACAGTACAGCAAGCGCTAGAAATGGGATTGAAAATTACGAAAATTAATAAAGTACTGCAATTTTCACAATCCTGTTGGTTAAAATCTTATATAGATAACAACACAAGAAGAAGAACTGCAGCAACATCCAATTTTCAAAAAGATTTCTTTAAATTAATGAACAATGCGATATTCGGTAAAACATTAGAAAACAAAAGAAATCACAAAGACTTAAGATTGGTTGTTGATCCAACAAAATTACAGAAATTGGTGCAAAAACCAAACTTTGCATCTTCTATAATTATTAATGAAAACCTTGTAGCCGTTTCTATGAATAAAATTTCAATTAAGATGGATCGACCCATATATGTTGGAATGTCCATTTTAGACATATCAAAAACTCACATGTATGATTTTCATTATAATAAAATGGTGAAATTTTATGGTAGAGATAATATCGGAATAGCATACATGGATACTGATGCATTCATCTATTGGATTATAACCAATGATATGTACAAAGATTTACGCACATTTGTTTATAAAAATGACTTTGATTTTTCTGACTACCCACAACATCACCCTAATTACGACAATGGAATAAACAAGAAGGTTTTAGGAAAATTTAAAGATGAAACAAATGGTGCACCTATGGAAGAAATTGTGGCATTAATGTCCAAACTGTATTCTTTTCAATTGTACATTAGTGAAAAAGAAGAACATCAAGTTGTAAAGAAGGCAAAAGGTATAAAAACATCATATTTAAAGAAGAATGTACAGTTTGAACATTTTAAAAGATGTTTATTTGAAAGCATGGAAACAACTGCAACTTTTAATACAATAAGAAGCTTTAATCATCAAGTCTACAGTGTCAAGCAAACTAAGTGGGGACTCAGCTACAAGGATGATAAGAGACATATCCAGGAAGACAATATACACACTCTACCTTTTGGACATTATTCTTTAACTCCTATCGACCAATAAAACCTATTCTTCGTCCTTCCACCTGTTTCCTTTTCCTTTCCGTAAAAAAGAGGGAGCATGGCAAGTTCAATGCCATGTTCCCTCTTTTTTACACAAATATAATATGGCCTTGACCCATATTTGTTAATAATATAAAAGGTGATAAACCATTTTGAGGATTAGTATTTTCTCAAGCGGTGTACAAACAACATCTGAAGATGGAAGGATTAAAGGATCAAATTGTAAACGAACTTCATAAGCCGGCAAGAAGAAAGTTTCCAAGAAGAAATACAATTATTAAAGGAATGAACGATCTTTACCAAGCCGATCTTATTGAGATGATACCGCATAGTAAATTAAATAAGGGATTTAAATATATATTAGCAATTATAGATTGTTTTAGTAAGCTTGCTGACGCTATACCACTCAAGGATAAGACTGGGAAAAGTGTAACAAAAGCTATGGAAGCAGCTATAAAGAAAAATAAATTTGTTATAAAACATTTACAAACTGATGATGGAAAAGAATATTTTAACAAAGAATTTACAGCATTAATGAAAAAATATAACATAAATCATTATTCTACAAATTCGGAAGTTAAAGCTTCCATAATTGAATGATTCAACAGAACATTAAAAGGAGCAATGTATAAAACATTTTCTAAACGAGGATCATACGTGTGGTACGATATATTACCGAAGCTTATAAAAGAATACAATAACAAGTTTCATCGCACTATTGGTATGAAACCTATTGAAGTAAATAGCAATAATGCTAAGCTTGTTTTGGAGCGTATTAAGAAAATTACTACTCCTAAAATTGAAAAATTAAAACCTAAAAAGTTTAAAATTAACGACAAAGTACGTATAAGTAAATATAAAGGAGTTTTTAGTAAAAGATATTTACCAAATTGGACTAACGAAATATTTACAATCTACAAAGTGCAACCGACAATACCAGAAACCTACATTTTAAAGGATAACAAAGGTGAACTACTTCAAGGCGGTTTCTATGGTCATGAATTATTAAAATCGACAGTAGGTGATGTATATCTTGTTGAAAAAGTTTTACAAAGAAAAAAGGATAAAGTTAAAGTCCGTTGGTTGGGATTTGATAGGAGTGAAGATTCTTGGATTCCTACAAAAGACTTGGTGTAATACTTTAATAACTCATTATGTGTTTAACCTTTAAACAAGATGGATACTGTACAGCAAAAAGAACGATTTAATATTAATAATATAGATGAATTGACAGTGGATAATAACAATTTAAACCATGGTAAACATGGTGAATTACTACCAAACTCTATAAGATGTTTAATAACTGGCCCTTCTAATTGTGGAAAAACAAATGTTGTTTTTAACCTTATAACTAATCCAAAAGGGCTACGTTTTAATAACATATACATTTTTTCAAAATCTTTGCAACAACCTAAATACCAGTTGTTAGATAAGATATTAGCAAATGTACCAGAAGTAAATTTCTACAAGTTTAATGCTAGTGAAACTATTATGCAACCAAATGAAGCTAAACCATTTTCTATATTTATATTTGACGATGTGTCATGTGAGAATCATGATACAATAAGAAGTTATTTCGCAATGGGGAGACATCATAATATTGACAGTATTTACATTGGTCAAACCTATAGTAAAATTCCAAAACAACTTATAAGAGATAATGCAAATTTGTTGATAATATTCAAGCAAGATGAAACAAATTTGAAACATATATATAAAACGATCATGTGAATGCCGACATGACATTTGATAAATTTAAAGAGATGTGCGGCAAAGCATGGGCTGAAAAGTATGGATTTCTTGTTATTATGAAAGATGAAGCTATAAAAGATGGAAGGTATCGAATAGGGTTAGATAAATTTGTATTAATCCATTAAATGAATAGCAGTATGTCTAGTAATGAATGAGACTTCATAGTGTAAACATGGTAAATCAAGAAAAACTATTGAAAGAAATAAAATCACTCAGTGATTCTATTAGGATAAAAAACCGTGCATTAAGGATGGGTATAAGCGAAAGAGAAGAATTTTTAGAGACTACATTTAAACCTATTACAGAACCTTTAAAACAAATATCAGAAACCATTAGTAAACCTCGTTATGAAGGAGATGTTTTACTACCAGTTTCTAAACAAGAAGTACAAGCATTAAAAAAAGAAGACAATGATGATTCATATACAAGCGCTAGTGACCAAGAAGAAACAAAAGAAAAAGATGAACCTATTGTTGAAAAGGAAGAAGAACAGCCAATACCTGAAGCAGAACAATCTATTCCAAATTTAACTCAATTGAGTAGCGATATATTACAACACGAACCTCTCGGAAGAAAATATATATTGAAAATGCTACATGATATAAAATCAAACCCCAATTTAAGTAAATCACACATATACGGAGCAAGAATTGATGGGAATGAATTAAAAATAGGTGATTCAAAACTTAAAATAACTGAAGACGATTATATCATTATTGGTGAGCATAAATATAAGGGAACAAAAGGATTATATGAATTAATTTTTAAAAACATACCATTGAGATATTCGACCAAAGATTTAAATACTTTTAAGGAAATTTTACAAAATACTAATGCACATAAAAGGAATTACTCAAAGGATGCAATAATTAATCGTTCACGCGCAACAAAATATAACATTGTTATAAAAAAGTTGTTTCCCCCACGAAAACTACCAACATTACGTACCGCACCAGTAGTGAAACAACCGCTAAAAAGAAAATCTTTATCACTTATGGATTTATCACTTCTTGAACAACATGGTAAAAAGAGTAAAGGAGATACTTCAACATCTGGCAAAGGACTGATGAAAAATCTGTACAATACCAATGTAATTTATTACAAAGACATTAATAAATTAGTTGACAGAATGAGACTATTACATGAAGCTATGGAAGCCGGTCATACAGGTTTAAATAATGAATGGGTGGCTCTAGTTGATGAACTTAGAAGTCGAGGTGTCGTCGTATAATTGTCCGCAGATATAAAAGAACGGCAAGCATATAATGTATCATTTTTAACATGAGCGTCGACAAGTTTGGACGGTACTCCGCGTTAGGAGTGCAAGTTGGAGAAGACAGAAAAAGAAGTGGATTGCCGCAAACACCTGAAGGTGACTATAGCATAAGTAATAAACGTTTAAAACTAGTTAAAGATCCAGAAGAAGATACTGATGGAGCAAATTTAAAGACAGTAAAAGAAGCTACTTCAACATCATTAAAATTACTTAAGGATACTTACGATGTTAAATCACATAGAATAATTAATGTTGGTAAACCAACTGACAGTTCTGATGCAATTACTAAAGAGTATTTATCATCTGAACTTTCAAACACTTTAAAATTGCAGTGGGGTAACAATTTAAAAGATGGACAAACATATGATGCTGGAAATCATAGGATAACCAATGTGGCAAATCCAAAAAATGATAAAGATTCAGTTAATAAAGAATATTTACATTCTATAATACCGGAAAAGACTCAACGAGGATTTTCTTTTTATAAGTTTATTATAAATGACATTGGATACCCAAAGGAAGACGGCGATGCTGTAAACCTGAAATACATCAAGGACAACTGTATTTTACAAGATGGTGATGAAATCGATTGTTATGGGAAAGTATTGTCAAATGTAAAGTTCGGTTCTCAACCAAAAGACGCTGTTACTATGGAACAACTATCTAAAGAATTAAAAAGGGGAACATCGAATTTTGTAAAACATGAAGATGCCGTGCTAAAGCGAGGAGATACATTTATACATGGAAATGAAAAGTTTAATTTAATGCAAGGAAATAATGATGAATGGGATGCAGGACGTAAAACAATAACAAATGGAAGATTTGGTATAAAAGATACAGATGTACCTCTAATGGTGCAAACATTAATTGCTACTGGTGGTACATTAGGTACATACAATGGTCGTAATAGAAGAATAAAAGATATTTATCCTGGTTACGAAGCAAATGATTGTGTTACAATGAAACAAACAATAACTTGGGATAAACACTTTGGGACCAAATATGATGCAAAGATGAAGAAAATAATTAATATTTTACCAGGAGAAGATTTAAATGATGCTGCTACTATAGGACAAGTTATAACAATGTCAAAAAGTGATTCAAACGCTTACACATGTAATGATAAACGTATTATGCAGTTACACGATCCTCAACATCCGAAAGATGCTGTAACTTTAGATTGTTTAATAAGAATAGTGGGCAATTTACTTATTGATACCCACAATCATATAGCTAGTACAACAAATCATGTGATGATTCAACCCGATGAACGAGAAGCATGGATTAAAAATAGAATCATAAATCAATATATAATTAATTTGAATAATTAATTATTTAAATATAAAAATTGTGCATAAGTTATTCATTTATATAAAGCATCTCGTTGAGTAAACACGCCGGTTATATATAAAACAACATAATGAAGATCGCACCGCTCAGTCGTCGTCAAGTCAGCGGCAAGAAAGGACGTGGTATAACATCGGCTGCGTTATCCCTTCTCAAACGAATTCCTGTTGGTGCTGTTGTAAATCGGGCAATAGACGCTCTACCATACGAATTTCATCTGCCCGGAGGTTATCAATATTGCGGACCCGGAACTAAATTAATTGGCAAAACGTTTAGCAAGAGGGGATCCTGGAATTAATAAATTGGATCAAGCTTGCAAAGAACACGATATAGCGTATTCCAAGTTTGCTGATTCAACAAATAGATCAATAGCGGATAAAGCGCTAGCAGAAAAAGCTTGGCAAAGAGTTAAATCAAGTGACGCAAGTATTGCAGAAAAAGCAGCCGCTTGGGCAGTAACTACAGCTATGAAGGCGAAAACAAAATTTGGTGGCGGAAAACGTCGGAGAGGAAGACCTGCAAAGAAAAGAGCTCCTAAAAGAGGTGGAAACATTAAAAAGAGACGTCGTAGAACTCGTAAAACAAAGACAAAAAAGACTTCCGTTTGGTCAATGGTAAAAAACGGAGCAGGTCTATACCTAAGACCGTACCGTGTGTACTAAATAAGAAAAATCAATTGATAATTCCAAATAAAGCCTTAACAAATTATCAATTATCAAATTATGTAAAATGTTTGAAGATACCATTTTTTAGGGGAGTTTTTATGAAAGACGCATTACCAAAAAACATATGGAAAAATGAAACTGGAATAGTAAATTTAGATTCCTCCTATGGTCCAGGAACACATTGGGTATGCTATAAAAAACTCGGACAAAGCGTTTATTATTTTGACAGTTTTGGCAATCTACCACCACCTAAAGAACTTCAACACTACTTTAGAAACTCTAAGAATATATTTTACAATTATAAAAGAGAACAACCTAACAATACAGAAATATGCGGACATTTATGTTTGGAGTTTTTAGCAAAAAGCGTCAGTCAGCTTTAAGATGTCATCGTACACAGTGTCACTGAGCGGAAATTCATCTACATTAAAAAGTACTCTTTTCCCAGCACTGCGTCTATCTAAAGATAGATTATGGGAAGCGGCATTATTAGATTTCACTACATACAATTCAATTCCCAACATTACAGAGGGTAAAAACAATTTACTACATTATTATGAAAGTAAAGATAAAAAAGGAAACTATTCAGAATTAAAAATAATCACCTTGTCTACAGGAGCATATGAAATAGATGATATAAACCAGCTATTACAGAAGCAGCTAGGAGAAGAAAATATCTGTATAAAAGGAAACAACAATACTTTAAAAGCGGAAATTACCTCAAAATATTATATAGATTTGAGTTTAAAAAATTCAATCGGTAGTTTACTCGGATTTTCAGATAAGAAAAAAAAAATCTTAGATCCCGGAACTACTCATACGGGTGATACCACAGTAACAATATTAAAGGTTAATAGTATTGATATAACATGCAATATTATACACGGATCGTATAGAGATGGGGTAAACCAACATATTTTACATACATTTTATCCAACAGTAGCTCCTGGGTTTAAAATAGTTGAGAAGCCACAAAACCTTATATACCTACCGTTAAACACCAGTTTTATTTCAGACATCGTACTGAACATATCAGATCAGGACGGTAATAGTGTTGACTTTAGAAAAGAAACAATTACAATACGGTTACACATAAAAGCGGTAACTTAAGTATAACATGGGATTAACATTTAAACCACAACGGAAAAGCCGGGAGCTCAGTAGCTCTTCAACATTGGACGAGTTAACACCGGACAACATACATTTCCTACAAAAAATTGGGTTAAAACTAAATTACAATGGACATTCTGGATATATCTCAAGGTCCGACGTTCGACGAAACCCTATGGGAGAAGGAATATCACACGCACAACCCTTACACTTCATCAAAATTAAACAATAATGATGAAATAAGGATTCCCATTCAACAACAAGATATTTACACATTACCCTGTGAGAGTTATTTATATATTGAGGGACAAGTATTAAAATTGGATGGAAAAACTGGTTCGTCTGTTCCTTTTATAAATAACCCAATGGCATATCTTTTTGACGAAATAAGATATGAAATATCAGGAGTGACAGTTGATTCAACAAAAAAGGTTGGTATAACAACAACACTAAAAGGATTAACATCATTAACACCACATGAGAAGAATTCAATAGTCACCGCCGGATGGGTTACCCCCGATAAAGACAGCATAACACCAAATTCCAATGGTCATTTTGATTTTCACATACCTTTACGATTGCTTTTGGGATTCGCTGAAGATTACAAAAGAATAATAATAAATGTCAAACAAGAATTGGTATTACTCAGATCTTCAACTAACAAAGACTTGATACTAGCAGCAAGTGGCACTGAAGAAAGTAAACTAGAATGGCAGCTACAATTAAATAAAATCGTGTGGAGAGTACCTCATGTAAGATTAGCCGATGAACATAGAATCGTATTGTTAAGAAAGTTAAAATCTGACCGTGATATTGTAATGCCGTTTAGAAGTTGGGAATTCCATGAATACCCCATATTACCTCAAACAGAACGACAAACATGGACTGTTAAAACATCTACTTATTTGGAACGAGCAAGGTACATAATACTAGGGTTTCAAACCAATCGAAAAGATGTTATAACCGCACACGCAGGTCAATTTGACCATTGCAATATAAAGAATTGCAAAGTTTTTCTAAACTCTCAATTCTTTCCTTATGACAATTTAAATGTCATGTTTAGCAAAAAGCGTTATTCCATCTTATACGATATGTATGCAAGATTTCAATCGTCATATTATGGAAAAACTAATACACCACTGTTATCACCTGAACAGTATTATTCAAAAGCCCCAATAATCGTTATCGATTGCTCAAAGCAAAATGAATCAGTAAAATCGTCAAGTGTGGATATAAAAATCGAAATGGAATTTGAAGATAAAATACCAGAAGGTACTTCGGCATATTGTCTCATTTTACATGACAAAATAGTAACATATACTCCACTAACTGGAATAGTTAAAAATGTGTTATAAAAAACGGTTTTTAGGTGGGGGCGATTGTTATAAAAGGAGGAAAACGAAGTAGAAATTTCATTATTTGTTTGACCATCCTATGGGAAACATCGTTAGCAAAATGAGTTCACTTAATGCAAATACTAACGAAGAAGAAACTACACCGCTTATAGCCGACAACAGTTCCGATATAGAAAAACAAATTGAACAAGAAATGGATGAGTTCCTCAAGTTTAAACATAAGAAAAGAGAAGAGGAAGTTGAAAAAGGAATTAAAAAAAGAAAAGTCGATGACATTATTTCCACCAATATTTTAACAGAGGTATTTCTTAGAATCTACTATCCCATCTCATCATGTATGACAAAAAGCGTATCTGCCGGAGTAATAAAATCATTGGAGTATTCACCAACTATTATTTTGAATCATGGATCTAAAATGGTGTTTTTCTCTGAAATTTCCTGGGAATCGTTTATGAAGCATATACATCTTTTAGAATGTTATTTAAGTAACAATACATATGGAAGAAGAACGAAATTAAGTTTGCTAGAATCAAATATTGAAATCGATATAGTAAAACATCGGGGAGGACAAATTGTTCGTTTTAGAGATTTAACTAAACATGACATAAAAATACACCTTACAAAAGATGAATTCTACACCCTCAGCTGTGCTACAGGTCCTATCACAAGATATCTAAAACAACTAATATTTTCAAGCGCAATCATAAAAGAATATTTAACCGATACATTGGATAGACAACCATATGTACCAATCCTATACGGTCCCGTAGATACTTCCATTTTCAATAGAATACCTCACGAAGTTGATATGTGGAGACAGTTGCACAACTATCAGACTAACTTCGGTATAGATGAAGAAGCACAAGAAATGAATGAAGAAGCATCTTGCAGCAACCAACCCGCAGTATAAAAAGACGCCCTCCATAATTTTACAAACAGTCCCATACCGACCTTTGTCATGAATAAACAAGTTTCATTTTCAAACCAATACCAAATAATGGAGGTAAAACGAGGTATAATTGAATTTCAAGCGTTTCGCGGTAACGACGGACATTTTATCATTAAAGAGTTAGTTATTCTAGACATGAACACATCTGTCGTTTATCACTATTTATTCCAACCTCCTATACCGTTCAACAGATTAACTACTAAAGCAAGAGTGACAAACAAATGGTTGATGAAACATTTTCACAACCTGAGATGGGATGAAGGTTTTATCCACTACAGTATGGTGCCGCACATTATGAATCATTACTGTAAGGAATTTAAAATTATCTACACAAAGGGATTGGAGAAAACCGCTTGGATACAAGCATTTACAAACCATGAAGTGATAAATGTGCAAGTGGATAGAGATTTTCAGTGTCACTTTGCCAACATTTGTATCTCTACCAAAAACTTTAAACATCGGCAGTCCCAATGCGCTTTAAAGAACGCTTATCGTTTGAATGCATATCTACAACAGAATGGTGGGGGGTGGGAAGGATATAAAAGCGACAACGCAACCATGACCCAGCATGAGTATTACTCTAGCCTCCGAACAGTCAACACCTCCCACACAGATTCGCAAGACTAAGAATAATATTAACAATAAATAAGAAGAAGAAAAAGTAAAGATGACGTCACAAACATTTTTACAATCTCTTGTCGATCAATTTAACAAACATTCAAAATCTACCGTCTTACCGACTAAAAGATGTTCAGAATTAAAAGAAGAAAAACATTATGTTATCCACACCATTAAGAAGATGGAAACTAGTGTTGGGGACGCCATCAACGTTACACTGAGTGAAGCGCCCTACACGCCCGGTGATGAACCAAAATTTCAAACATTTCTTCCTAAGCGCTTCGTGCACCTCCTGCAAAACGAAGATCTACGCCTTATCCACCCCGGCTCTCTGTACTTGGCATCCCACGGTCCAAGCGGAAGCAATTCAACGGAACTTACACTTCACGTCATGCCTACTGCCAACAACTAATTTATTTTTTGTAATACTTTTGTACACCTTTGTGAATTATTTTGAAAATAAATAAAGATGAAAAAATAAAAAAAAAAATAAAAAGCAATATATCACTATGTGTCTTTGCACATGGTGATATATTGCTTTTTAAAAAAATAATTTTAGATGACCTTGACCTAGTTACAAAAACTATATAAATGGAGTAATTTTCAAGGGGATTTCCTCAGTCTACAATTGACTTCCGTGCTGTACACATCTCCCTTGGTTGTCCAATTATTTAAACAACAACATGTCTCTCAAAATCAAATGCGCATCATACGATACCTCCACCATCACAACTTTTGAACAACTCGACAATTTCACTAATGAATTGCGAGTACTTCTTGCAGGCGGTTATCACTTAAATGCCGATGTTTACGTTACAAATAAGAAGATGTTTTCAAAACAAAACTACTGCGATGATGAAGTGTACTTTTCTACACAAACGGCAACAACATCTAGCCCTTCTACTCAAAATAATGTTAAATTCCACAAATACTACTAATGTTGAATTACAATAACAATACTCCATCAACTTGAGGCTTCGCTATAAAAAGGCTATTCAACCCAGACTAAATCATCATTTGCTTTTTGACAACCGCAGCGATAACAACTACAACTACTATGCTGTACCGAATGATGATTGAATTTAATGGTAAAATATTTGGAAAGGACTATCAAACGGTAGAAGAGATGAGCTCCGATCTTGATGTATTAACTAAAGAAGGCTTCCAACCAAAGTTAATTCTAAAATTTCCAGAAGTACATCCACTATCCACTGAAGATCTCGTCGCAATGGCTAGAGCAAAAAAACAAGAACATGAAGTAAATATTAAAAAAGAGAAAGAAGAAAAAAAAGACGAACCTATATCTTAAGTGTGCAACTTTTTAATATTTGTACCCCATTCTTTTTTAAAACTCCATTTGGTTGACCTTGAAATTACCCCCACCACTTTTTTCTTTTAATAAAACTCTCTATTCTATACTATACACCTTCATTTCCCAACTCCACTTAGAACCGTCAACATGGAAAAGAAAAAAGAAGACTACAAACCACGCTACTGTTGTGAACAAAAATGTACCGATATAGGAAGATGGATGGTAGACGGATTAGCTTGTAGAAAATGTGAATTCTTCGGATCCTGTTACTGCAAATGCAAAACAAAACAACTACCACCACCAGAATTGCAAACCTTCAAAATTTATAAATCAAGATACTTCCACACTTGCTGTCCCCAGAGATGTTTCAAATTTCACCCAGAAAGACTTTTTAATTGCCGAAAGTGTGATGCATATTATAAAGACGACTTTTGTACATGCATCAAACATTTGTGCAAATATAGATCAGATTGGTCTTCTGATCCTATTCAAGCTTCAGATGTATAGCTGTAGTCACTGACTGCAGCTTTTTTTTAAAATTTCATTTGGTTGACCTTGAGATTTACAATATATATTCTACATACCCTTTAACATGCTTCTCATTTACACTACATTGCTTGGACTAACACCAACATGGGTGACAGATTCATTTCTTTTGAACATTTAATTACCGAAAGAGATGAGATGGAAACTCTATTTCACAACTTACTCACACTTATGGATAGGTATCCTTTGAAATGGATCAACATCAAAGTAAAATATGTGGATCCTACCAGAATATTTTCATCATCATCATCATCATCTTCCAACAGTGCAGGGGAAGAAGAAGAACCAACTTATGGTATTACAATTATTGAATTAAACAGCAAGGAACAAGACAATCAAATTCAAATTATAAATAAACTTAGTATTTAGTTTACAAAAGTGATTGGTATTTCTATTCTATATTAATGCTATTATTATTTTATTTCTATACACTTCCCACAACCTACCCGAACGGCGTTTCGCGGCAAACTGCGGTAACCGAAGTTCTCTCGCTTCTCGTTTTGGATTACCCCCACTTCTTTTCTTCCCCCCCACCACTGTTCCCTGTTTCCATATAAGCGACCGCCTTACCGTCGCTCACCATTTGTTTGCCTACCGCCGAACGATGAGCCAGCCTCCATTAGCAAAAAATACTACTACTTTTGCAGTAACATCGCAACAAGATTTACAGGATATTTTTCAAACTTTAACCGATGTTGTAAACACACCAACAACACGGTTACTATTACTGTTGAAATTACCTACAATTGTCCAGAGTGTGAAAGGATGGAAAGCGATAATGTTGAAGAATTAGAAATGCCAAACAACAGTCCTTCATCCGCCCACCATTCGACACCAGATGATGAAAGCTAGTCCTACACAAATATTCTTTTTCAATCCCCCACCACTTTACATTAAATATATATATCCTCCCCTTATTTGCTCTCCTCATTCCATCGCCTACTTTTACACCATCTACACCGCTCCTCTCTAACCTGTACACAAACATGATGGACGGCTTTTCAATCACATCACAATTGGAAGACGATAAATTAAAACTCGAAATTAACAGAATACAATTGGAAGCACAGAATCAGGAAGAAATGATCCGGCTGTTAAAGCTCTTCAAATGCGTACTGTGGTTGGTATGCCTCTATCTGCTCATCGCCATCACCATCGGCATTTACCAGACCGTCACCGCCAAACATCGCTTCGACACCACTTCCAATAAAAATTCTACTTGGCTTTCCTAAAATAAATTATTAATTCCCACAGCCCCACAGCCCCCATCCGCTCCCGCCACACTCCCGCCCGCCCCACTCGTCCCCACACTCCCCACCTTTTTTAAAACCCCCTCCAAATGACCTTGACACACTTACCAACCCCTCCCCAAACCCCCCAAAAAACCCCCAAATCAACAACACACACCTGCCAGTTACAACCGCTGACCTTGACCTGTGCCAGAACCGGCAAATCCCTTCTACTCAGATTTATACCCATAGAGGGGGCGAACAATGAGTCAGAGTATCACATAGGTCTATGTTGGGTGCGGCCACGCCCAAAACCGCTCGGAAAGTATCGAAAAGTTCAAGGTCGTGTCTGCCCCCAAACCGGATGATAAACAACGAGACGTCTGTTCCAGGCTGAGCAATGAAAATCCCACACATCATAACATCTAGAACTAGCATAGTTGTAGGTGCTGTGACTGATTTCTTTATCAATAAAGTAAGATGATAAAGAAGAAAGAAGAAAGAAGAAGGAAGAGATAGGAGAAAGAGTCTAAGAAAATGAAAAATACTGGAATCGGAGTGATAAATACAGGGTGGAACAAAATACCCGATCTATTTTGTAATTAAATTGGTGAAAAACCCCAGACACGTGAACTTGTGAAATTTAAAACTTTTTTAAAACCTAATATGTAAGACATTGTCAGCGGAATAAAAATTATCATCTTCTACTCTCTGCTTCAAAACTTAGTTTGGATACATGAGAATATACATATTCAAATATTCTGTTATTGGTCCCAATATATTTTTCTTGTGCACTAAATAAGAAATCTCATTATGTATTTCATATGCATTGTTCTATTCTGAGCCTCTGATGTTTGTTTTACTCTTATTTTTCTATTTTTCTGCCTTAAAAAGTTTGCTATATTTTGGTTGTTATAGCTTTAATTTATTTGTTTTGCCTTAGTAGAGAAAAAAATTGTACACACAAAAATATGTTTACCAAGAGTTGTTAAAGTGAACTAAAATATTATATTATATAGTAAATGAAAAATTTATATCAGTATCTCAATTTAATTACATTATTTCGAGCAATGGGAACACTAGTAAAAACAATTAGTTTCACGATATACAGGGTGGAAAAAAAGTCTGGAAACGGTCTAATATCTTTAAAAGTATTTAAGTAATAAAACTAAAACTTTGCAAACTTATTTTAAGTGACAAAGTCTACTGCCTGAACAACTTTTTGTCCTTAGACCTTCAAGGGGGGACGGCCCATAAGGAGTAAGAAAAAAATCTAAAATGTAAGCATAGGTCAATATGTACATCAAATTAAAGATCTCTAAAAATAGAGAACAATGCCGCAAACCCGACCTCAAAAGGATGACCGTGTCAAAAATGGCAGGCGATCAAACTTTTCATTAAAATCATATTGCTGAAAACAAAAAATACAATAACTCCCGATACACTCAACCTTTTGAAGTCGGGTTTGTGTCAAACTGCTTAAAATGCAAAGCGCTTTAAAATGATGTATCATATGACGTAGGCCAAATGAGTTTCTCTGACGACTTCCACAAAGGGACGTCCGTAAAGGAAGTCTTGGGAAAAACTTCATTGGCTTACGTCAAATGATGCATCATTTTAAAGGACTTTGCATTCCAAGCAATTTGCCACAAACCCGACCTCAGAAGGTCGAGTAAATTGGGAGTTATTGCATTTTTTGTTTTCAGCAATATGATTTTAATCAAAGTTTGATCGCCTGCCATTTTTGACACGGTCATCCTTTTGAGGTCGGGTTTGCGGCATTGTTCTCTATTTTTAGAGATCTTTAATTTGGTGTACATATTGACCTATGCTTACATTTTAGATTTTTTTCTTACTCCTTATGGGCCGTCCCCCCTTGAAGGTCTAAGGACAAAAAGTTGTTCAGGCAGTAGACTTTGTCACTTAAAATAAGTTTGCAAAGTTTTAGTTTTATTACTTAAATACTTTTAAAGATATTAGACCGTTTCCAGACTTTTTTCCACCCCGTATATATAACGTTTCAAAACTAGGCCAATAAATCATTGAAAAATTTCAAGCTGAACTTAATCTGTAATAACTTTAAAGCCAAAAACATCGACAGATTTCCCCCGGGTGTCGACCCCCATGATGCATGCTGGTCATGAAATACTCGGCCCGGGCCCGGGAGTGTCAGAAGGCAAGGAACTGAGGGGGCCGCCGTCTCCGACCTTGCGGGGTATCGGAAGTGACTCCACCTTCAGCTTACTATGTTATGCTACGATACTTTCGTAATACTGTACTCCATGATGCACGCAGAACGCTCGGCCCGGGCCCGGGAGTGTCAGAAGGCAAGGAACTGAGGGGGCCGCGCCGCCGTCTCTGACCTTGCGGGGTATCGGAAGTGACTCCACCTTCAGCTTACTATGTTATGCTACGATACTTTCGTAATACTGTACTCCATGATGCACGCAGAACGCTCGGCCCGAGCCCGGGAGTGTCAGAAGGCAAGGAACTGAGGGCGCCGCCGTCTCTGACCTTGCGGGGTATCGGAAGTGACTCCACCTTCAGCTTACTATGTTATACTACTATACTTTCGTAATACTGTACTCCATGATGCACGCAGAACGCTCGGAACGGGCCCGGGAGTGTCAGAAGGCAAGGAACTGAGGGGGCCGCGCCGCCGTCTCTGACCTTGAGGGGTATCGGAAGTGACTCCACCTTCAGCTTACTATGTTATACTACGATACTTTCGTAATACTGTAACACTAACACCGTGCAATGATTCAAAGGTTAAGGCCGCCTTTTGTTGCGGGTTTTTGCTCTCACTGAACGTAACGCAGAAAGGTGCTAATTACTCGCCTTTATAAAGTGACAATTAGAACATGATAGTCCGGGGAATTTAGCCAAAATATGGCCTTGACCTAGACAAAATTGGCCGGGTAACGAGACCTAGTGGAATGAGTTTGGTATGTGTCCCTGATCATTTGGTAAAAATTCCCAACTTTCCCCACGACAGGAACATCCGCCATTTTGGAAAATGGCGGAAAAAGCTGATTACAGCGTAAGTGTTTACTAAAATGGGATTTTCATAAAGACAACACCACTTAGATTCACCCAAAAACGTTTATATTGTTCAAAATTAAATACCGTACAAGAAAATACCATATTTATTGGTATAAATCATGTTTTTAGTTTCAATATGTGCACTGAAATTTAATATTTCGTCAAAATTTTTGGAAGTTATGTTGGTTTTTTGTAATTTACGGCGTTAATATCAAAGATACGATAATTTTAGCCCCTATAAGAATTGTAGCCCTTAAAATTTTGCGTCGATTGCATATATAATATTCTTTGTTGGAATAATAATAACGCTGTTCAATGCCTTGAAGTCTGAAATATTCACGGTTTTCAAAAGGGGTAAAAAATGGGTTTCTTGCATTTATGGACCTCCATTTTCAAAATTCAACATTTTTAACTGAAACCATTTAGAAGAGCTTAAAAAAACAAACAATTCAGTATTTTGAAATTTGAACTTGGCTTGAACGTGTTACGAAAAAAAGCCAAAAATAGGTTTCCCATGTTAATCGTATGGGAAATCAACTAAACCCTGTATCTCGCTTATTTATCGGCATAAATTGATAAAATTTGTTATGTACATTCACTAGGTAGGGTTTAACTGATATTTGCTTACAACACCCATATTTCGGCAAACCTACACACTCACCCCCATGGGGTTTATGGGAAAAATTAAAAGTGCCGAATATTGATACAATTTGATATTTACCTTGAATAACCATTATTATTCCTAACAACTAACATTTGATAACAACATCCCATTGCAACAAACCTACATACGCATTTCTATGGTGTTTATGGGGAAAATACAAAATCTCAAATTCCTTAGGAAATTCGCTAAGTACGCAGGTTCGCTGCGACGGGGGTATTTGATAATAAGACAAGAAAACTATATGCAATTAATTTAATCATTTTTACAGATTGCATGATATTCAGTGAAAAGAATGTTTTGATATGAATATGTAATTTAATTTATTAATACTTTGTGTATTGTGTATCAAGAAGTCATTACAAGAAAGTTTAAATAAAGAAAATTAAGTACCAATCAAATTATAAATAGATAGTCAGACATTTCAGATTATAAAACTAATATTTATGTTAGTTTTTTAAAATATAGATCAATATATTTTATATCTTAATAGATCACCTGAACCTTCCAGTAAAATGGAACAACTAAGCTTAAAAGGGAAACAAAGACATGGTTATTTTTTTAAAATTTGCCATTATTTAAAAAAAATGTTGAAAAAAACTTAGTAAAATTAGATTAACAAAATTAAATAGCGTTTTTTACAGATTGCATACTATTTATTTGAAAGAGTATTTGATATTTTGATCATTGAGTCATTAGATGCAGGTGTATATAATATCATATACGGTAAGTAATGGGGCGTAATGAAATTATAACATAATTATAGTTGGAAATTACAGGTAGTTAAAATTAAAAGAAATCGTTACAGGTAGTTTAACGAAATCGACCAATGTTTGTAAGCTTTAAGTGGTATGAGCTTTACGAAAATATCATTTTAGTAAACACTTACACTATAGGTAATTAATTTTCCGCCATTTTCTAAGATGGCATTTTCAGAGATGATGTCTCTGTCCTTGCTAGCGAACGGCCTCACGAATCTAAATTTAAAAAATATTGGTACCTGTGTATTAATTTGAAATTTATATACCCATCTATTGTGGACTATACAAGCGGAATAAATGGCATATAGAATTTTGCGTTTTTTATATCTTGGTTTAAATATCAAGATTAAATTGGTTTATTTGATTAAAGTAATTTGTTTATAATTTTCTCGTCATATTATCAAATACCACCGTCGCAGCAAACCTGCGTACTTAGCGAATTTCCTAAGGAATTTGAGATTTTGTATTTTCTCCATAAACACCATAGAAATGCGTATGTAGGTTTGTTGCAATGGGATGTTGTTATCAAATGTTAGTTGTTAGGAATAATAATGGTTAGTTAAGGTAAATATCAAATTGTATCAATATTCGGCACTTTTAATTTTTCCCATAAACCCCATGGGGGTGAGTGTGTAGGTTTGCCGAAATATGGGTGTTGTAGGCAAATATCAGTTAAACCCTACCTAGTGAATGTACATAACAAATTTTATCAATTTATGCCGATAAATAAGCGAGATACAGGGTTTAGTTGATTTCCCATACGATTAACATGGGAAACCTATTTTTGGCTTTTCTTCGTAACACGTTCAAGCCAAGTTCAAATTTCAAAATACTAAATTGTTTGTTTTTTTAAGCTCTTTCAAATGGTTTCAGTTAAAAATGTTGAATTTTGAAAATGGAGGTCCATAAATGCAAGAAACCCATTTTTACCCCTTTTGAAAACCGTGAATATTTCAGACTTCAAGGCATTGAACAGCGTTATTATTATTCCAACAAAGAATATTATATATGCAATCGACGCAAAATTTTAAGGGCTACAATTCTTGTAAGGGCTAAAATTATCGTATCTTTGATATTAACGCCGTAAATTACAAAAAACCAAAATAACTTCCAAAAATGTTGACGAAATATTAAATTTCAGTGCACATATTGAAACTTAAAACATGTATTATACCAATAAATATGGTATTTTCTTGTACGGTATTTAATTGTGAACAATATAAACGTTTTTGGGCGAATCTAAGTGGTGTGGTCTTTATGAAAATCCCATTTTAGTAAACACTTACGCTGTAATCAGCTTTTTCCGCCATTTTCCAAAATGGCGGATGTTCCTGTCGTGGGAAAAGTTGGGAATTTTTACCAAATGATCAGGGACACATACCAAACTTATTCCACTAGGTCTCGTTACCCGGCCAATTTTGTCTAGGTCATTCGCTAAATGACCCGGACTATGAATGTTTAGTTACAGTGACTGGCTATATATATAATGACCCAAAACATATAATCAAATTCAATTTAAATCGTTTGTTTGTTGGTAATAGATATTTAACTATAATTACTTTGGGTTTTTTTCTATCTCAATCATGATAAATATTCGTATGATTCAATAAGAAATGGAATAACGCAACGCTGGAAAGAAATCAAATTTTGATCCATATGATCATTTTTCTTCAAGTGCGATTTATTTTGCCGGTTAATGTAACTACTTAAGTTCAGAGTTCTGGGATTTTTTTTATCTTATTAATTAGTTTTTGAGCACAGTCTAGTAATACGCTTTAAGTTTTAGGCATTTTGTGGCTTTTGTCATTCGATTCCAGGATTCTTCAAAATGATTGTTTGTTGCCAAAATAAAAATTGGTGGGATAGGCTTTAATTGGTGGGATGTTAACTGTTAATTCGTCTATCAAAGAGTTTTTACAAAGTATAGCAAATCTTATGGTAATCTCTGAACGCTAATTTAAAATTGCCAAATTTATTAGTACCAAAATATGCAATGCAGCATGGTTAAACTCTATAAATAATATTGAGTAATGCTTGTCATTTATCACTTTTCAAGAGATTTTGCAACTTCTATCACCAAAAATAGCTAAATCCACCATTATCTCACAGAATATCTTTTAGCGTTTAAAGTATTTCATTTCCTCTGCACTATAGAGTCTAGGTAGTTATTTGACAAGTTGATACCAAGAGTTAGTTTCTGACCGATTCACATTGTGATGGCACATCGGTTGATCGTCCACGTCGCAGGGCGTGGCAAGGTCAGCCGCTTCTCGCCCTGAGCTGCAAAACTTGTGAAAAACGAACAAAAATCCGTAATCGTCTCGCTACCCATGATTCGTCCCGCACCCTGAGTCGACCCCAGCCCGGCTCTTACACTCCTCAAAGCAGTACATGTACACAGGCTACAAGAAATGACTCAGCTAAATTTGAATGACTCAATCAATATGCTTTAGGATCGGGTACAATTACAATTTGAACTGAAACTAATTAGCTGAGTGGTTATTAGGCTTCAATTCTAAACCGAAGGGCGCTGGCTCGATTCCAACAAAAGTATGTAGATTTTTAAAGGCTCAAAGACACGACTGCCAATGGTTGTTGGGCAATTAATTAATGACCCTATCCAAAGAATCAGCTAAATAGGCAATAACAAAGCAACACAAGGCATCAGCCAAATTTTACACTTATATATTTCATTCACATCACCTTAATGTCGGCATTTTAACGAGTGATGAAGTGTAGCAGTTTGTTGTTAATTGGATTAGAATACCATTAATTTTAGCAAGATTGCTAAACAAAATCTAGCCATGTCTGAGAATCGACTGAAAATAGGCAAAGTAAGCGGTATTCTAATAATGACTTGGTATGAACATTGTCAGTCGTAAAAAAATATAACTAGTAAAAGTTTACAAGATATTTGCTGAATATTTGGTTTGCCAGTAAAGTATCAATTTCTTGTAATCTATATAAATTTCCGAAAAAGTTGCATTTGAGACCAAATCATCAGTAATTTCACCATCTACAGTTGTTCTTAACGTAAATAACATTTTTTTGCATTTTTTTCAGTTTTGTGTTCATTAAGTAAAAATTTACTTAAGACCATGTCGAAGCACATTTTAAAGTTGTCTAGGCAAGTAAACTTGAGCTGATTTAAGTCATCTGAAGTGTATATTAAATAATCAGCGTATAGCAGGGACTATGTACGAACAGAGCTAGGGAGATCATTAATTAATTACTACAACATTGGTCCAAAAACCGATACCTGTGGAATTCCATATTGAACCAAGATTTGCTTAGAATGTTCACCTTAAACTGAGATTCTTTGAAGTCTGTTTTTAAGATGAGATTCAAAGAAAGTTGATAAAATAACCATAAAACTCGTATCAGTTCCTATCATATCCATCTCGAATAGTTATACCTTACATTAGAACTCCCGGATGGATGTTTTTTAAGATAAGATTAAAGGAACTAAACTAACCTTTGGAATATGAATATACCTTTTCTTGAATACAATATAATAAAAACTTAAATTCAGTGTAATAAACATGTAATATAATAACTTGTGATCACATAAATTACCCTTATCAATGATAGACCCTCCATCAAAAGTAGAGACGGTGGGGTCAGCGATCCAGCAGGAGGCAGAGCCGGATGTCCCTCAGAGGCGGGATGAGAAATGGACGAGGATAGAGGAGCCCACGCCCTCCGGATCAGACTACATCCTACAGGATGGAAAACATGTAGAAGCAATCGCACACAGATGGAGTTCAAATACTAATTTATGACTATTTCCTCTTCGAAGTTTACCCTAAGTGGCAAGACCTACTAAATTGATGTTCAAGGTGATTAACAACCAACCAGTATCATATAGCCAATGGATGAACGACGTATTGTAAAAAAATAGTTCAACATAAAACCTGAGGTTTCTATCCACGATAGACCATTGACCTCCAAAATCAAAGTTCTAAGACATCTTTTTTAAAGTTTATATATTAAATAGACTATAGTTGGACTTAAATTAGTATTGACCAGTTAGTAGACCTAGATATTAGAGTTGTAATTAGTAAATTAAAGTCCAGCATAGACTAAAGATAAGGCTATTCTTTCTGATTGTGTATACAAAAAAATATATACCCATCTCTCTATTTACCTAAAATAGAATAAATGAAATTGTGTGTTCTTGTTTCGATACAAATTTAAAAAGGAACTTTTTTTCCGACAACTTGCAGAGATCTTGTATACTTGCAGAGATTCTATATACTGAGATCTATATACTCCTCCCTTTTTTGAAATACTGTAAAGCTGTATTTACTGTTTATGTTTTTTAATGTTATACACGCGTGAATGTAAAGTGGTGTTAGCCCTACAGTATATCGTGATTGATCGGTCTGTTTGCAATGACGAGTAATATCTCAATGATAACCACATGTCTGACTTTTCCCCATGAATGAGTTCCTGGTCATAAAGAGTGCTCTGGAATCTTTCATCGTATGTAAAAATGCAAGGTAAGTGACAGTAATTAATCCCAAGGACGTCCGCTTGAGTGCGCTGGCGTCGGGTCGTATCCTCGAGGGGCGAGAGCTGCGACGACAGGTTGACCGGCACAACTGATATGTTACAATATAACTGATTGATTTTTAGAGTATCTGCTTGTTAAGACCACGATTCACATACCAGAAATAGTTGACTGGGACGGTGGCGTCGTCCTGTAATCCAGTTACTTGGAGGTCACGAATTGTGGATAGTTATAAGCGATGGCCTGTGTATGCGATGTTCCCTGGTGGGGATTAACGTCCGCACTAGTGAACGTTAGTTCATAAATAAAGACCATCCTCATAATTAAACCAATTCGTATATGGGAGGTTGAAATTGTGGTTCGGATCCCACGTTAAAATGTAGGTCCCTTAATACCATTGGCTGTTGGGCTATTAATTAACAGTCCTGTCTAAGAAGAATGTCGGCCTTAGTCAGTAGCAAGACTACAAGATCGCTCCACAATCATCCTACACTCATCTCTCTTTCATATTCAGGTTAAAATACCCATGATGTGAGGTCCCTGTCCCAAATTAGTGATTTAGTCTACTAAACATCATGTTCAGGTTGAAATAATAAAACGTCTTCCAACACTACTCGATATATTTACACTTAAACTGTAATTGTTTACAAGACGGTAAATATATATAAAAGATGCCATTATAAGATCTTTTATATATATTTACCGTCTTGTAAACAATTACAGTATAAGTGTTAATATATCGAGTAGTGTTGGAAGACGTTTTATTATTTCAACCTGAATATCAATACCAGCACGTATAATGCTAATCAAGAAGTTATTTAAACATCATGATAATCTAAACTTATGCTTTCTTTAATACAAGCATTGTTAGCTAGCAGATTATTTTCCATCCAAGAATATTTTATTATTTATATTAAATGGAGTTTTCAACCACGAGGAGTCGACTGGAGCTGGTTGCAGGGTTATCGAAATCCCGTTACCGTCCTACAACTCTTCAAAGTGTCCATGTTAAGCATTATGAATAATCTTTTACTACAGTTTAACAAAAATAAGCTGATAACTAGAAATAAACCACTATGTAAATTATGTACCTCAGAACCAGACTTAAGCAAGTCACAGTACAGATTTTTCAAAAGGACACAAAACTTGGAGAATGAACTTCACAGCTGAGAAAAGGAGTCAATAACGTCTGTGTCGTATTTTGCTGGTGAAAACTCAGTAAGGCCAGCTGTAGAATTGCGTAGTGGTATTGCTAAAGCTTCAGAGCCATAACAGCAAAAAAGGATTTACGCTTGTCCGACTCCACGGTGGAAGAGGATTTGAGCTCCTATAACCCTTCAAAATAATAAATAAAATTTTTACAGGCCTTGGATGAAAATGGTTCAATTCTGAATGAACTAACACGCACAACAAAGTATAAATCTTAAAACAGCCTATTTTTGTTCTTACGTTGGTCTGGTTCCGATGCACACAGATATTTTTGAAAGAATTAATACCAGAGCACTGCACCCTGTATTCTAACGAGTGATACTATCTAAAGATTAAGATTTAAAAATGAACAAGTTTTTTGGGCTCGGAATTTCAGCATTTATAACCAGAGAAAAATGATGATGTGATATTTTATTAGTTTAGCGAACAAATTCTCAGTCCCCAAGCACTGATATGATTAAGAATTATTCATTTCATTCTTGGATACTTCTGAATAGTTTAGTAATGAATAATTTCATAAATGAATGCAAAATATAAATTATTAGAAACTATGTGATAAGAATTAATAATGATGGAATCTAGGCATGATATAATAAGGAAGTCTTCAATATTTACTATAAGCCCATCAGACTCCTTGCAGATGCAGGGTCAAATGAGGCATTGAGATGCAAAGGGGTGTAAGTGACAAAATTTAAAAATCGCAGATGACCAGTGAAAATTATAGCGGAAACAATGTTTTATTTGGTGGTAAAGAGGTGCAAGTGCTAGCCTTGACATGTGCTGACATCTAGCGGCGTAAAGAAAAACTACTAACTGAACGCTTCATTTTGTTTGGTGGCAGAGGGGGTCACTTACACCTGTTTGCCTCTATTGTAAATGCCAACAAAATATGCATATTCTTTAGTTGCAAAGGGGTGTAAGTAACATGTTTGGAAGTAAAAGGGTGTAAGTGATTGCAGGCAAATAAAAAAAATTACCATGCCAACAATTTAAATCACAATTATTCCAAACAGCATAATTAAATAAACAAATGAATGCCAAAGTAAACTGTGTAAATAGCATTTTCATAAGACATACGTAGAATTTACAATAAGACTTGAACTTTGAATTAGTTTTACACCAAATCTTACTTTGGTCACTTGCACCACTTTGCATCTCGGTGCCTCAAATTTAAATAGTCCACTTCAAATAATAATTTAATACATCCACTAATTCTCAATTCTAGAGTTTTAGGATTACTGTTACTTAAATAAATAAAAATAATTTGAATCCAGAGATTTCTGGTTAAATCTATTCCTAATATTATTTTACTATTCCAATGACCATAAATTAATTTGCCATCTAAAAACAGGTCAACGTTAGATATACCTTGGATAGAATAGTACATCATCAAAACGTTAAATAAATCCTCAGGAATGTAGTAGATTGAAAAGTATTATCATTAACATTGTTCGTAATCGTAAGGAAATAGTAATAGGAAAATATAAATACTGAGAAATAAATTTTACTTTGTAACACATCGTGTCCTACTCATTGATTTCCTCTAGTATGCGAGCTTGTCTGTGAAATCCCAATATAGCTATTAATAAAAAAAACAATTCTTATAAAAAATAAAATAAATGTACAAATTACACGTTTACAACAAGACCTCTGCACTAGTGGTTCAAGTCAATCTGGTTCAGTATTAAAACAATATGAAGCACAGGTGCTTGTAAAGACACAAGTCTTAAAGAATGTCCCAACACTTGAATACAAAAAAAGATATGTTAACCCATCTATAGCAATTTTATTCCAAAATATTCTTGTTTGCAAATTACATCTAAAACGATTTAACTGCAAGACATTGCACACTTAATTGGTGTATATGTTTAATTTGATTTGATTTAGTTTTATAGTTAGCTCACCATAGAAATGAATCTGTCAATATTAAATATTTTTTTGATAAATATCGTGCCTGTTTCAAATTTGACCAATATTCAGTTGATAGGGACAATCTTTACAGTTAAAATTTAGTATATACCTGAAAAATGTGTTCTTCCTCTGATCTAGTAGCATCTATTATTACAAAAGCTGTCTAATGATTCAAAAAATTACCCTTCTTCTATCAGATTAACATTGATCCTTCTTTATACGTAGCCCTGGAATTATCAATTTAATAAATTTTTCTCAGAAACAACTACAGACAAAAACCATTTAAATGCACAAAAAACTTGAAAATGGGTTGAAAATTGTAGGACGAGTTCCAAACACAAACCCCCTAAGCACAATAAATAAGTATATACATTAACATTGGTGATATTGGTTTTCTACCTTAATTTTGGTCATTTTAATAGACACAATCATGAAGCTCCTTACCTATAATAGTGTGTTGAAAAATAAATCTTTAAAAAAAAAAATCTCTTCAAACCTTATGCTCTATATGCTGGTTCCATTGATGATGAGTAGTTACCGTTTTGTCCGGTAGGCTGCGGTATTTCAGGGTTCTGCGCGATCTATTGTTATTTGATGTATACTTTTCACGGCTATTTCAGAGAACCACTCAAATGATTCTCAACAGTATTATACCAAAGTAACTACTTCTCTAATGATCTATATTATTAATTTTAAAACAAGTAAAGAATTATTTTTTTCAGAAACACAATTAGTTGCTATTGTATTTAGTGAATTTATCTGTTTAGATTTTGCAATGTTTAACACATTGAAAGGTTTCTCAACGCTTTTAATTATTATCGTACCATATTAATTTTTTTCATTTGGCATTTCCTAGTTGAGTGTATCCTGCGATGCGAAGAAAGCTATTATGTGAAAGGATAGCTGGTTGTATCCGTATATCACATGGGTCGACCAGCGCCTTATTAACAAGTTATACCCTTAAATAATAGGTTAAATTTGTGTCAATAGGCCCCATTACGATTTTTCCACTCAAGGTCAATTTAATGTTATACTACAGAGTGAACCGAGATTCCTACAACTAAATAAGTTTCAGTTTATCTACAACTCCTGTAACAAAGCGTTTAGTTTTTTGGCCTTACATTTAATGGCATTTTCAGATTCAAATTATTTAAGACAAGTTTCCAATTCAATGTGTACACCTAATCCTTAAGGTTAAGGAGATAATGAAGTTTATTTTTTTCCTTGAAGAATAACATCAAACAAATTTCACATCCATTTTCTCCAAAGCTTTAACGATAAACAAAAATGTCCAAGCATAAAAATATACCAGAATTTCATTTGATTTTAAATAATTTTATATCATACATTAATGGCTTTTGCATTAATTATAATTAATTTTCATAAAATTTACAATATTGCAGATATATTACTTAAGTATGGAAAAGTCAAACTAATCAAACTATGACCGATGTTTTGAGGGAAAACAGTATTTAAAGTAAGATTTAAAGACATTTTATTGCTTGGACATATTTGTTTAACGTCAAAGTTTCCAAGATAATGGATGTGAATATATTCCCTGTTTTATTCTTATGGGAAAAAGGCAATTATTTCTCCATTATCTTTTATACCATCAGGATTAAGGGTACAAATTAAATTGTGTATTGTATTAAAATAACGTGTAGAATTTGAAAATACTAATAGATTTTAAATCGGTTATTGTGTCAAATTTTTTTTAGCTCTTAGCTTTTTTATTGTTACAGCGAATGCAACACACAAATAGGTTGTTTTATACTTTGACTTAGGGTAATTCACTTTTTTCGTGGTTTAATGTATGTGGGAGGGATTGAGCGAAGCGAACAAGCTCGCTATAATGTGATTTAAAACCCCGTTGCGAATCACGGGGTTTAACGGCAAGTATAAGCATAAAATCAAATATGAGATGTAATGTTTACTTCTTACCGCAAAAGATAACACAGAATATCCGGGCCTGTGATACCCGTTTATAGCTCAATGAATTGGAGTGGATTGACGAAGTTGTCTTTTTACTTTTTTTAAATTAAAGAAAACACTTTCTCCAAAAGAATCTTAGAATAATTTTGTTTCAATTCGTTATTTTCCTATTTCCTAGTAGATCATTTTGTAAAAAAATCTACATTTTTTTCCTAAAAATGTTGATTGCTTCGCAATAATGTTCGATTGATGTGTATAAGGGGTTTTATTTATAGAATATCTTCACTCATCATCACGCTGGTGTTTAAAAGGAATCCTCAATACTTTTAATGTAAACAAAGCAAACGTTTTTCGAATCCTATGTTCTATGGGAAATTTTATACGACATTTCTCTTTTTATGTATATTTTTAGACAGGACGTTATTTTTTCTGAAACCCTGGATAAATATTCATCAATTTGAGACGTATTCCATCCCCTTTAAATTTATGAATATTTTATTTTGTTAAATAAAATATTGTTTAATGAACTATTGATTTTTATAAAGATATATATTAGGGATTTGTATCATTTTGTTTATTTTGGCTTGCTATTATGTAACTTCCAGGCATTTTTATGTTTGTACAAAGCACAACCAATCGTGACACTAAAAGTAGCCTACGTATAATTTTTTTGAACGCCAGGTAAGGGTCATTAATTCAGATGTATATTAATGTTCTGGTTGGTTTTCTGTATTGTTGTAGTGAATCAGCGTCAAATATTCTTAGAGAGAGTAAAATGTTTTCAGCTCCTCGGCAGTACCAAAAAAAAAAATCTGTAATTACAATCCTTAGTAGTAATGATATATCTAATACTAATATAACTCATAAAGGGACGCCGCAACTGCAGGAACGGTTCTTTCCATAAAACGTGATTCAATAAGACAGTAGATTAGAGATTCACGTCTAAGAAACTCCAGTAATTATACTGTATACTCAATCCTCAGTATACTTGCAAGCAACTTCTCCACCGAGTCACTTAACCACGACTCTCACGCCCCCAGACCCCGGCGCTGTGGTCGCTCTCCTTTCATGGTCGACCCATGGTCGCTGGCGGACATGGGCGGCTACAGCCACGGGCCCTCGCGGAGGCGGTCACCATTCCTGGACGGCGATCTAGAAGGCACTGGACACTGCAATCAAGTGAAGTAATGGCTTTTTGATCACAGCGCCTTGTTTAGTGGTAGTTTCATGAGCGTTTTACCTCTTGGGTGCGGCGTTTGAGACAGCGCTGGCGTCTTTATAGGTTTTGTGAGTTTACTATAGGTAGTCAGTGAAAACAAATATATAATTAAATATTTTTAGTGATGGTATTTTTCTTTCGTTACATGTTGTCCGATCAATTACTTACTCTCAGAATTAAAGATCTCACTTGAAAAAGGATCTCCTCAGGTAAAGAGGTATACAAAATTCTCGAGGTTGCATATAACATGTTTTTATAATGTTTTTATACTATAGACTGAAATTCGGCTCAATATCCGGTTTATCTAAACCATCTACACCCTAGTAACTAAAAAATCTGTTCTTCCTGGTATGATAGCATTTATTATAATAATTTATTATAAGTTATTACAAAACCTGCAAACATGTAATTATTTAATATAATTGTTCCAAATGATGAAACTAAGAAACACTGTAAGGCGTAGCCCTGGTGGTCGATGTATATTAATGGCTTTTTGCTCATATACATACCTTTCTAACTGTATGTGTTGATCACTTTTGCGATGACACAGGCTGAGAAAAAAGGAGAAACATTTTTTCCAATTGTTTACCCAACCAGTAATTGGTATTATAGCTTACTTCCAATTTTATTGCTTCTCTAAATGTTTATAAACATATCAAATTCAATAACTATTACAGTCTGCAATTGACTATAACCAATTAGATAACCCAATCGACAGAATAAGCTTTAAATAAGTTCCACATAATCATTATTTAATGAGTTCAAAGAACCGATGCAAATACAATTTCAAACTTTTCCACTTATTAGCAATTAATAATTACTAGTGCAGACGGAAACCAATATAAGTTTTTGTAAAACTGCGGTTCCACATCACCAACGGCTTGTACACCAGACGGTTATCGGAATGGGACCGCAAGTGCGGCTCATACTGGTGTTAATCAGAACCACACTTGCGGTTAGCGTCCTAGTAAACCACACACCGTGCGGTTACCCAACCACTTATTGGTATTATGGCTGGCTTCCGAGTACACCCTTCCTCCCGTATGAAAAAATGTCCAGACAAAGAAAATATAATGCGCAGCAGTTATCTCGACGGATAGCTTGAAAGACGACATCATTGTTAGGCATATTTTTAATCCCTAGGAAATAGCCGAATCTCCATTAGTTTAATAATTTTTATGTTTAAACAATGCGTAATGCATAAGTATAGTCGATTGATGCATCTAATAACTTGCAAGTTATTTGATTTACCATACCATACCACTTCAAATACCATAGTGATTTTAGTAGCCTTACATGTTAGTTTATACTACTCAGCATATGAAATTTACTCAATAGAGAAGAACCGAGGGATGCCATTCAGAACCATTGGAATTTTTGGAGAGCAAAAAGAACTTTTTAAATTAAAGTCATAAAATACTTTATTGATTTCAATGCAACTATTTTCGCTAAGTGCACACAATGTAATTTAATTTACTTAAATTATAACATTAAAATTGTGTGCACATAAGTGCACACAATGTTAATTTATACTTACTTTCACTTCAAGCTTTCCCAATATAATCAATTTTCTTTTTCTACCAAAGCAAAATATACCAAAGGGTATAAAAAAGTCTGGAAACGGTCTAATATCTTTAAAAGTATTTAAGTAATAAAACTAAAACTTTGAAAACTCATTTTGAGTGACAAATTCTAGTGCCTGAACTACTTTTTGTCCTTAAACCTCCAAGGAGAAGGTCACAAGGAATCAGAAGAAAATCTTAAATGTAAGCATAGGTCAATATGTACATCAAATTAAAGTTCTCTGAAATGAAGGAACAACGCCACATACCCGACTTCCAAATGATGCCCGAGTCAAAAATGGCAGGCAATCAAACTTTGCATTAAAATCATATCGCTGAAAACAAAAAAAGCAATAACTCCCGATAAACTTGACCTTTTCATTTCGGGTGGTAATGTGGCCAAATGCTTAAAATGCAAAGCGCTTTAAAATGATGTACCATATGACGTATTCCAAACAGCGGCGGACTGGCCCGCCGGCCCGCCGGCCGAAGGGCCGATGCGCCTTCTTAATATTCCAATCTTTGCGCCTCGTTCAAAACAATATTTGTTAAAATTCAAACAATGAACCGAGACACATTTCTAGAAAGCAAGATGGGAGTGAGAATTTCAGCAGTAAATAGCAAAACATAAAGTCGAGTGTGAGACCTGAATTTGACACTGTCGACAAGCGAGAGCAAAGCAGTTCTTCTCTCTCGTACGTGTATGCCTACTTCCGAACGGAGTAGAGTAGAAGACACTTTACTCTGTGGTCTCTGATCTGAGCGGCGTAAAACAGCTGTGCGCTTCCCGCGTCATTTTACCAATGAATATTTTACGCCGAACCAAAAAAGAATAAAATAAACACTGCATCGGTGTCCGTGTCGCCGTGTCCATAACCTAAACTGTGATCGGTCGGTATCGGTGTCCTCTGTGGTAAACCGTAGTAACGAAAACGTTGAACTAGTGAAGAGTGTGAGAGCTGTCAATTAAGTCTGTTTTAAACTGATTTGAGTCAAACGCTTAAATTTATTTTGATATCTATTACACAGGATACATGGACGTAAGAGGCCGTTCATAAATTACGTCATCGCTTTTTGGCCATTTTTGGACCTTCCCCCCTAAAATCATTCTACCATCATAATTTATCTGACCCCCCCCCTCTCAAAAATGACGTCTTTTTATCAAACCTCCGTTTTAAGTAAAAATAATGCTTTTTTTAGTCAAAGCCACTTAAGTTCTATTCTTTATTGATTTATTAAGAACTAGCAGTTACCCGGCGCGCGTTGCTGCGCTCAAATTAAGTTGTTTACATAAATAAAGCTATTTTAACATAACAAAAAAAAAGATAAGTTAAGTTTTAAGTTTTTTAATATAACAAAAAAGTCAATGGCATAGAAAGTAAGTATATTAATATTACTGTAAGGCCAAAGGATAAACAGGCATTTTGCAAATTTAAACCCAGAATAGTCAAAGTTTGCCTCATATCTTATTGATCGTAATTGCAAATGCAAATGCCTATGAGCAAAGAGGCACGTCCATGCCAAATTTCAACCCCGGAGGCCTTACATTAATTTTAAAGTCCAGTGGAGCACAGCCCTACTAAAAAATATATTTGCAAAACCATTCTTGGTGAGTACCTATGAGCAAAGAGGCAAGTAAAAGTAAAATTTCAACCATGGTTGCCCTAAAGTAATTTAAAGTCCAGTGGGGCGGAGCCTTAAAGAGCTTAAAAATTATATTTGCAAAACCGTTTCCTAGTGAGTAGCTATGAACAAAAAGAATAGTACATCAAATTTCAACCCCGGTGGCAATAAAGTAATTTTAAAGTCCAGTGGGGTGGAGCCCTAAAGTGCTTAAAAACTATACGTGCAAAACAGTTTCTTAGTGAGCACCTATGAACAAAAAGAATCATCCATATATTTTCAACCCCGGTGGCCCTAAAGTGATTTTAAAGTCCAGTGGGGCGGAGCTCTAAAGATCTTAAAAAACTATATTTGCAAAACCGTTTCTAGTGAGTACCTATGAGCAAAGAGCATCGTCCATGTCAAATTTCAGCTCAGGAGGTCCTAAAGTAATTTCAATGTCCAGTGAGGCGGAGCCCTAAAGTGCTTAAAAAACTATATTTGCAAAATCGTTTCTTAGTGTGTACCTATGGGTGAAGAGAATCGTCCATCAAATTTCAACCCTGGTGGCCCTAAAGTAATTTTGAAGTCCAGTGGGGTGGAGCCCTAAAGAGCTTAAAAAAACTATATTTGCAAAACCTATGGACCTATGGTGCACCTATGGACAAAGAGAATCGACTATGTCAAATTTCACCACCTGTAGGCTTTTAAGTTTAATTGTGAGCTTCCGAAGGGCAGAGCCATAAAGACAACACAAACATCAACATTATACCTCACACCTGGTTACTTCTATGATTATAAGCGTCTGCTTGAATGAAACTTTCAAATTTTTTAATTGCAGCAGTTCATTTTGTAAACACTAAATTTCTAAAACCCGACACTGCACCATTGTATGCCCTCTGGGTCAGAGCCCTTTGGACAGATTTGCACCAAACTTCACACAAACAATCCTCAAATAATGCTTACTAAAGCCTGAAAGTTTCGTTGCAATCTGTTGAGCGGTTTCGGAGTCTATAGGCAACAAACATATATATATATATATATATATATATATATATATATATATATATATATATATATATATATATATATATTTATATATATACATACTTCCTCTTTTATATATATAGATATCAATTAATTTTTTAACCCCATTGGCGGTACAGTAGTTTGTTGAAAGAACTATTCAAACCGGATATTTTCTTGATGACGATGAACGCTACCTGATAAACTAAAAACGTTGACCAATCAAATCTGAATTTACCTTCATAAATAGAGCCAAAATGACTTTTCTAATGGAAAAATAAACTATAAAAAATGTCTAAAAACAGTCTAATGTATTTTCTTCCATAATTGTTTTATAATAGTTAAATTGTGTACGAATTTATCATTGTTTTACTACCAAAATTTGATATAAAACATCATTTTTTAAATGACGTCATATCAAAGCCTACCCCCCCCCCCCCTTGTACATCATCCTACCGTCATTTACAATCTGGACCGCTCCCCCCTAATTTCAGATGACGTAATTTATGGACGTCCCCTAAGTAGTTTTGTAGAACCAATAACTTTACAAAATTACATCAGATTTTTTGTAGGCCTAGGTATTTGTAGTTAGTTACCTTTACATACGAAAAGTTAACCAGTATTTTTATATGTAGCTAAGCTTAACACCTATAAATCAATGATTTAAATAGGCAAAATGACACTAATTGGGTCAAATTTGTTATATTTAGGCCTAGGAACAGAAAGCCAGCCCAAAATACCTTCGTAATTATATATATAGGCTATAATTTCAATTCATTTGTAAAAATAGGTTAGGTAAGCAATCCAAACCTACTTTCTTTTGAACATAACTTACGAGAATCACTACTTAGGCCTATATCAATTTAAATTAGATTTTGCGAATTTGTAGACTTTACCATTACTCAGTATAGCAAGTTAAACTGTATTTTTATTTGGGGCTAAGGCCTATTTATTTAAGATTTAAATAGGCTCTATTCTATGTTACTAATTGGATCAAATTTGTTATTAGCCTATTTTAGTACTCTCAGCCAGCCAAAATCTTCGCAATTCTATCTAGGCCATAATTAACTTTTTGTTTGTAGAAATAGGGTAGGTAGGCTTTACTGGTGCAAGTAGGCTGTTCTGAAATTAAAGTTATGTTTTGAAAATAAAAATTTAAAATGTCACCCTTATATTTTTAGCTAGGCCAAGTATTACTTTAAGTTATACTAATAGTGTTAATTGGCCCTAACCACACCAATACCAAAAATGGTGTGTAAAGTCTGTTATTTACAGTGCCATTACATGCTGTTTTTTTTTTTTTTTTTTTTTTTGCGGGTTGTAAACCGGAAGCACAAGATTTATATTATTTGCATACAAGGGAAAATAGTGAAAATACACAAATATAATACAAAAGAACCTAAGACAATAATTTGTATTTTGTTTGGATATTTAATGTCAGAATAGCAACAAACCGTGTGTATTGGATGCCATTTTGTATATTTTACCGGGGGGGGGGACCCCCAGACCCCCGGTGTGCGCCTTCAGGCTAGTCAAGGTTTACGCCCTAAAGGGGTACCCAGTCCGCCCCTGATTCCAAATCAGTTTCTCTGGTGACTTCTACAAAGAAACGTCCCTAAAGGAAGTCTTGTGAAAAACTTCATTGACCTACATCATATCATCATATGATATATCATTTTAAAGTACTTTGCATTCTAAGCAATTTGCTACAAACCCGACCTCAAAAGGCCAAGTATATCGGGAGTTATTGCATTTTTTGTTTTCAACAAAATGATTTTAATGCCAAGTTTGATCGCCTGCCATTTTTGACTCAGTCGTCCTTTTGAGGTCAAGTTTGCGACATTGTTCTCTATTTTTGGAGACCTTTAATTTGATATACATATTGAACTATGGTTGCATTTAAGATTTTCTTCTGACTCCTTGTGGGCCCTTGTCCCCCCTTAGAGGTCTAATGACATAAAGTACTTTTGGAAGTAGACATTGTCACTCATAATCGATTTGCAGAGTTTTAGTTTTATTACTTAAATACTTTTAAAGATATTAAACCGTTTCCAGACTTTTTTCCACCCTGTATAAACATCTACCATTACTCACTTCTATCCACAGATATTAATTTTTAAGTCTCGCTATTATTTTTATTAGTCTTTTGGACTGTGTAAGAGATCGCAGGCTTTATTTCCAGAGTTCTCTCTACTAGAGCGTTTACATCAACTCTAACAAAACTCCTCTTGATTGCATTTTCTAGAAGACGTGAAGACCTCTCCCCCATGTCTCCGGAGCAGCGCATCCCGCTCTCCCCCAGCCACCTGCTACACTCCGCGCCGCCCAGTGGCCGTCCAGGAGCCGCCCTTGGCCGTGGGGTCCGGGTCCACGGCCCAAGGTCCACCCTCGACCTTGCCACGCCCAGCACGGGACCGCGAAGTCATTATCTACAGGTACCCGCCGCTGGAGCTGGAAGACTTGTGCGTCACTGTGTTGTTGTTACCCCCCCCCCCCCCCCCCCACCCACATATCTTGCCCCCCTTGTTGTGTTCCTGGTCACCGATTCCGTTTTCCGAGCGCCGGGTCTCCTCAGCACAGAGGACACACCTGGCATAATCTGACTGTTTTGACAATCAAATTGGAATTCTTAGAAGCAACGGACTTTGGTAATGGCATGAGTCCAAGTGTGTAAAAATATGTATTCTTGTAGATTCGTGTTGGATCTAGCATCCTAATAACGCATAAATGAGAAAAAATAATTTTTCATTGCGTACAAATAAAGGTAATTATTTTTAATGACTACGTTGAGCCTCAAATATTACTGGAATTGTGATAGTTAACGTTTTAAATCAATTATATTAAAGTAAAAAGCCGAATTCTAGCTTTGTATTTAATTATTTAAGTATTGTTGCCTAAACAAAACTTTGTGTAGTACTTAAATTGTTTACAGTTTAAGCATAATTATGTAGTTAAATAAAATATATTCATTATATTATGCAATGTTTAATATAAAACAGTATTTTTACTATCTAATACTGAATTGTGGTAAAATTTCGCGAAATGGCTATTGATATTGACACCAGTCATAATACTGGGTTTCCATATAGTGCAATTGTATTTTTAAGCATTCTAAGAGAAGATAAACCCTCGTCATTTCTGCATCACCGTGCAGACACTTTGATAGTAAACGGCCTCGGATCTCAGGAGACTTGGCGCTCAGGAGATTCGGCGCTCAGAATACGGCGCTCAGGAGACTAGGCGCTCAGGAGACCCCACGCAGGTCTCCCACAACCCTAACCATGGTACTCCCTCCACTCTCTACCCCACCCTCTAACCATGGTGGGAGTAACCGTGTCATCACCATGTTGATAAACAACTGGTGTTATTGTTTTTGAAGAATTATAGATTATGGCGATATCCTGAAGAGTATCAACATGTTTTTATTCTAAAATTATTGAAAATCGGGTTTTGTTTTTTTATTCTATAGAAGCTGTTCATGTAATACAAATTAAATATACAAAATAGATAACGACTCATTATTTTATTATTAATGATGGTTTGGTTTTGTTGAAATATCAGCTTAAAGCAGGTGGCAAATTGATGACAAGCAATGGCTGCTACATTAGGTACTGTTATGGAAATTTTGTTGAAAAATTTATCAGTATAGGCTGTTTAGAAGTCAGATTTGCAACTTTAATGTTTATAGAAAGCTTAAAGTAAATAATTTCTGTACTAAAATTTTGTTCTTTTAATCATTATTAAAATTGCAAGACTGATTTTCAAAAATATTCACTATCCACACTTCACACACATAACGTCATAAAAATAAACACTTCATTATCCACAAAATTGTACAACACTCTTTGCCGATGTGAAGTTTTACTTAGGAAAGATGAGCTTAAGGCTTTTGTAAAGTTCAATATACTTACACCCTTTGTCCATTGTTAGTTTCTATATAAAATTACAAAGAAAAGGGGAAAGTAGCTGGAAAACATTGCGCAAGAGGTTAAAAGGTGCTTGACCGCAGAGGTTAGGGTTCTGCGTTGTCGATCCAGAACATGATGGTGGGATTAATACCCAGTGAGAATCAATTCTCTGTCACGCTTATTCAAATTGGTCCGAATTAGAGAAGGGAATGACCCAAATTGATTGTCAGGTCACCAAACTTTTAGGCCAGTGTCAACAGCTTTCAAATGTGATGCGTTTTAATTTGATTGTTGAATAATCTGCGCGTTAAATGCATTTAGATTTATTGGCAGGATTACACATGTAGAATTTTTTATGTATTGCATCATATTGCGTTTTATATTTATTTGTTCTTAGTGAAAGTGATTTTATGATGCATGTGATACTTAGGATTTAAATTTTTCTGCATCCATTTTATTATTCAAACAGAGGAAACCGCCAATGAAATCAGTTTTATGCTAGACCTACATAAAAATACAGAGTGATTCCAAAGTTACTGAAGATTTTATTTTTGTTATTGAGAGGAAACACATGGATACACATGTTACATGGGTAAACAATTTAGCAAACTAGAGGTAATTTATAATACCGTTAATGATGGAATAGTTTTGTCGAAACATCAGGCAACAATCTTAATCGAGGCTGGTAAATCAATGATATGCAATTGGATAATAATCTTTTATTTGGAGGGTATAGGTGAAAATTTTCTTAGTATTCGATGTTTGAAAATCAATTATGCAATTTAAATGGTAATAAAGGTCATAAATTATCACTTAACTATGGTTAATCATTTTTGCTCTCAATCATCAAAAAAATTAGAAAATTGATTTTTAAACATCGAGTACTTACGCGATTTTTACACATAAGCCCTAATAACCGATTTTGAATCAATTGCAAATCGTCACTCTACTAGCCTTGGTTGTTGCCTGGTGTTAATAAAACCCTAACCATAATTATAATTGTAGTATACTAAATTAGCTGTGTTTTGCTATTTTCCTATCTATGTGACATGCATAATTACCATAGAATAATGAAAATAAAATTTTCAGTACTTTTCAATCACATGCATGGTGAATTTTAAAGCAATGTAATATTTAAATTAAATGAATTTAAAATAAAATATTATTTATTTGTATCCCATTCATTTGTAAACTTATTAACGTTTTGGTAGTCAGGTTTAAATTTTTTGCTGTGGCTTCTTCAAAGTTTTGTTGTAATTAAAACAAAATCATGTTATCGTTCTTGCATAATTTGAGTTTCAGTTATAGGCTTCAATTCTGAGCTAAACCGCTTGTTATAGCTTTGTAAAAGAGAGTAACATATTGTTAATAATTACTAGGGGTATCTGTGCAGCGCAATGCGCTGCATTTACCCATGTACCTGGAAATAAAACCTCGCCTGTTTGCATAATAAATTCAAAGTTCTATTATTTAGCTTTTAACATGTGTTTGTCTGTTATACTATCAACGGCTGTTTTATTATGAAATTCAATACAAATTATTCCCCATCTTACCACTCAGGGGGCACCAAAATGGATAAATCCACCAACAATTCAAATTCGAAAATTTTGACGAAAACAATACTTTCTCCATATGCTATGGTATAGGGGGAGAGGGGGAGAAAGTAAAAATTGAGACCTGTAAAATTGCTGTGGTGGCTGCCAAGTTGGGTAATTTCTTTAGTTTTTGCAATCTAGGGTCTCAATGGTGAATCTATATCTGATCTGATATATGATGGCGAATCAGTAAGTGGGGAACTAAATTATCTATAACTTATGTATTTGAGGGGTTGTCCCGTCTTTATCGTTTTCGCACTAAGTCACTCTAAACTTGGAAGTTGAGTTTTCAATGTTTGTTGTAATACAAGTATCCCCAAAGTCAAAACCCCTACAACCATATACTTGATTGAAATGTCTTGAAATGAAAAGTGCAGAAAATTTGACTTAATCCCCCCAAACTCAATAGGTCTTCCACACCGCCACACACGTCTTCATAGTTTAAGTGATTAACTTATGATTACATTTGTGAATGTTGATTAATAAACAGATGTCCTCATTTAAAGTATTGATGGAAGATTGGTAATAAAATAATTAAAGGATATTATAGACTTGGGGCAGGTGAGCTAGCGATTGAGCTAAACCTGACGGTGAGGGAGCGCAGCGAAAAAGCTCACCTGAAGGGCAAAACATTCCTCAGATTGGAATTGCAATTTGAGAACCGTTGCGAAGCACGGATAATTCTGCTAGTCTACGAATATTTTCAAGTGGTCTTCATAAAACCCGGAATATGTAGAGAAAACCAACAGAAAATACATTGAATATATCAAAAAATTTTCATCTTGGTCTAATTTATGACTGTCTCCATTATGATATTTCAGTACCCCTCCCCTCTCTGTTTGAAATTTCAAAATGTGGGCTATTTTCAAATGATTAATTTGTTCAATTTATTGTTTAAATAAAATAAATCGGTTTTACCTTATCTCCCCCCCATATTTCACACCATGGGAAAAGAAATCACCCCCCCCCCATATTTCACAAAGAATGGTCGGGAAAAATTCTATACATTTTTTTAATGTACAAAACGGTCGATATCTGGCTAGCACACAGCTATTGGAAAAAATTCCTTCAGTTACTCTTTCATTCTTGTAAAATCAATCACCGATGTTGACACTCGAAAGTTTAACGTCCCATAAGTAATCATGGAACACCCAGTAAACTGCCAGTTAACGACTTATGTACAGTTTACTGCGCTGATCCAAGCGATACACCGACCAACTGCCTCAGCATCTGACATAACTACCTAAGCAGCCCGGCCCGGCCCGGCGCCGTGCTGATGAAGCTTCGCCTGTTTGGTATTCCAAGCACGGACAGATGGCTATCTGGATTTATTCATTCATTGAAAACTCCTTACAGTGTTGGAGTAAATTGACTATTCATCGACTTGATTGACCCCCGCTCCGAAATGAGGAGGAGTTTAGTTTATTTGACACTATGTCGGTGGAAGATTACTATCAGGAAAGACAGTCATTGGGAGATTGGTCATGAACTCTATCGAAGAGTGATTAAACTAAAATTTATCAAGTATAGTTTATACTGTAGTAAAGTTTAAATAAATAAACCCTCAATAAATTAAAGGAGGAATGATCATTTGACATATTTAATTACGTTTTTTCTCGCTCTGATAAGAACTTTCCAAACCCTAGTCTTTTTCTATGACCATCAGCTGAAGTACTATATTTCCTCCTTACATCTGGTAAACTTGAAAGTCAATTAATGTCCTTACCAATGTTAATCAAATAGTAAATTTTTTAATCTCAATGACTGGCAATGATGGCGCAATCTCAAGTCCAATTTTCATAATTTGTCTGTAGATACGACAGACTCAGCTCTATATCCAATGATACCAAAACTTGAAGATCGGTGGAAAATTCTATGAGGAGTTCCAATTACAAAACAAAAAACCTTTAAGTATTAAAAAATTGTAGATATTATAGACAAAATTTGTGGGGGTGTCCCAGACCACCCGTACATTCCTTTAAAATTGTACAGAATTAATTTTTAGCAAAATTAATAGTCGTTATATGATTTGAAATTTGACCCATGTTATTCTTATGGAAAAATCTAAAATTCAGCCATCATTATCTCCTAAACCGTTAGGGTTATGGGTACAAATTAAATTGTAAAGTTGTCTTAAAATTACGTGTAGAATTTTAAAATGCCATAAAAATGGTATTTAAAATTAGTGACTTCCAGTCTGGAAAGGTGACTTCTGGTATTCCCTGCACATTGATATTATTGTCAATCGATAGAGCGTCACCGCTTTACCTATAACAACACAATTGGGTTTTGTTCAAAATAAATTCTGTAATTTTTAAAATGGGTGCACCGGTTCTCTGGGACACCCGATGTATGAAAAAGCAATTTCAACTGTTTCTAGAATCGACCAGATTATTTTAATTTCACTGTGTGAAATACTTTGTGGTTTTTGGGCGGAAAACTAGTATCAAGTAGATACCATTATTTTCAATTAGTTAACCTTAGTTTCAAGGCTCTAAGCAATTAGGTCTTTTTAAAGTGCTTATTTACTGCAATTATATACCTACGACATTAAGTTCATCCACATTGGGTACTTTCCTTGTTAGACAAAATTGTAGGGAGAATTCTCAATATCCAGCATTAAATTCAAATCAGTGCCTAGTTTGTGCTGAAATTACATACATACGTTAACGGTATATGTATAATCAATGGCATGTTGGTTCGCTCCAATATAAATTAAATACTTATTGTCCGTTGACATATTTGCCCAGGATATGCCTTTTGTTGAATTTTAATGTGATCAAAGTTTGTCAAAATCCCTGCGCATGTTGTAGTTTTGTTTGTTAATAGTATTAAATAGGAATTTAGTATTAGCTTTGGGCTTAATTAAATGTATATAAACTAAATAAACTCACTACATATAAAGATGATAATATATTAATCGTTTAAATATTTAATCTAAATAATTTTAATCAAAGCATAGCATAAATGTTTTATAATAAAAACAAATCAACAAAACCATAATGGTACATTTATTGAACATGTTGTAACTAAATTTATTTTTCTTTAACTTGGATTAACATTATTTGATTTGTCCTTATTTTTATTATTTATTGAAATGTCTTTTGCTCTTTGAAAATAAATTAGGCGAATGAAAAAAGACTAGGTTTATGTAATTTTAAAAACAATTACATCGTACATTTCAAATCGGAATTGCATAATACTGTATATAGTAGAAAACATTATTGTTAAAGAATAAATCATAAGAATATCCACATGATCATTTTAAATTGTATGAAAGATAAAGTTTATAATTTCTTTATAAATTTTAATTAAAAAGCAAAATATATACGTTTTAAATTATATATTTGTATTTTATGTATACTATGTGTGTTTAATTACACAAAACTAAAGTTTTATAGACATAACATTAGCTATGTGTCTTACAAAAATAAAACTAATGTAATAAGAACAAACTGTTTATAAATTACAACTATACTGTAACACTGACCAACCCTTACCTAAGCATCCTATTATGATTAAATACCAAAAAACCCCATCACAAGTTACAGATGCATCCCTTACACAACATTGTAACATAAACAGACTGTCCGCACCACTCGGCCGGTACGCGAATACCATATTGTTGCGATAACAATGGCTATTATCAGGGTGTTGATAACACAACTGATAACAGACGGCACTCACCCCCTCGTCCCTCGCGAAATAGCCCTTGCTTATCTTACTAATAGCTTGACATTCAGCCCGGCGTCCCCATTGGTATTGTACACATTTGTGTTTGAAAGTGAACATAGCACTATGGTGTGGCGGTGTTTTTGTTTATGGAAGAGGATTTGCTGGTCGATATTGGATTGAACGATTTGCTATTTTTTAATTGTAATTGAATAATTATGTGTACTAATCTTGATAAGGTTTTTTACTCTATAAAATGTTTTTGTTCAAGTCGTGTTGTTACATTAATTTGAATGTACAATACTTAGTTTAATTTTTTAGTAACAGTAATAACTATATTAGAACAATATTTATGATTGTGTTCATTTAATTCAATATGATACCATAAATGTAATTTTTTATTTTGTTACATGACTATGTCCAATGAAAAAAGTTTCATGAACTAAAATATTATAAAATATTTTCATTCTTCATCATTAGAATAATGCAATAAAATCAGTGTTTTTCATACATTTTATTATCAAATAATATATATTAAATAAAAGCCCAGGTGGTTCCCAAAGTGGTAGTTAAGTAACATTTGTTCAATTAATTGTTCCTTTACATGAGACCAGTAACTTATTCCGTAATATATATTTCTGTGATCATTATTATGTATTTAATTAAAACTTTGTTACATATCGGGAAAGCAAATTGTTTATAAATAAATAATTTCTATATGCAGGGTGTCCCGGAACTCTCTGGAATCCTTTTGTATATTTGTTCCTTGCATCGAGACAAGAAAAAAATCATACAAATAGGGGTCTAAAATCCATCGTTGAGCCGCTAAAAGCCATTTCGTTTTTTTCACATAATACCTTTTATTTCCGTGACGGGTGGTTGTGTTCAGTTAATATTTGGTATGAATTTTTATCATACCAATATACGTTTTCAGGGAAAAAAATCATTTTTTTTCTACTGTTTATTTTCTAAATGGTGGCCATTTTAAATTTTCAACCTCAAATATCTCAAAATTGGTAAATCTCATAAATAGTTTCATCAACTAATAATCCAAATGTAAAATAGAGTAATATGGTGTCGTTACGATAAATATCGTACCCGTGGCAAGACTGCTTCATTCACTTTTTCAATCAGCTGTGCAATGGTAAATATCTTAACGTAACTTAACTTCCGTTTTGGTTTTGACGCTTCATATCCGGAACACAAAAAATAGCTATTCTGATGGCCTTAGCAAGAAGTTATGCTTTTTCCTCTAAAGACCGTGGTCCCCATCGTCGTCGCCACCACCGCACCGGAAGGCGCATTGCTCTGCATCCGTAGCGCCGCGCCGGTGTGGGGCTGCGAGGCCGCCACGGCGCAGGCGCGGTATATAAGCATGCGCGCAGACTCACAACTTATTGCGCAGTCGAACCTTCGAGGCACAACACCAGACAACATGCTCCGAATTGTGAGTATCTTTTAATATGCTAAAGTTCTAACGGTTATTTCACTATTTTTATGTTTGTTGTATTTTTTTACAAAAAACTTTTTAACATTTATGATTTTTATTGCTGTAAGACTGTTTGATATTTTTTAACTCACTATCTCACTTCATGACTTCAATGAATCCTAATTTTTAATAATGACATAAAAACTTGTTCCTCACTTTTATTTTAAATGTGTTCTAATTGTGTTCAAGCAAATTTTTAACTGTACTTTATCATAAAACTTATTGATTATTGTGTATCAAAGTAAGTTCTGTATAAGGCTATGAAAAAATAACTTCAATTTGAATTAAACAATTTCGATAATCAATAAGTTTTTTAGAAGGATTCATTTTTAATTTGTTAAACTCGTACGGTACTTAATTAAAAAAATTAATTGAAAAAAAAATTAAAAAATAAAAACTTAGATAATCAAAACAAAACCAGCGACTTTATTTTATCATTATTCCATAAAATTTCCTTTAAATTATAAAGTCCTTAAAAATCATTAATAGAAAATTTTTTTAATTGCTTCACATCAATATTGTGAAATATTTTCATTTATATATTTATATTTATATGTTTAAATTTTCATTTATAACTAAGAAACAGCAAAACTTGAAATTATACAAAAAGTCGTGGAGAACAATTTTTAATATAGGAACAATCAAACAAAATAGCCAATATAGAATTGATTCTATAATTAAAATGGTTCACTGTATGTATTCCTCCATTAATTTGAACTACGTATTTCTTTCGCAGAACTAATTGCTTCTATATTATTTTTAAAATACTAAATGAATGGATGGTAAAATAAAGAAATGTTAGTTATATGTATTCATAAATCATAGGTATAAATGTTAAAATGATAAGTTTAGTATTTCAAATCATCGTTCAAATATACAAATAACCATAAACTATTATCAACACCGTTACGAACTACAGTAGCTGCGAACACATAAGAGCTCTATTTGTAATTGTCACCGCAAGACTATTCTCAGCCGAGTGGCACGGGGCCTTACGTAGCTCCATACAAAGTCCAGACACGGTTCTGCATGCAGCCTATTTCCGTTTACAATGCAGCTATACCGGGCGGTAAGTTGCATAACTCCTGACAAGGTCACCTGGGCGGGGACGGCCGTTCCCATAAGGATACGGTGCAGGTTCAAGGTCAAACCTCCCGGCAGCTGTCACTCTCACCGGAAACAATACAGTGAACATTTTTGTAGTGGTTTCAACGTCAGCTATCTACATTGATTGTTTGGAATCCACAAGATATATAGTGACTATGATATATCTTTTTATTTAAGAAATGATAATTTAATAGTCTTAAAGGGATAGTGGAACAATAACAAACGATATTGTATTAAAATATTTTAACAGGTTGACTTCTCTAAAATGTGTGAATCTTTCTAACAAATCATTAAAGTGTTTATTTTTTAAGTACAGTATTTGAATTATTGATGAGAGTGGTGAGGTATTTAAGAACAAATAAAAAGTTAACATTGGGGATATGTCGTCTGTCAGGCTGCACTTTGGGGTTTTAAAGATGCCGATACTGGATAATGAGACAATTTTCTAAATAAAAAAAATTAGTTCAAATGTTATAAGTGACAGATTTATAGACCATCATTACTATTACCTCATTAACTACCACGTACCGAGAATCGCTCGTTGATTTAAATTTACTTTCGTTATAGAATCATTGTAGTCTGACTTTGAAGTTTACGCAAACTATAACTTTTCACAGGTTACAGCTGTTTCGAAATCAATGCTTAAAAGTAGCATTCTTACATTTTAGTTTAACTTTCGTTGTTATTTCGTTGCCTCGATGGCAACCGATAAGATCAATGTTCAAAATTACAATTTTTGGACTAAACTTAGTTTTGGACCAAAACACTCCCAAACACAAAGTTCAAGCAAAATCTACCCGCTATAAATTTTAGATCGATGGCAAATACAACGCCACAAACACTTCTCGTATTATAGTACAGAATAGGATGTTAATAAATTATTACTTCTTTCTTTTAATTTCTTAAAAAGTTTGCAACATCTATCTAAGGCATACACAATCAACCAATTTACTCTATATCTATATTATATCGTTGCAATAAATTAATACATTGATTGTTGAGCTATCATGAAAAAATTCTGTCTAATCTAGGCCTATTGTTAAAAAAGACCCCATGTGACGTTATTCCAAGAAAACCTTTCTACAATATCTCCCTGTTTTCTCATGTGAACGAATATATCTAGCTATTTCTTTCGTTTACATAATATTCGGAAAGGTAGCTTCACGTTTTGAAAGATATTAAAAACGTGGTCTCGCAGCCACGCGGTGTCACATGTTACGACGCGCCGCCGTGCCGTAAGATTCGCGTGGGCCCCTTCCTCACCCCCCACCCCACGTGGAAAGCCGCGTGGTCGATGCAAAAATGACGTCTTGTCTTACTCTGGAAAGTTTGCGTTATGGGGAAGAGTTTCGCGGAAGTGATACGTGGGAAAGATAGGCTACTTGTGGACAGTTGTGAATGGAATATTTTGGGGAGTGTGTTAAAGTAAATTTACAAAAAAAGCAAATAAGTCTAGTTAAAAAAAATTAAAATGCAAAGTAAATTGAAAGATTACTTTAAGTACGAGGGCTAGAATGATACAAAATAATACGTCCTTTTCAAGTTTTTTTCCGTTTATGGTTTTATAAGTTACTACATGTTCAAAATTAAATACATCGCCTCTTTCTTTATGTACTGGAAGTATTTTATTGTTAATTTTACCATAGGCTTCAAGGTCTTTGTGCTAATTTTACCTCTCTTTAGATGTTTATTATATATTTATTTTATTAATTTTATATAATAATTCAACAGTATTTTTATTTTATCAAATAATTACTCTAAATATATTTTCTTATATAACCAAATATTAAAACTGTTCCTCTCCACTCTCTTACACTACTAAAGTATAAAATTTGCTCTTTGACATGTTCCACACTTCTAACATTTCAACATACCTTCTACACTAGCTTTCCCAAACTATTAAAACCTTTCTTCACCACTCAACTTCCTTTCCTTTCTTCCATTTCTAAAACCCTAACTCTTACACCTTTTTCACTCTTTCTACTTCTGCAGCCTCAACTCTTTTCTACTTCTCCTACTACTTGACTTCCAATTTCTTCTCCTCTAACTCTATACTCCCGACTCCCACGCCCACCTTTCAGACTTCAGCTATAACCAATAACTTCTATTTCTACTTCTCCACCTCCAATGTCATCTACACTCCCTCCACCTTTATAGTCCCAACTCCCATTCTCTTCTCTAGGCTTCTGCTCCAACCTCACCACACTCCTAACTCCCAAGCCCTAGTCTCAGACTTCTCTAACCTCTCTCTCTCTGTCTGTCGCAGCTCGTTCTCGTCGTCGCCCTCCTGGCCGTCGCCCTCGCCGCCCCCGGCTACTTCCCCTTCGCCCCCTACGCGAGGTACGTCGTGCCCGCCCCTTACGCCTACCATGCCGCCCCCGCCGTCTACCACTCCGTTGAGCCGGTCGAGCAGCACGGCTACCAGATCGTCTACTAGACGTCTCTCCGACTCCTCCCCACATCTCTCTACACCTCATGATTTCCTGTTGTACTATAAGCGGCCAACTCTTCTTCCATCTTATTTATATTAAAATCTTTACGTCTGGTTAAAATTTGTTTTCTTTAGTGGACCCTCTATAAAGTTCTATTAAGTTCCTGGGACCCCATGTATGATTGGGGAATTTGGTAGGCCTAGTGAGATAAAAACATGAATAATATATTCTTCATATTTGTATTTGTTTGGCATATTAATAAAATTTTTGACCATGAAAGTGTGTTTCATAGTTAAAGGGAAGCCTTTAAAAACTATCAAATTATACACTGTATTATTTCAAGTAAAATTTGAACGACTTGAAATAGAGCAAAGAAAAAGTTTTAGTGGCTTACACCTTAACCTTGGTATTGGTTTTTTTCACATGCTTATGGTAACAAAAAATATTTTTAAACTCCTCAAGTAAAATAAATCTGATAGTTTATGATTTGGTAAATATAAATGGATTATTCAATTGGAACAAAAGTTTCACAAAAGATTGGCAAGTAGCTTCCAAAGGAAAAAAGTAATCCATGAATTGAAAAATTGAAAGGAACAGAACTACGGAATCCGCGGAATCCAGTGCTCTTAATGATTTGTCGAAAGGATTGCAAAAATGGACTACAGTTGTACTGTATGGATGCGGTGTATATGGATTAAGGTTACCGAATCCATCGTACTAAAGATTATAAACTTTTGTAAGCTCCTTTACTTATATATTTGTATAATAAAATTTACCAATAAAATTTATGTGTAATGGAAATATGAGTCTATTCTTATATTTTGGAACTCGATGGATTTTTATTTAGGGAAAGTACTCAATATTCCAGTTGAACCTATATCGCAATTCAAAGTAGTCCAGAAACACACAGTTTACTGTTATTATAAAATTAAAATCATCTTTTCAAAACTTAAAATTTGAGACAAAGCTTATAAGCTCACAGTATTTGATAGTTTACCATACACTGTAGTTTGACCGTAAAAGTAATAAAATTTAAAACAAAGTATGGGAATACTTACGTACACATATATTGATTTTCCCCAATTTGGACCCACTGGATTAAAAGTATAATTATGGATACAGACATACATTCAGTATGTCGTTACACATGTACAAATGTACGCAATCAGACTTCGTCCAATATTTGGTTTAACTACAAATTTAAAAACTTAAACAATAACTTGATATATTACATAACATGTTTAGAAAGAGAAAGCGATAAGAAAATATATGTTTTACAGTCACTAGTTGTATTATTTTGGATTTAGCAACGGTTTTCCTACATCAATATTCACAATTTGTTAAATCAATAACATTTAGTGTAAATATGTTCTTTTTCTTCTTAAAAATAAATACAATAAAATAAATTCATGACTTTTCATTGGAGGATAGTATGGTGGACATATTATTCATATTTTGAATACTTTATATAATTTCATATTTTGAAAACTAATTAATTTTTAAAATCGTAAAAACCCTTCAAACCCCGAACAATATTGTTTTTAACTTTAGAAAGTAACAAAAATATAGGAGGGATGGAAAAAGGTTAAAATAACTGAAAATTATATACGGGGATCCCCTCCCATGGATCGACAAGCTTTCCCTATTGATTTACTTTTAAAATGCTAGTACACTTTGTCTTTTCAACGAATATTTTGTCCTTAAATTCTTATAGACCCTTACACTGGTTAGTTTGTTACTTTTAACTAACTTAATCTATTGAAATTGCATTAGCACTTATAATGTATCATCCATATGTAAGTATAATATTTTAAGATTGTTGTGAATTACACACAACATATGAATAAACAAACAAAAAATGAAAAAAAATTCTTGAATCAACATCAACTTTATATTTCAGTTTTATATTTTTGGAAAGTACATTTTTATTTAGTTCGTATTTATTCTCCCCTACGGTGTATTAAAATACAGATCAATATTCATCAGTTCCAGTATTTGTTTCTCTAAAACAGCAATCTGCTTCCTGATGAAAAGAATAAGAATGTAAGACAATCAGCATTGCGGAGATTAAATCTTTAAGTTTGGCCAGTCTGAAAGAGATGTTTTTTTTTTTATATTAGGGATTTTAAAGGTAAAAATGCAGGGGCAAGTCATTAAATTATTTACAGACAATATTTCTTTGCATGAGTCAAGCCTTCCCAAACCAAAAACAAGTCTTACTACCTTTTTTTGTAGCCAATAATTTCTGCGTGCGAACTGATTCAGCTCCCCAAATGGAGACTACATATCTGATTTGAGGGTACAGACAAGAATAAAAGCTGTAAGAAGAACCTTAGTCAGTGAACTGAGATAGTCTTCGGAGGGTAAAAATACCGCTGTTCATCCTACTAGCAACCTTGTCAATATGTTTAGAAAAATTGAGTCGAGAGTCGATCAAGAAATCAACTTGATCGACAGAGCTAGGTTCAAACTCTCTCCCATTTTTGTATGTGTTCAAGATAAACAGTGGAATGCACCACTATGGAACTCATCAGGCAAATAAAATTCAAGTTCCTAAAATAAATTCAACCTTAGCGGGAAAAGGTCCTTACTAGTTGCACAATTGTCTACTTAAAGTTACCCAAATATCCAAAAGATTAAATGAGGATAGAAGAATAAAAAACAAACTACCTAAAGTACTATCTATTGGACAAAGGTTATTACAGTCTGGATGATTTCTGAGGCAGCTGCCCTGTAACGATCACGACGCAGAATTTGCGTCTCTATTGGGGTCTCATCAAGTATCAAGTAACCTTTTTTATGTCATGACAAATTTTTAGTGCAGCGTCAATTGATTTTGAAAAATAGAACCTTTCCTTCATGTGTCGACGTTCGGTAAGCTTATCAACCCTAATTATATTGGCAGCTTTATTCTCCCAATTATTGGCTCATTCTTGGCAGCCTTTCAATTAAACTTACTGTTTGAATTTACTATTTCTTCTATTTCCTTTAAGATTCAAAATATCCATAGCATCCAAAATATTCAATAACAACTCAATGAAAGTTGATTAGTAACAATCATATCTTAAAGGATATGTAATTATGAATTAAACAAAGAGTATCATTACCAAAGGTAAACCTCCTTTATAATTTTAGAAGTTTTTTGGATCGTTTAAATACTGTTTGTCGACAAGATATGTAGAACTTAATTATTTGTAGTCCTCACTTAAAAAATATATTACAGTAATATGAAACCATGACTTTCATGGTTTCATATTACTGTATTCATAGAATGAAAAGAGACACAATCGATTTTTAAAAGTGAGGCAAAGCCAAACTCAGAAAACTCTATTGGGAACAGAAAAAACACTTTCAGTCCAAGTGATGAATAACGGTTTTCATCGTTCAGAACATTCCAATCTCCATAGTAGTTCTCTCTCTAGATCTTTAAATGCACTCTTTTATTATCTATACTTATTTAATACGCTAAGGGTTTTTTGTGTTGAGAACTCCTCCAACAATTTTCAACTGATTTTCGAGTTTTTGGTGTCGTTGGATAGGGCTTGGTCTGTAGTTGTTTCCGCCAAACACTGATGAGAATCAGACTGAAAAAAAGTGCTATCCACCATTGAAGTGTGTGTGTGTGTGTGTGTGTGTGTGTGTGTGTGTGTGTGTGTGTGTGTGTGTGTGTGTGTGTGTGTGTGGACAGGTTCCGCAATATTTGTGGGGCCAAGTGTGTGAATTTCACCTGAGTGCGGGGCCTTCTGAAATTGTGGGGCCATACACACGGCCCCACAAAGATTTATTTTTTTATTTTGAGTAAAAATTCTACTTTTTATGGTCGAAAAAGTCAATAATCGTTAGGTTAGGTTAGGTAAGGTTAAGTTAGGTTAGGTTAGGTTAGGTTAGGTTAGGTTAGGTTAGTTTAGGTTAAGTTAGGTTAAATTTTGTTGTATGGCCCCACAATACAAATACGGCCCCACAATACCTGTCAATTGCACATACATGGCCCCACAAATAGATGTGTAATCCCAAGGCCCCACAAATATAGGCGAACAAGTTTGTGTGTGTGTGTGTGTGTGTGTGTGTGTGTGTGTGTGTGTGTGTGTGTGTGTGTGTGTGTGTGTGTGTGTATGTGTCCGTGGTACCGATAACTTTTGAAGCGGACCTCCGATTTTGACCAAATTTGGTATGAACGTGTAAGACCAGGTCTATTTTCATGAGTTCGTGAACCAGCATTGTCGGGTTATGGGAACTGGGTTTTATGGGGTTTCAAAGAGGTCAAAAATGGGTTTTTGGCATTTTTGGACCTGAATTTTCAAAATCAAATTCAACAAAAACCATTTAAAAGGGCTTAAAAAACAAACAATTTAGTATTATGAATCTTTTAAATAGCTTAACTGGTTATATAGAAAATTCAAATTAAGTTTTCCATGTTATTCTTATGGGTAAATCTTTAAAAAGTTATATATCGCTTATTTATCAACATATCTTAGTAAAAATTTGTATGAACCTTAACTAGGTGGTGAGTAATTAAGATTTGATCAAAAACCCACAAGGCAGCAAACCTACATGCTAAAACACATGATATTCTTATGTAAAATAAAAGTATAATGGGAGCAAGAGAGATGGAGATAATAATTTATCTGTTCCTAATCAGCTGATCAGCTGTCTTCTGCATATTTGTCAAATTTTAAAATGTTTATATTTTGTTAATTTTAAACATATTATTCCTTTTACATGGAAGCTTTGGATGATATGCACTTTTATTACTGTTAAAAAAAAGTCATTTATTGCAATATAAATATTAATATATAAATTATTAAATAAAAAATAATTTACTCAGCAATATAATGCCCTTAAGTATATTATATTTCCTTATAAAAATTATTAATTGTATAAGATAGCCACAAAGTTCTTTGATGTTGAAACAATAATTCTTTGGAAATTCGCTGAGTACGCAGGTCTGCTGCGACGGGGGTATTTTAATGTCCAGATGTATACAAGTATTGGTGATTACAGATATTCACATTATTGGATTGGCCGGATGTCATTGATTTAGAGCTAAAGTAACATTTTTACTGTATTAAAATAAATTATATATATATATATATATATCGTATGGCATTAATAGCCAGCCACCAACTTCAGAAAAACATAATACATTCTCTGAGGTGCTTAGCACCTGCGTCAAAAAATTTAAAAACTAAACTAAAAACATAAAGTTATGATCTCTCTTTACAAAGCTAAATCCAGGGTGCTAAGCCATTGCAGCCCAGCTTCACTTGCACAATGCAGCCCAATCAATCCTTCGGGGAAAGCACTCAAAGGGCACTCATTGACTATGTGAGTCATAGTCTGCAACTCCGCTCCACAGCGGCATGACTGGTCTTCTGTCATTCCCCATTTGTACTTCCAATAATTACATCTTCCCACACCAGTGCGGAATCGGTTGAGAACGGTCCACTACTTCCGAGGAAGATCCATACCACTTACTGCTAAGGTTGGGTCAGCAATTAAAAATTGATTCCGGCCTTGGAAAGAGTCCCAGGAGGAAGTCCAGTCGGTATGGATGGAAAAGTTTGTCTCCGTCAACTGGGATGCTGTCCGCAGTGGTGGTCTTCGGGACCTCAATCTGCCCGTCTCCTGGGGTAGGCAATCATGGATGGGTAGCTGTGGATTGGATACGATCTTATTATATTCCCTAGTAAATGCCTCCCTTCGTCTTATTTCAGGTGGAGCGATATTACACAGCACTGGGAGCCAGGGTACAGGTGTTGCCATGAGTGTACCACTTATGGCTCTCATAGTTTTGTTCAGTTGGACGTCAATCTCTCTGACATGCACACTGTTCAGCCACACGGGAGCACAGTACTCTGCGGTTGAGTAAACCAGGGACAAAGCAGTGGTTCGCAGAGCTTGTGCATTAGCTCCCCATGTGGAGCCAGCAAGGTGATGGACAATGTTAGTCCTAGCTCTCACCTTGGCTGCTGTCTTTTGTAGGTGGCTTTTGAATGTGAGAGACCGATCTAAAGTGACTCCCAGGTACTGTGGGTGATCATTGTGCTTTAGCTCAACACCGTCAAATACGATTTTAAGCTTTTGGTGGGCTAGTCTATTGTTCAAGTGAAAGCAAGATACCTCAGTTTTAGTTGGGTTTGGATTTAGCTTAAAGGCCTTAAAGTATTCACCGAGGGTCTTGAGGTCATTTGTTAGTACTTCCTCAGCATGTCGGAATTCCTTGTTCTGATAAGCCAGTGCAATATCATCCGCATAGGCAAACTTTAAGGAGCAAGTGTCAGGCATGTCGGCTGTATACACATTAAACAGCAGTGGGGCAAGCACTGACCCCTGTGGCAGGCCATCTTTTAATTGCCTAAAAGTACTTTCCTTGCGTCCCAAATATACTTTAATCATCCTATTGGAGAGCATCGAGTTGAGGAGACGCAACAGGAAAGGGCAAGGAATCAGGTTATAAAATTTAATGAGAAGGCCTTTTCTCCAGACAGTGTCATAAGCTGCAGTAAGATCTAAGAAAGCAACAGAGGTTTTCAGTTTTCGCTCAGACCCATTCTCGATGAAGGAAGTAAGAGCTAGAACCTGGTCACAACAGTTGCGCCCAGGCCTAAACCCAGCTTGTTCGACGGGGATGCTGGAATCCAGAACAGGGAGGATTCTGTTGTATATCAACCTCTCGAGCAGCTTATAACAGACACTAAGAAGAGCTATGGGTCGGTAACTTTCTAGCAGTTGTGGATCTTTATTTGGCTTCAAGACAGCTATTATTTTCGATCTTCTAAATATACCAGGCAAGTCGCCGGTTTCCCTTATGGAATTAAAAACTGCAAGAAGCCACTGACTAGCCTTTTTACCCAAGTGTTTTATGAACTCCGGGAAGATTTCATCCATACCTGCTGCTTTGCCAATTGGCATAGCATCAATCGCCACATCCAGCTCATCTACTGTGAAAGGTCTGGAGACTTCCAATGGCGCTTGCCGACTTTCCTTAATTTCATTAAGCTTAAAATTTATTTTCCTATCTGCGGACGTACACACCGGTTTAGACAGACAGGAGAGGTGTTTTGCAATAACACAAGGGTGAGGTTGTGAGGTTGCGGGTTTTTCATTTGGCTTACCAGTGGAGAGCTTCCTGAGTAGAGACCAAGCTTTCCGACTACTGCGGGTGAAGTTCAGATTTTCAACAGTTTTCACCCATTTCTCTCTCCTGGAGTTGTCGAGAGAGTTAAGGAGTTGGTCCGCTACATCTCTGTCAGCAGTGTCAGTGAACTCAGTGTAAAGGTCTTCGCACTCTTGACTCCATCCTGGTATGTACTCTTTCCTAAAACCTCTTGGGATAGACGCTTTAGCGCAAGACAGAACAAGTCGTGTGAACCGATCATAGTTTTTTATTTTAGGGGGGATGAACCTGATGCCTTTGTCAAGCCTGGAAGAGAAGGCCTCCCACTCAGCTTTGTTGAAGTTCCACCTAGGCCGAGGAAAAGATCTTACGAGAGGAATTTGGATTCCTACTGATATCAGAACAGGCCTATGCTGAGAGTGAGGAAAAGCATCTAGGACCCTCCTGCAAGTTGGTATGGGTGTTGCTGACCGGTCACGAGAACAAAAGCACAAGTCTGGGGAGTACCCACGACGCCATCGGGCAGAATGGAAAGTGTGTGGGTCCTTGGCATTAAATACCAAGAAAAGGTTGTTATTTTCAGCCCAGCTTGTAAGACGAGTGCCATTTTCATCATCGGACGAGTATCCCCACTGTGTGTGATGACTGTTAAAGTCACCTACATATACTACAGGATGTTCAAAAGATGGGAGAGCTGTATCTGGCCACTGGATGTTCGGTGGTTTGTAGACATTGACAATGGTAGTCTCAGATACCTTAACAGCAATAGTAAATATGCTGTTCACACAACTTTTGTGGGAGACTGATACGTCGTCTATGTCTTGCCTCACGTAAGTCGCCACGCCATAGACCCTGTGTCCTATTTCCTCCACAAGCCTATATCCTGTGATGTTTCCCCTCGCACTGTTCTCTAGGTCTTCTACATGTGTTTCTTGTAGTGCGAGGACATCAACATTATTTTCTCGCAGCACCTTGCTGAGGCAGTCACTTTTTGATTTGCTCAGACCCTCTACGTTCAGATGACATATATTTAAAACGGAGCCTACATTTCTAAAATGGTCCTGGAAAGGGCCGTTTGAATTTGGTCTGGCAGCTGGCATAGCTGAGAGATCACTCGCGTGATAGTTCAGCTGCCAAAAATTAAAATAAATTGCTCGATTTCGAGCAACACTTATACTAGTATAAAATAAACAACTGCTCTCATTTAAGCTATTGAGGGAAGATTGGTAACAAAAGAATAAAGCATATAGGAGGGGAGTGGGCGTAGCGAACGAGCTGAACTTAATGATAAGTGAGCGTAGCGAACGAACTCACATGAAGGGCAAAAGTGTCCTCCGGTTTGCATTGCAATTTGAGTACCCTTGCAAAGCACGGGTAAGCCAGCTATTAATAATTAATTTTAAAAGGAAATAAAGAATAAAAATAGATAATAAAAATTTTATTATCTGTTTACATGTGTGATATGTTAAATTAAAGAAACGTCAAAATCTTGAATTTCAAAAGAAGTCTGTGTCGTTTGAGATCACATTTTCCTCATTTGTTTTGCATTAGTAAGTTTTTTATTGATGAAAACACAATATTCTGTATTTTGGTCCATAAAAATGAACGGACATTTTTACCGTGCACTTTCTGGATGGGAAAAACTACGGAAAATCGCTGTTTCGCATGCATATTGATGAATCATTTTTGAGATAGAATTAAAATTATCCTCGATAAGGGATCACTCCCACTTGCCATTCGACTCATTTGTCCTAAAACAAAAAAACTCTAATGAGTGAAATGACTTTTCTATTCTTTGTTTAAAATTTCATTGTTGGTGATGTTGATTTTATTTTATTGTTAAGTAAATTACTGCGGTCATTTCCATCACTGATAAGTAAAAACAAATTTAGAAAGTTTCGGAATCTGGAATCCGATCAGTTGTAGGTATTTAGTAGGAACCTAGAACATAACGCCTAGTGTGTTTTTACTTTGTTATGTTTTAGGCATTTCTTCCACCTGAAGATGGAATCAGATTCCAGATCCCGAAACGTGATGAATTTTTTATCAATCAGTGATGAAAAATGCCTGCAATGTTTTACCAATTAATAAAATTAATTATGTTGTTAAACGAGTAACTTGATTTTTTTTAGGCTTTTCAGCCCTAAAACATTGCATTCTTCAGCGGATCTTCGCGTAGAACGCTTAGTACTACCTTTTCCAAGTCTTAAAGGTCCCTATCACATAGAGCAATATATAGAAAATATATAACAATAGTCTTTACTTAATTTTCACGCGATCCTTAAACCAAAATTCTAATTATTTTTTGTCATGACAATAAAATAAGGCAGAACAGTTTATTTTAAAAAAGTAAAAAGTAATATTTAATACTTAAAATAACTTTATTGAACACAAAACACCTTTCCATTGTTTTATTTTACGAGTAAAGTGATTTTTAGCTGTTCGCAGCGTGAGTAGCGCTATCCAGCGGAAATCCTGGGTACTAGCTTCAGCGGTCGGTACGGCAGTTTGAGTCGGTAAGCAGGAATGTAGACTAGGACAGTCTAGAGTGGCGAGGAGAAAAAATCGCAAAAATCGATGGTCAAAATTGAGTTTGTCATGGGAACGGCATTGATTCTGATAGGCAGGATAACGTAAGTGTCACAGATATTTCCAATAATAAAGGACATTCTATCTAATATCCAATTAATTAACTGATTTAATACGCTTATGGGTTGTTTTGTAACTAGAACTCCTCCTACAATTTTTTATCAATTTTCATTTTCTAGTTGGATAGGACTTGAGCTGTAGTTGTTTTCTACGCTTATTAATGCCAATTGGTCTTTAAACAAAAACGCTATCTATAATTGAAATTTGAAATTTTACCATTATTAACATCGGAATACAAATACACTGGATTGAATTGAACTTAAGTTGAACTAGGGCCTATGTGCATATTGCGCATTTTTATTCCTAATATAATATACTTGTTGCTCGAGATTCAGCCGTTTAATTTACCATTTGCTAAAAATGTTACTTTTAAGCCTGACTCAATACTCCCGTCCAATCCAATACTGTGATTATCAGTACACAAAACTACATTTATTTACAGCTGAGCATGAACAGATGTATGAACTCGATCCCAATATTATTCTAATGGGGAATTTCAAATATAAATTATGTACAGCATCTTTAGTTTGAGTACAATTTTAAAATTTTTTGGCAGAAACACTACAGACAAGCCCTATCCAACGACACAAAAATGGTGATAATCGGTTAAAAATCTTTAGAGGAATTCTCTCAACAAAACTCCTTAGCGTGATAAGTATAAATATTTCTTTCTGTTTGTGAGAAACTCACCTACAGTACAGTTAGAAAGAGTTATATGACTTTAATGTGAATTTTTAACAATATTTATGTTAATTATGCAGTGACAGACGATCTTTTTTTGTTTGCAATCGGGCTTTTAAATTCATCCGAAGGTTCGGCGACAATGAACACCGTCTTTACAGTAACCGTGGACGTAAAACAGGACGGAAAACCAATGTTGTACATGTTTCGTTACAATTACAAGTCTTATAATGACAGTTGGTCAACGTTTTAAATCGTCCTCTAGAAATACATTAAAGGCTAGGGGGGCGATGGCCAAAACCTAATGACCTTTTTTTAACACCATTCGCACATGCGCTGGATCATAAACTTTAAAATGACACCTCAATCTTAAAAATCCGTTAAGTAGGTCGTTAGATAAAAAGCTATATAACATACGAATAGTTGGCAACGGTCGGTAGTTGGACGGCCCTACGGGAAAGGGCTACCAGCCGCCTGATGGTCTCAGTGCGAGGTAGCGTTGACTCCGGATAGTAATTAATTACTATCCGGAGTCAAGGGTCAACTGTGTGCGTGTGAGAGTGAGTGTGTTATCTGTAGGCCTCCTTATAAGTTTTTCCTTCAATTTAAATTATCTGTATGTGCAACTAGCTTTAGAAACAGATTTCTGTCAAATAAAATTGTTTGTCAAATATTTGTGCATTTTAATTAAAGATAAAAAACGACATATTTGACTTTATCCATAAAAATGTGAAATGTTTACAAAAAAATGTAAAACTAGAGTAATTGTTTTATGTAAATGATCTTTTTATGATTTCTATTATGCCTTTTTTAGTTGTTTTGAAATAAATATATTTCACCATGTTTAAGGAGACATACACCATAGGGTGTAATTCTTATGTGAGCTAGACCCCTAGGTAGTGACTATTATGCAAATTAAAAAGTATTTATTTTCGCTGACCACACAACTTGTAACGTGGTCAGTTTATTATTTCCAACAATTTTGTAAGCATTGTGTTTTTTTGTAATTTATAATGGAAATAAAATCATTTATTCATGTATTCAGTTGGCGACCTGATGGTTTTCGTCTGTTCTCAATAACATACTTCCCTGCTGTAAACACTTTTTTATTTATTTTTTATTATATTTAAACAATTTAAATATATAAATGAAATGTAACTGTTTTTAATCAGTTGTGACACGTGTGGAAAAGATGCGATATATTGAAACAATGACTGTAAAATATAAAAAATAAAGGTTATTATAAAGTCATATAAAAAAAATTTATAAAAGTCAACATGTTACTTAGCAGTTTTGAAAATGGAGGTTTTCGTGTGTTTAAAATAATTAAAAAAACATTTAAGACACATTTTAAATATATGAATAATAAAATCTCAATGTTTTTAATGAGCTAGTATAAAATTTTATGTATGTCTAAAGAAAAATGCTTTACCACACTTTTGACAAAAGATGATTATGATGTGTTTAGAAACAAAAGTACTTTACTCTGGAGACTGTATTTCACAAAGGAGGTTTAGTTTATCCAATAATTAGTATAAACATTGTGACAAACATATTAAAAACACATCAATACTAGAAATAACGTTATTACATCAAAATAATACTGTAAAAATTCGCTAAAAATTAAATATTAAAAAACTGAATTCAACAATTAGGCCTACTTATATATATATATATATATATATATATATATATATATATATATATATATATATATATATATAATCTATAAATAGTCATGCGATAAAATATGTAACCACAAACGATCCATTAACACAGTTTATACCATTAGTCACCTAATTTTAAAATGTTGCTTAAGTGTAGCATTTAGTTGCCCCGTGATTGCCCTACGGAATAAATAATAAATTAAAAAATTATCGTTCAGGTTGAAAATAAAGTACTCAATTTGTAGCAAGCATTCATTGCTATGAATACAGTCACTTCTAGTTTTACTGTATTATTTTCTTGTACTTTAGCCTATGTGGAAATATTTAAATACTGTATAAGACTCAATAACAAACAATAACAACTAATAGTAAAGTAAATTTTTAAGATTATATTAAATAGGTTTCATCCAGTCAAGGGTCTGACGTTATACTCCTTTAAATTAGTAATGTATTAAATACTAAACAGTGGTAAAAAAAACTTTGTATAGTAATGAACGTGCGTATTAATATTTTCCATGAATGCACAAGGCTATTTTGAATTGCTTTTAGGCAATTTCTTAATTTTGTTACTTTTTAATTATTTCGCTAAGTTATTAGAGACTGAAATTTATATTTATTTAATCTGACTCTTTTTAGAACACAGCCTTCAGTATATAAATTACATCCTCACAGCTGCACTGTTAGTCTTGCTGTCTAAAAAACTTGAAGGCGCAGAGAAATCATCAAACATTTCACAACTAAGAGTTTGATTCTACAATATCTTTTTAAACTAAATTTTCGTCATATCACAAATTAATATATTTTTATTTTTCACTACGTGTTGTATAAAATTTAACTATAGTCCATTTTATGCAAAATAAAATAAATCAACGCTGACAAAGAAAGTAAGTAGGGGTAGGGAAAATTAATTTTTCGATCTCTATTACGCAATTGTTTTAAAAGAATTGTGTTAAGAAAGATGCGGGAAAACTGAGGATATTTTACCGCATCCCTTTTAATAACATGTTGTTTTTGCATGGATAATTAGTTACGGTATTAGTTTGTCTGTTTTTATCCCCATACACTTTACCAGTAGGCTAAGTTTGTTTAAACGTTTAGTATTACTTTATGAGGTTTTATAAATTTTTAAGTTCTAATCTAAATCCACCCAACAAAGCATTGTATTCTATCTGATTGGAATCCACATTACAGGTACTTAACAAAAATATGTATTTTTATTCAGTATACCCAACGACTGCATTCGATTTCATTTGGCTCAAAATCTTTACTTATTACTAAATTTACTAAATATTACTAGTTTAATTACTATAAACAATGTAGGTAAAAGGTAGGCTTCCCAATTCTGAGTTTAAATTCTAAAGAATATGTAAGATAAGATTTACCATTAGATGGATATCAAATGTCTTTATACAACATAACTATCCACTCTATTATTGTTTTTAATTTTGAGTTTTTACTATAAACAAAGTTAATAAAAGTATATAATAGAAGTTTTCATCACTAGGACGGAAAGTGGTTTTTTTCTGGGCACAATTGCGTTTTACGAGCGAGGCGAAGCGTTTTACAACTTATTTGAAAACTTATATTTGGGGAAAATTTTAAAGTCAGATTACTATGATACAATAACAAAAAGAGAATTAAAACCAACTAGCAAGGTTGGGTTGACTCGGTACTATAATGGATACAATGATCTCAGTATTAAAGATTAGAATTCACAGGTGCCAATCATATTTATCTAACTCGCATAGTAACATTTTTATAAGCATTTAAAACTGCGCCATTCGTTTAGGAAACCCCTACAATTATTTAAAATAAGTTAGTCTTCCTCGCTGTTAATAGAAATTTTTTATCTTTTTTCATGCCAAGATCAAGTTATCCTCCTTCAACTTCTTGTCACTTATGATAAGCTTGATGGAGGGATCCACGTATGCCACCTCCCCTGACGGCCCCTGCCCCTGCCCCACTGGTTCCACCGTGTCCCCGTAGGTAGCAGCACGGGCGTGTCCCCAGTTTGCAACAGGCAGCGGGGGCGGCTCGGCAAATCCAAAGTTTCACAATCACATCAACCGCTTCCTTACAAGACATCGTGTCGCACCTCCGCACAGCTGTTGGCTCTGCGAGGTCGAGGCGAAAAAGAGAACAAGAGGGGGGTCTCTGAAAAAGAGGAGTTGGAATCACCGTGGTTCTACATGCAGTGTTCGAAATACCCCTTTTGCAGCAGACCTAAGTGAAGGTCGAGGGTCCCAGATTGTTCTGAAATTTGTTGAACTTGTACCTTTGATGGATCAGAGTTTTAACAGACAATATGTGGAAAAATTGACGCAACATTTATTTAAACGAAACAATGGGAACATACTAAAGCTAACACTCACAGAACATAGTTAGTCAAGAACTGTTGGAAAATTCTGTGTTTTATTCATAAAATATCTTCTCTACAACATATTACAGTTGTTTACAAACATAATGTGAATATAATACGAATAATGAATGAATAATGAATTGATTAATTTCCACAAAGAACAAGTACAAAATTTTAAATTAAACACTAAGGTATTTCCAAACACAAGATAACAATCTGTTACAAGAAAGAAAATATAAAATTCCAAGATATAAATAGGGTCCCAAAGGTAACGAACGCCTGATTAGGGATTCCATGAACTAAAATTGACATTAAGATAAGAGTTCATGATTCGGTGGCAGATTCTAAAACTAAATATAATTAATGGTCTCAAATTTTATTAAATTTAATTACATTTAAATTAAATTTAATTACATTTAAATTAAATTAAATTTAATTACATTTAATTTAAGGCTATAAAAACGAAAAAATCAAATTCCAACTAATCATCATAACATAATAGTTTAACGCATAAATCCTTAGGGCCCTGAACTATTCCTAAATCAGTAGTAAATTTTAGCAAATAATTCGGACTGCCTCCAAAATTAATAATTCAAATATCAACAAGTATTCTCAAAGACTCAATCAAAATTTTAAGTCACCATTTATATTCAAAATAGTGTAAACCTTTCCTATATATGTAAACCTTCATTTCAAACCTATTTAATGTATCAAAATTCAATTGTATTATAGTATTCTTTGTCTTATTCAACCCTAATGATCGAAGATTCTTATTCTTTTTGAATAAAGATATATAACCGTAACAACCGCCGTGTAACTTCAAGAATGAATTTGGACTGCTATTTATCATAATTTATTGGATAGTGGGCTGACCCAAAACAATATTTTTTAAGAAGCCTCACCCTAATCTATCCAGCTATTTGGGGCCATTGAATTATGTGGCAACCCCTAAAACATAAAGATATAGATTAACTATACCTTTTAAGAGAGTATGCTTAATCTATGATAACAGCTTGTACCACTGCATTTAGTCTGCACGAACAGTACTCAGAGATGAGTATGACAGAAAATACAAAATTGAAACGAATTCACCAAGGCTCATGACGAACTCCTGGAAACCTCTTCCTCTTGGGTTACGTGACATCCCCCATCTCCGGAAGATCCTGAGGAAGACAGGGGTTCTTGTACTTTCAGCCACATCCGCTAGGGTCTTGTAGTTCCGGCAACATCCGCCAGGGTCGCACGTTTCCAACAATTAGACGATAATTGAGGCAGCTTGGCGATTTGCAAGACAATCGGCGAGAAAGCCGCAGAAAGAAACCTGAAGAAACCTGGAATGGCTCACTGGGCTTGCGTAGTTACCACATCGACGCGACGACGCTATCCTTGTAACGTTAAATACATTGACGAGGGGATCCTTACATTTTACAGTACAGCACCAGGTGGACCGAGCTTAAGCTCGGTAAAATTATTACTTTCGTTCTCACACAAGGCTCGTTTGCTCCGCTCACTCCAGAAGCCGACGGGTGCTGCACTTTGGTATAATTTTATTAAACTACAGGTTAAAGATGTAGCACATTGGTTTATATCTACAGTTATCAGCTGATTTTTGTTCAATTAATAAAATCTCCATAAGGATAACATTGAAACTTTGAAGGGCTCTGGAACGAAAACCGGATTTTTCCCAGCTCCAATCGATTTCTGGTAGCCAAAACCCCCATATATAAACAAAAAATCTAAAATCCTTGGAGCGAAAAAACCGTACAAACAGAGGTTGTTTTAGAGTATAAGATAAGATAAAAAGGTTCTTATCTGGAATTTTATTTTTTATACTAATGTTATTGTGGAATATTTTAAATGTTCTTATGTAAATTTATACACTTGGATCAATTTTATATTCAGGATTGATTTAAATGGTTATAAGGTAGGCCCTTAACTTAGGGGGCCTGGGTATTTCCGAGGTTTTTATGGGGATTTTTCCCTGAATCGGGCAATACTAACCCTAATTAACAAAAATTACCCTAAATATTTCACTTCAAAATTACGTATGGCGGTGGAAGGGGGTTGAAAAAAGGGAAAAATCCAAAATGTTTATATTGAAAGATCCAAGATAGCCAAATGATTTCTTAAAATATACTGATTGCATTAACATATACCATTCAACCCCCATTCACCAACGCAGTAAGAGGGGGGCAAAGTTTGGGTAAAATACGTAATTTGCAAACAAATGCATAATGTAAGGGAAAAAACCCGTAATTAACCTGAAATATCAATATCAATGACTATTTAATATTTTAACTGCATTTAAAAATTTGGGATTTTTCCCTTTTTCAACTCCCTCCCACCCCCATAGGGAATTTTGCAGGGAAATGTTGAGGAGTAATTTTTGTTAATTAGGTTTAGTATTACCCGATTCAGGGAAAAAATACCCCAAAAAACCCCTGGAAATATCCAGGCCCCTTAAGTTAAGGGCCTACCCAATTTACATCTGTGAAAATGGATTCGGTAATCATCTCTTGTCTGAAATATGTATCCATTATCCTAAATGGAAATATAAGAAAGCTGGTGGGGTGTAGGACAAATTTATTTTGAATATAAAAATAAGTGCTTATCTATCTATGATATTTTTCCTGTTAAAAATGTTTTTTTTTTTCTGAAAATTTTGTTTGGCTTCTTCATCTGCCTAGTGGTTTTCAAGTTACGGCGCTACAAAAATATTTGTCCAATTATAACATTAGAAGAAGATTTTATGGGTAGTCATTTGAGGCAAAGCAACTTAGAATCTCCCTCCCTGGTAAGGTTATTAAATTGAAATTTGCATAATTTAATATTCGTAAAATTTACCAGGTTTTTCTTATAAAATTATTGTCATTTAAATTACTATATTAATATCAGATATTCCAGTTAGGCTGTTGTAGACTATATTTCGTCTAAGCCTGGATGTCAACAAGATCTACCAAGATTCAATTTGTTCAATATTCAACACATTTATTTGTTGTCAGTTTATGGACTGTTACGGAACAGCAGAGATATATAAAACCAAAAGTATTTCCCTCCATTTTTACTTTCTCCCCCTATACCATAGTATATGGAGAAAGTATTGTTTTCGTCTAAATTTTCGAATTTGAGTTGTTTGTGGATTTATCCATTTTGGTGCCCCCTGAGTCCAAAAAAGTGGTTTTCAGAGTGATGTCTGTGTGTGTGTGTGTCTGTGTGTCCGTGTGTCCGTGCGTCTGTGTGTCTGGATGTAAACAGAGCTAGAGAATGCCCCCATGGTCCGATTTTGGTGAAATTTGATACGTAGGTCCAAACTCACAATAATTCCAGGCGTTTTTTTAATTTTTTGAATTTTTGATTTTTAAGGGTTGTTTACCCCCAAAAACCCTCAAAAATCAAAATTTCTCAAAAACGGCTCTAACGATTTTGATTAAAATTTTATGGTTTATTAAGCTTAAAATGGTGAATAAAATGACACCACCCGCATCTCCGAGAAAATGCGCGTTCAAAAGTTATGAAGTAAAAAGTGTTTCAAAAATCAATTTTTTTTATTTTCAAAATAGCTGTTGTCTCGAAATAAATTTTACTTATCACCATTAAATCAAGCTCAAAAAACTAAATAATTCAGTACTTTAAATTATTGCTCTACGACAAGTGGTTGCGGAGAAAATTCAATTTTTCGTTTAGCGGTAAACGCAGTACGTTGTTAAAAGTCACAGACGCGCGTAGCGCTGCTCACGAGCGCTGCTCAGCTGGTTGCTATCCGACTGAGTCATCAAGACATTAATATTTGAAGCTTTTAACACCTTTTACTTTCTCCCCTTATACCATAGTATATGGAGAAAGTATTGTTTTCGTCAAAATTTTCGAATTTGAGTTGTTGGTGGATTTATCCATTTTGGTGCCCCCTGAGTCCAAAAAAGTGGTTTTCAGAGTGATGTCTGTGTGTGTGTGTGTGTCTGTGTGTCCGTGTGTCCGTGTGTGTGTGTGTCAGGATGTAAACAGAGCTAGAGAATGCCCTAATGGTCCGATTTTAATAAAATTTGGTATATAGGTCCAAATCCACGATAATTCCAGGCGTTTTTTTCATTTTTTTGAATTTTTGATTTTTAAGGGTATTTTACCCCCAAAAACCCTCAAAAATCGTCAAAAATCAAAATTTCTCAAAAACGGCTCTAACGATTTTGATTAAAATTTTGTGGTTTATTAAGCTTAAAATGGTGGATAAAATGACACCACCCGCATCTCCGAGAAAATGCGCGTTCAAAAGTTATGAAGTAAAAAGTGTTTAAAAAATCAATTTTTTGAATTTTCAAAATAGCTGTTGTCTCGAAATAAATTTTACTTATCACCATTAAATCAAGCTCAAAAAACTAAATAATTCAGTACTTTAAATTATTGCTCTACGACAAGTGGTTGCGGAGAAAATTCAATTTTTCGTTTAGCGGTAAACGCAGTACGTTGTTAAAAGTCACAGACGCGCGTAGCGCTGCTCACGAGCGCTGCTCAGCTGGTTGCTATCCGACTGAGTCATCAAGACATTAATATTTGAAGCTTTTAACACCTTTTACTTTCTCCCCTTATACCATAGTATATGGAGAAAGTATTGTTTTCGTCAAAATTTTCGAATTTGAGTTGTTGGTGGATTTATCCATTTTGGTGCCCCCTGAGTCCAAAAAAGTGGTTTTCAGAGTGATGTCTGTGTGTGTGTGTGTCTGTGTGTCCGTGTGTCCGTGTGTGTGTGTGTCAGGATGTAAACAGAGCTAGAGAATGCCCTAATGGTCCGATTTTAATGAAATTTGGTATATAGGTCCAAATCCACGATAATTCCAGGCGTTTTTTTCATTTTTTTGAATTTTTGATTTTTAAGGGTATTTTACCCCCAAAAACCCTCAAAAATCGTCAAAAATCAAAATTTCTCAAAAACGGCTCTAACGATTTTGATTAAAATTTTGTGGTTTATTAAGCTTAAAATGGTGGATAAAATGACACCACCCGCATCTCCGAGAAAATGCGCGTTCAAAAGTTATGAAGTAAAAAGTGCTTAAAAAATCAATTTTTTGAATTTTCAAAATAGCTGTTGTCTCGAAATAAATTTTACTTATCACCATTAAATCAAGCTCAAAAAACTAAATAATCCAGTATTTTAAATTATTGCTCTACGTCAAGTGGTTGAGGAGAAAATTCAATTTTTCGTTTAGCGGTAAACGCAGTACGTTGTTAAAAGTCACGGATGCGCTAGGGTCAAGCTCACGCTGCTCAGCTGGTAGCTATCCGACAGAGTCATCTAGACATTAATGTTTAAAGCTTTTAACACATTTTGTTATATTGTTGGGAGAAAGTATGTGTCAGTTAACTGATACCGTTTATTAACCTACGCCAACCAAATGGGTTGGATGGTAATTTTAAGATATTACTAACTGGCACGACGTTTAAGGTAAACCCTTTACATGTGACAGTAGAAAAACTAACATTTTTACGGCGTCCTGTTAAGTTTTAAACTTCATGACGCTCCCTAAGATAGAGACGGAGGTGGTGACTGCTCAGTGTCTATTTTTAGTGGTTCAGCTGAATCCGGTGACGATGACACAAGATCTGTTTCGCCAGAGGTTGCTCCCAGTTCGGGCTTCTTGCTCAACTGAAGGTTGTGTTAGGAAAATTAGCAAAACGTTATTTGCATCTAGTTTGTCACTACCACCTACACTACTACATTCTTCCATGATCTTTCTTTACTTTTTTACCTGAACTACAGCAAAACATTATTAAGGCAAAATTTAACCCAATTCATTGATGCAGATTGTAAAAACAATCTGAATTAGTCTGTGTTACTTCTTACATAGTAGCTGGTCGCTTTCTATTACCTTCAATATCAGTATAGGCAAAACGCGCGCTGTCTTTATATTGCTTTCACATAAATTGAAGGGGCTAATCCCTCAAGATTCGTTACAGACCAGTCACTATTAGAAACTTCGATGAAGATTAAATATTGATGAAATTGTGTTCAAATAAAGTGTAATGGAATATACATGGAAACACAGTTTGATTGAAAAGTCACTGACAATTTAATTTAAATTTTGTTATTCTATCGAAACTACACATGTTACTTAGATAAACAATATAACAAAAGGGAGGTAATTTAATACCATCGATGATGGTTAGGTTTTGTTGAAACATCAGGCAACCAACGGCATTGGTAGATTAATTACATGCAATTGCTGCAAAATCTTTTTTGGTTACATAATTTAATTTGTCAACTTTTTGTATCTTTTTATATTTTGATAAAATTTTCTATTTTTAAGAAATATGAGTTTATAATTTTAACACGACCGTCATTTTGAAAATACACATGGGAAAAATAGTTAAAGTATTTTCCTGAAAATAAAAATTAATCTTATTAAGTTTCATGCTAAATATGAGCTTAATATAACTATTTGTTAAGGAAATTGATTTAGTGTAAAAAACAAAAAGGCGGATAACGGATAAACGAAGCCGAAATTTAAAAAAAATTACTGAAACTTTTCGATTTATTTTAATGTGTATAATACAAATATACAGATCCAGCCATGGTTTTTTAACACGCTGTATATAGTAGGGCTACTTCACTGTCGTATATTATAAAATTGATGAATTGAAAGTAAGTTTGGTTTATGGAAAAATTTATTTAAAGACCCCGCAAAAATTCTAGCTAGAGACTTTTTATCCCCGGTTTGGGATCCTAAAAATAGACCACTTCATCCGGTAAGGTGGAGCAATAAAGGGTCATTAATAGCAATGGATTCAACTTGTAAAAACCAGCTTTTATTGAACAGTTAGCAAGACGTCACGGTGGCGGCGCTCGGCGACGTGTTTGTGATAAGATATTCCTACTCTGGTTGAGAGAGATGCGTCACTGATTTCTTGTTTTACAATACTTACGGGTGCGCTCTACCCATCTGCCGTGCGCGGATGCAAGGGTTTAGAATCTCCGTGTTTGTCGCCCCAGTTGTAAACCGATTTAAATTATTTTAATTTTTAATTTAAATTTAAAATCACCCGTCATATATTTTCAAAAATGTGAGATTCCGCGTATAGCGGCAGTTAACAGTCGCTCGACGATTTTGACACCGAGGTAAGAGCGCACCCTTAAATATCCGATTCAATATAAATATCAAAAATATCTTGAAGCCATATGCTGTCCCAGCTTAAATGTCTGCAAATTAGCTTCTTAGTCACGTCCCCATGTAAAAATATTTCGAGCAACATCCTAAAGAGATTTTCATGATGAGTTAGAGCTTTCCTTGAATAAAACTTTTCATGTTGTCATCCCATTATAATTTATAATATAGTATTCTATTAATTCAACGGTATCTGACATAGTTTGTAATTATAACTTTTTGCTTGCTGTGCTATTTAATAATTTCACCATAATTAGATTTTTACACTTAATTCCTTTGTTGGTTATCTACAGTGTATATTGATGGGCAACCATATTTTTTCCTCCTTTTTCTCATCTAGTGTGCATCTTAGGAGAAATCCACGCATACGGTTATACAAAATGGGGTCCCGTTGATGAGCAGAATCGTATCAAAATCAAACTTTCAATGTTAATCTTATGGAGGAAGGATAGTTGATTGAATCATTAGACAACTGTTGTAATAAACAACTGATAGAAAAAACATGAAGATCAGAATGATGTTTCCGTTATAAAATAGTTGTAAACTTCTCGGGTGCAGATCAACTGAAATTTTGATCGAATTTCGATCAGGAGGCGATCAAGCGGTACGAGTCACTGAAAAATTAGTGCCTTCATGGCAGAACTACAGTCTAGAGCGATTAAAAATTACCATAAATTTGATACATCGAAAATTATTATTTGACTTAACGATGTGTTGTGATGATGATCTACTTGTGACGCAACGTTTCGCCGAGTTGCCCCGGTCGGCCTCAAGTCACCGAACCGATGTCTATGTTTGTGGGTGTCAGTGAAAGCTCAACTCACTTTCAGCTGTGACCAACCTTAGATCATGACTCAACGCGGCGCACTCCTTTACACCCAAACAAAACCGTTCCACTAAACACGACGGTGGGGCGTTACTTGTAAATCTTGTCACTGCAGATATATTTTAATGTTGATGTATATTGCAAGCCGGATGTGGATTATGGCTTCATTTCAGTAGTGATATAGTTAAGGAAAAAAAATTTAGGTTGGTCTTGAAAAATTTTTTTAAGCAATAATGATGTCAATTATTAATCATGTAGGATGTAGTTATCTAGTGAATTATAGTAAATTTAAACAAGAAAACATACCTAAGACCCTTTTTGTTTGGACATTGTAAAGTACTTTTTTACTTTCGGGGTGTAAATTGAGTTCACTTAACATACAGAGCCTAGTTTGCAATGATAACTCCATATAAAATTACAGTAATAAGGAATATTAATTTATAACAACTTTTACTGAGTAAAGACCATTAGTGTAAACTTAATATCCTTTCAGTACGTCATATATGTTTTTTTTTTTTTTTTTTTTTTTTTTTTTGTGAGAAAAGCGGAGTAAAACAAAATAATCGCCTTCGTTTCTTTCGTTTCGTCCGTGTTCATTTGACATCGTGCGGATCTTGTTATGCAACTGGGTTATCAGATTCAGTGTCACCACAGATTTTAACTTTCCCCAAAATCAGGAAGTAACCTGCTCCATATATACTCACCGATGTTTGGATATACTGGTTAAAAGTGATACGGTATATTAACATTGTTCAAGTGTATTAATATATTTTACTTCTTTAAACAAGATATTTGAATTTGGAGAATACAATTATAGAGAGGAGGATTATCTATCCTTCTTGAGAACGTCTGGCCTGATTCATACCCCTTGTTTTGTTAATCAATATACGTCTAAGTTAAGTTTTAAATGTGTCATTTTCTAATATCTAGTTAGTCAAAATTTTCATGTTTTATTTTTTAATGAAGTACTCTATTATTAAATGAAATTGAGAACTTGTAGAATTGTTGCTAAATCTATCTATAGGCTATATTAATAGGAAAGCATGTTTCTTTTCCTCCTTTTTCTCAGCTTGTGCGCATCGTATGAGAAAACCAAGCAAACCTTTAGAAATGAAATGCCCAGAAAATAAGCAGAATTCAGTTATAATTCACATCGGCCATCAGGGCTACGGCCTACAGGCTTTCAAAATTTCAATGTTAATCTTATGGGAGAATTAAAATTCATTGTTTAACCCCTGAACTATGGATTTAAGACTTATTACAGGTTACGTACCTCGTAAAACGTATTGAACTGTAAGACGAGGTACAACTATCGATCCAAGTTTTACAAATATTTACAAATTTTGGTCATTGTATTTACATACGTACAAATAGACATAAGTCTTATGGGAGAAGGATAGTTGATTAAATCATTAAAGAGCTGTTGTAATAACAAATGCTAGCAAATCAGTAAGAACAGATGTTTCAGTTATAAAACATTTTAAAACTAATTGGATCAAGATTAACTGAATTTTTTGCTGAATTTCGACCAGTGGGCAACCCTAGTTTCATTTTGATTGAATGTTGTTCCTGGATCAAGATATAGACTTATTTAAAGGCTAAAATACCTGATAGTCCGCCAAATGATCCTTTTGAAACCCCGTGTGGTTACGCGTTTCGGCGATTATGCGCCATCTTCAGACATGTATAAGAACTTACTTCCCTCACTAGACCGCGACTCACTAGGCTCGACTCGTCATGTGTCGAGACGACTAGACCGCGAGCTACACCCTGTCCCGTCCCGTTTGTAAAATGTCCGGTATGCATACCGTGTTAAATTTAGTGTCAAATGTGTTCGTTTTTTATGTGTTGTGTACTTTTAATAAACTATGACGCACCTAGTGAGGGAAGTAAGTTCTTATACAAGTCTGAAGATAAGGCATAATCGTCGAAACGGGTAACCACACAGGGTTTCAACAGGATCAGTTGGCGGACTATCAGGTATTTTAACCTTTAAATAACCCTAGTTTACTTAAAAAGTAATTATTCTGTATTACACACTGTAAACATAACCATGAATCGCAACAACCATGCGATTGAGGGGATGAGGGGGTACCCAACTTTAAAAATTTCCACTTTTTTCGTGCTATCCCTCTTCCAGTCAGAATCCTCCAAAACATCAACTTCACCTCCCGAAGTCTCTGCGTTTCCTTGTCTAGTCCGTCCACTTCCTCGCATTTCCTCACCGCCTCCACGGCCGCCGCCGCGTCGTCTGTTCCTCTTGCCTCACAGCTGATTGTCACCATGGCAGCCAGTCACTCTTTGTCACTCCCATCTGCATGCCGTAGCCTTGAGTTGCGTCATCACTTTCTCCAACTCTGCCCCGCCGTGGCCGCCTTGTCCTCCTCTGTCTTGTCTCCTGGTCATCGGGATGGAAATGGAAGGTCTTTGTACTGAGAGTTCAGGATACGGGAGCGACTGGGAAGACTTTGATGAAGTAACAACTCCAGGCTGGAACTGATGAGTTGTTTATAGGGTGATTGATATAGGCCCTATGTGTGCTAGCTACAAGTTCGACTAACTTGGATTTTTATTTTCTTTCTTGTGGTGCTTTTCAAATTTTGATTTATCCATAATTTTAATGAGTTGAGACCAACTTAAATATTATTGTGACTTTAATGGAATCTAATAGCACCGAGCTACTTCCAATCAGCCAAATTACATGTTAAATTTCATGAAGAAAGTTTCGAGTAATTTATTTTATAATCTTATATGGGTTCCTCATTTCCTCCCCAGAAACATAATCGGTGCCAATTTACATTAATGTAAAAGTCGAACCCTATGTAGCCAATGAACAATGCATTTATAAAGGATGTGTTGTATCAGTAATGGCTATTTGTAATCTAATTGTCATAATGAACGTAAAAAATTGCCCCATATTATTCTTATCTTGAAAAAAATACTAAATTTCCACATCAATTATCTCCTAAACTGTTAGATTTAGGGGTATGAAGTAAAGTAAATTTGTCTAAAAATTGCATGTGGAATCCAAATATTCCATAAAAATAGGGGGTTTGTATTTCAAATTAACAATTTCTGGCCTTTACTTCTGGTACACCCTGCACATTGAAATTGGCATCAATGGACAGATCGTTGTTGGTTTAACAATATTAGTACAATTTGTTTTTACGATACTGTAAATTTTAAAAGTTATGTTTGGGTGGTCTAGGGCACTTCGTAGATTTTCATATAGAAAATGATAATCCTGTGTGAATAATGAGATTATAAAAGTGGGAGTAAATAAGACGTGTTAAATTCAACAACGGAATCGATTGTTTGAAGACCTTGACTCCACAGCTGTAAGGTTAAGTAAGTAATGACTAAAGGATGTTGTTGCATGATTCATTAATTATCAACCTTTAGCCATCACAACTACAATGTGATAACAGCTGGTGATGCGTTTCGCTGCGGAACACCCTGCACAGTCACTCAGTGATCAGTCAGGATCAGCGCAGTCTTCGAATAGACCTTTTGGTTATCATTTGGCATTTAGAAATGTTTCTGTTTTTCCTTTGACTTGTATGTCTAATAAAAATGTCAAATCGTTTAGTCTTGTTTGTTATTTTAATGTAAATGAATTAAAGGCCGGTGTCTAAGGTGATGGAAAAAGCTTAACTGAAAAGTCATGTGGAAATGTACTTTAATTGTCTATTAAATACAAAAAAATATAAAATATACGAGTAATTCAGAAATTTAAAAATATACCTATATAAATTTACGATGACTAAGTTGAACTTGATCTTTCTTTAATCTTCATGAACTTTATGAAGAGTGTACTTAGCTAGTGCATAAATATATACCGTTTTTACAATCTATTTTTTAAATAAGTTCAGATAATTATTATTTGCAATATTACTCCAACGGCAAAAAAACTATACCAATTAAAATAAAATATTAAACGCATTATTGTTATTACTATAATTTTCTAACCAAGTGGTCACAAACTAAATTTTTATTGTTAAGTTTGACAATTTCGTTGTACAATGTCCTACTAATCCTATACAGTACTATAATACGAGCACTGTCTGACGCGATGGATTTTCCGAGATCTCGAAATCTATAACGTTAGAAACAGCCTAAACCTTAGGAAAAATCAAATTTTGTCTAAGATTAAGTTTAAAAATTGTAATTTTTAACATTTGTCATATGGGTTACTATCAAGGCAACGAAGTACATCCACAAAAATAAAAGAATGCTTCTTTCAAGCATTGGTTTGCAACAACTATCACCTGTGGAAAGTTATAGTTGGCATAAACTTTGAACTCTGATTACCATGATACTGTAACAAAAGTTAATTAAAACCAAAGAGCAAGACTCGGTTAACCCGTTACTGAAAACTATTTGAGAAGTATTACTTTAAGAAGCCGGACTATTTCAAACAGATATTGCATGTCCTAAGGTGGATTGTTTCATGACCATGACAACCGGGCCACCCGGACCTAGGCACAGAACGCAACAGTTGTGGGGAGTTAGGTCACAGTTGAGGGGTAACAGTAACGGCATAAAATCGGCACACGGATCTCATTACATCACTGTTCCAGCTACTTCCAGCTCCGGGAGAATACCGTTGTTGCAACTGCTTTCAGAAACTAGCTCTAAAGGTCCCTTTGTAATTGTATGATTCTGCTGAAGGGGGTTCTTTTGGCGAATGAAATAGTAAATTTCATATTTTTTATATACTTTGAAGACTGCAATAGTGATTTTACCATCTGGCCAGTGATTTAAGAGCCTTTACTACCTTTTTGCATTTTAACCAATTTACATTGTATTGAGTAGAACTAATGTTTTTTTTACAAAAGTTTTGTAAAAAGATGAGTTGAAAAAATAACTCTATACTCCATAGTAGTTCTTGTAGTTATAGTAAACTTCAAATCAATATTTTCAAAAATATATGTTAATTAATTGTTAATTCTAATTATTTAATTGCTATTGATTTTTCTTGCTGGGAGAACCATAAATTAAAATACCCGAAAGACAATATTGTAATATACCCCCGTCGCAACAAACCTGCGTACTCAGAAAATTTGCAATGTTTTTTTTATTTGTTTATTTACCCATAGAAACATTGGACAAAACTAGAGTTGTGTGAGTGTGCGGTTAGCGAAAAAATTATATTAAAGTTCTTATACTGTCAATATAAACATAGGATCTTTAACAAACAATTTTTGAATTGGAAAAGTTTAGTTTCTTGAAATAAAAATTCCGTTGAGTATCTTTATGATTTCTCAAACCGTGCTTTTATAATAGAGTAATGTGCGTATTACAATAGTATCACAAAGATTAAACTTAATCTTTACGTGGTCTCTTTTCTTTAAAGATCCCAAACAAACACGCCTAAAAGGCATCGAAAGAGGAGTCAAAACATTGCATTTATTATCTTCCAACAATCACTCTATTTTCCTGTCAAACAAAGATCTCCCCAGTCCATTCACGAGTTCCAGGAGTGGTTCAAGGCGAGTACTGAAGTAGCTCCCCTTTGTAGTCCAGCGGCGCGGCGCAGCGTTGGTGACGGCCCCAGAATGGGTCTTCGAGAAGGGAATCCCCATTGCGTAACCCACAGTTGCTTCACTTTCGGGTCATGAGTCCGCGATCAGGATGTAAACATTGCGGTCGTAATTGGGTTTTCGCCAAAGGACGTAAGTCTTGGAATATCTTTTGAACCAATTTTATGGCCTCTGAAATTGTCATTTAAAACATCCACTGTATTAAATATCCGAGCAAACTAAAAATGTTATTTATAGTATTAACTAGCTAACTAGAGGTTATCCGGCATACTTTGCAATGCCAACTAGAGGATATCGAGCGAGCTCTTTCGTTTCGCTTACTCGTCGCAAGTCTATAATGTCCTTAAGTTTTTTATTGTACCATTCTTCCCTCAATACTTTAAATGAGACCTAATTATATAATTAATATTCCTAAACATAATCATATGCTCCAATGCAAAAATGTTGCTTCCATAAGAATAATACAGTAAATTTGACGACTTGTGAGGCGCAACACTATGGAAAAATCTAAATAAGCACTATTTAATTGCTATAGCCTATAAGATCTACATAATCATTGTACCAAATTTCAGCCTTCTACTTAAATGGGAAGTGGTAAAATTAGTGATGATTAGTGGTGAGTCAGTTATGTAGGTGTAAATTTTTTAAGTGGAAACATTGGTTATTTTGAGTCTGCGCTAACTATTTGATAAAGTGAACAATATTCTTTTCAAGGAAAATAGCCACGAAGGAATGGACTGTTTTTTACGGTTATACATTTTTGTTTGACCACCAGGACTGCTTTAGAGGTGTAGTATAACATACCTTGTTACCGTCGCAGCCTACTCTCATTCTACTCTTGAATTGTTTTTCGTTTTACAAGTCCATTAGGGTCGATAAGCGTTTAGTTCCTGTGAATTTCCATGTTTTTCGCAGAAACCTTCCAAATTAAATTCACTGAAAAGTGTTAGACAATGTATAATTAGACCCAACATATTTCCTTGATAATGTAATGTTTGATTTACTTCATCTAGCTGAGAAGGAGAGTGGCTTATAGTAAATATAACAGTTTTTTTTTTTTCATTTTCTCATAAAAACCGTCTCAGCTATTGTGATGTGTTCAAAGCGCTACCGTGGCTGTGACTAATTTAATTACCAGTCTTTTTTATCCTGAAATGTCTCTTCTACCATGCTCAAACAGCAGACCATGATGAAGTAAAGTTTACTTCAGAAAGGCTGGGGGGTGAAGATCTAGTTTTTCAAAACACAGGAAAGGTGTAAAACCTAACTGTATTCCAAGTCCAATGGTCATTCAAATATTGCACTTTTTACGACCATTCTGACAATCCAGACTTAAGGCCCAATTAAAACCTTTGCAAAAAGTAATTTTACTAGCATAAATAAATTTATAAATTATATTTATAAAAGAGGATGTTTGTATATATTTATGTATTTATGATCGATGGAATCGGAAACCACTCTGGACTGTTCACCATGATACTTGGTATATATAAATATATATGCAGAAAATTTAATGGAGAGTTTTTGTAAGCCATTAGTTTTTGTATAGCCCTCAGGGCTTAGCCCTAGGACCGCCATAAACGTATCCATGTCAGGATTTTTCAGTTTTTGATCTGAGTTGTTTATGACACAACATATGGCAAAATATTTATTAACAAATAGATTCTATAAACAGCTGTCCTCATTTAAAGTATTGAGGGTGGATTGGAAATAAGAAACCAGACGATATTATAGACTTGGTGTGAGGAAGCGCAGCGAACTAGCTAAACCAGACGGCGAGTGAGCGTAGCGATCGAGCTCACGTGAAGGGCAAAACATTTCTCTGATTGGCATCGCAAAGCAAACCGGGTATCAGCTAGTATTCTATAAAAATGTATTTATCCTACCGAAAACTTTTAATCAGTAATAATATCAAGAAAGTTCAAAAATGTTAAATTAAGGGCTTTAAAGCTAAATCTATTTGCAGAAAACAGGAGACCACTCTCAATTAAAGAAGGCTACCTTTCGTCCTTACTATATCATCAAATAGTACTCCTGGCTAGATGTATCCACAGCACAAATTTCAGTGAGCTAGAATGAGCAATTCAGTGAATAGTATGATACCGTACCAGAAACTTGTACACTAATTATAAAGCCATAATCAGCATAAATTATTTTAATGGAAAAACTGTCATCTATTCTATTGCTATAACATCGTCAATGAGCTTTCGTAGTCTCATTCGACTATCACACCTTGTCCGATCACATCTACGTAATCGCTATAATAGTTTAATATATGAATAAAATATCTACCCTCATCTCATCTAGATTATCCTCATACAACAAAGATAAGAGTTCTATAAATATATTTGTATAACATGTTGTATACATTTTTGACAAATTGGAAATCTTCATATTCGTAAAATAATTATTGTGAAATGTCATCATAATATGACCTACTTCCTGACCTACTCTTGCTTAAAAAACATTAGATAGTATATATTTTTTTAATGTTTTGCCTCGAGGTTGGGACTAGTATGATTGAGATACTTCTGGAAATTTTTACCTGTGTCCAAGTATGGATTTATCTGCCCTTCCTATAGCATAATAGATTCCTAATTTGTAAAAAACCCCGTAATATTTCTGAAATCACAAAAAGTATAGTATGGCGTATCACTTTTGAAGACGTTACTTTGTTTTATCAACCTCAGCCTACTCTTGCTTAAAAAACATTAGATAGTATATATATTTTTTTTAATGTTTTGCCTCGAGGTTGGAACTAGTATGATTGAGATACTTCTGGAAATTTTTACCTGTGTCCAAGTATGGATTTATCTGCCCTTCCTATAGCATAATAGATTCCTAATTTTTTAAAAAAACCCGTAATATTTCTGAAATCACAAAAATTATAGTATGGCGTATCACTTTTGAAGACGTTTTTGTTTATGTGTTCTTGTTTTACTTTGTTTTATCAACCTCAGCCTACTCTTGCTTAAAAAACATTAGATAGTATATATATTTTTTTAATGTTTTGCCTCGAGGTTGGAACTAGTATGATTGAGATACTTCTGGAAATTTTTACCTGTGTCCAAGTATGGATTTATCTGCCCTTCCTATAGCACAATAGATTCCTAATTTTAAAAAAAAACCCGTAATATTTCTGAAATCACAAAAGTATAGTATGGCGTATCACTTTTGAAGACGTTTTTGTTTATGTGCTCTTGTTTTACTTTGTTTTATCAACCTCAGCCTACTCATGGGATCCCCAAACGTCACCACCCCCTTGTCTAGCCAAGGCTAGGACGATGTCCCGGTCGCAGAACTACCAGTGTTGTCTCCCAGGTCACCGTCACCCGCCGGGAGGGCGAAGGTCGGCCGGGAAGTCCGCCGCAACAACTGGGTGAAGGCCCCGCGCTGAGTCCAAGAAAGGCCTTCTGGAATCCCGTCATTCTTATAATGCAAAGGTTTTGAAATTCGGGTGCAGAATAACAAATGTTACTTTCCTTCAATTGCTACATGAATCGTTTCTTAGTCACTCCTTCTAAAATTTTATTATTTTAATTATGTTTAAATCTACTAAACTTTTACTTGATGGATAACTTTAGGTTATTTTTTCGTAGTAGATGAGTAATTATACTTCAATGCAAAAAAGGGTTCCCTATGAGGGCAAACAATTCAAATTTCGATATTATCAATTGATTTACCGTTACACTAAAATGGATTTAAGTCTTATATACGTACAAAGATCATGTTTTGACGGTGTAAGCCTCTACAACAAAACTTTACCAAAATGATCAAGGTGAATGGAGTACAAAGCTTCTTCAGTTAAACACTGTACTCACAAGACATTCAAATATTTTAAAATGTAAATAACTTAGAAAAAGGCACAACTACCAATATCAACTAGATGCCTTTATTGCTTTGTTGTGACTAAATCACGAATACAAACATTTGTCGTATTGAATACAGACACAGACTTTTCTATATTAATTCCAGTTGTTATTTCAGCATAGTTAGCAAACCGAGAGTTAAACAAATTTCACAAACACTTCCATTCATACAAACAACTCATTCAAGAACAAAACACTACTTACCCAACTGAAGTTCCCAAAGCACCGATATTAGCCAGACAGAGCGTAAACACTGCACCGTGAGTCACCTATGAGTGACATAAGATGTTGTACAAGTGATATCATAACAGCTGACCAACAATGCCACCGGATATAGCTTCGGGCACTTCCGCCGTTCAGGTCTTCACTTTCACTTGGAGTAGACGCGACATAAACATTGCCAACACTGATTCCGTTTTGTGATCGCTTCCGCTGGCCTGGCTAAACATTTGTAACACTGATTCCGTTTTGCCATTACTTCCGCTGCTAGAGCTTAATGGCCCTTTAGAGCTTTTGGTTGTCACGACAGTTTAGAACGTGATTTGTCTTCGTCATAAATTAGCTGTCTGGTTCGAAGATGCTTCTTTGAATGGCACTTTTATCTCATGCTGTTTTATCTTGAGTGAGACCTCTAGGCAGAGAGGTTAGACTTTCACTGTGCGTTTGTAATAGCAAAGACTTTTTAAGCTACACAGTGATGCAAAAAACAGACATAGCTTATGAAGAACTTAATGTTTTTAATAACTCCAGGTTTTTTCTCGAAACTTCAAAGATACGACACCATACGGTTTTACATTGATTTTTAGATCATATGCTAGTGTATAAAGATCTAATTGCAAAGATATGGTGAGTTCAAGATTCAAAGGTTTGTAGTGTATACTTTTTACCTTCCTTTATCTAGTGTTCTTGGAACGTCAAATTTCATTGAAAAGTTGAAGGCGTTCTGCTAAAAATAACAGATAAGACTCAAAAGTTGATTGAAACACATAGCTTTCAACTTACATTTCAATAAAAATGTTAAATCTTAGAAGAAAATTAGAAAAAAAATGTAAAAAAGTGACGTAACTTTATGCCTGCTGTAGACTTGCAGAATGATCGGCATGATCAATCCATGATTATGGTTGATTCATTCGTGGGTGGATTTACGGAGTAATGGGGGTGCTGAGTATTATTGATATAAAAATATGATATTTATGAAGTTTAAATTTGATCTCAAATAATCTAATATTTTTTACGGAGATCTTCTCCCCAAAATATCTACCTAAATCTGCTGATTAAGTGTGGGTCTAATCTGTAGACCTAAAATTTTTAAGGGTAGTTCCAAATGTAAGGCAAATTTCTGTGGATCCTGACTTGGTTTCCTTGGTTGAAGGTACGGTGGGCTAACATTAGATCGGAACTATTATTATTGAAATATTTACCTACTTAAATTCTTTAAATCTAAGAGGAAGAAGAGAATGGACCTTCAAATACTAATAATTTAAAATGTTGACCCATCAGACCCATTTTGTATTTTATTCATTTTACTACTGACGCAGTAAAAAAACAATATCTTGCTGAAGGTCAAGGTCACTCACCCTCAATATTTGCCGGTTATAATACCACTCATAAGTTATACATAAAGGAGTACTGTCAAGTGTAGCTAAATGACCAATGGGGGCTGAAATAATTTTGGTAATAGCTAAAGTTGGATCTTGGAACCCAGTTTCAGCTTCACTTTGGAACAATGAAATCGTCAATCAACTACATCACCAACTCTACAATCATCTGCAGTAACACTTCTTTTGTAAAGTCCTCTTTTTACTGCCTCTGTAAGACTTTTCTATACTGACGAAACATTTTAGGGGCTCCATCCCCAAAGAAACAATGCATAAGTTTTATTTTAGAAACTAACTTTTTCCTACGACATCAATAAGAAAAGATTGTACATGTTTCTTCTTTCGCTCTCAAAAGTTGACCAATTTATTCCAGGTATGAATCATACTTAACTCCAAATATCATTTTTTGAACCACACAAGATACAATAGAATTTTTCAGACACTTACGCACTCTGTGCTATGTATTTTAAGGGAAATATAACCAAAGGGTGGAGTGAGTGTAATGGATCAAATTATATATAGCTCTGTAAATAGTAAATACCTGTTGATTCATTTGATCATAATTTAATAAACAAAGAAGGTAATTTCAGTTTAAAATAAAAAATAATAAAGGTTTATGATAACGTATACTGTAATACAAAAACGCCCCGAGTTTGATCATGTTTGATCCTGAGAAGACGGAGTTTTCTTAAATTCCCGGAGTTTTCGGAGTTTCCCTTCATATATCAATAACAGAATTCTAAATTGATTAACATCAATAGATCATCATGGGATCCCCTCTATCATGTAACTTCACACACAGGTACAATTGCCTGTGAGACAAATTTTGCAATCCATCTCTTAGGTAAGTCTTCACCACGGTACCGACTGTGAAAATGCACCCATGAGAAAAGTTACCTATCAGAAGGCCTAAAAACCCCATTCATACATAAATCCAGCATTTTCATCTCAATGTTACTGGTTAAATCCCGAAAAAAGTTAGTAACTTATTATAATAGTTCGAAACTGGGAGCAGATACCTTTCATCATTTGGGTAATTGATGATCTTGACAAATTAATTGGCTGCTATTTGTCAGTAACAAAGCTGCCCGTCTTCTGACCGGTAGCATTCGCCACACTCACCCTTTAGTCATATTAACTTAAATAAAATAAATAACAGAGTACTCCAAGTCTCAAGAAATGTATCAAATGTAATGTATGACTGGGACGGTGGCGACGTCCTGTAATCCAACTAATTGGAGGTCACGAATTGTGGATAGTTATAAGAGATGGCTTGTGGATGAGATATTCCCTAGTGGGGACTAACGTCCGCACTGGTGAATACTAACTCATACATAAAGACAATCCTCATAATTAGACCAATTCATATATATGAGGTTGAAATTGTGGTTCGGATCCCACGGTAAACTGTAGGTCCCTAGATACCATTGGCTGTTGGGCTAAAGGAGAATGTCGGCCTTAGTCAGTAACAAGACTACAAGATCGCGCCACAATCATCCTACACTCATCTCTCATTCATATTCAGGTTAAAATACCCACTGTCTCAAAATAGTGATTTGGTGATTTATGTATAGAGGAAGGTTTTCAACCCTTCTTTCCTCCTCCAAGTCGCCCCCAGCCTCTCCTCCCTGGACCCCCCAGATCCTGGTGACCCAGTGGTCGCTCCTAGGAGTCCCAGGGTTGCTCCATGCTCCGGACCCCTGGCCAGGACTTCCCGCCACTTTCTCTCTGTATAAGACCCTCTGTGGAGGCACGCGCCGCTCAGTCAGTGTTGAGTGTCCAGTGAAAGACCCTTGGACCCGAGACAGGTCAGTGCAATCAAAACAGTGTCATTACTGATAACTTCATCAACAATTTTATCTTATCTAGATTTTACAAATTAATTCACTTACACTATTTTCATCCATGGATTATTATTTTTCAGGTGATAACAATATTTAATAATTTAAACTAACATTAATTTGCATTTAACTGCAACAAAGTCATTGATTATGATTTTATCACAAATTACTCATTGTTGGAATTGTTCAAATGTTTTGTAGTTAATCAAATTGTATGCCTTAACAATCTTTATATTTGGTGATTATAAATCTGTATCGAGTATATTCAATTATAAAGAATGTTATTCCACTTTTAAAAATAATAAGATTGTTGGATTATTGTAAATATTTTAATGGTATTAGTTGTTTTAAATTTTTTTTAGACATTACTGGGTAAATGGTTGTTTTTTTCATTTATTTAAATTGCCATCAAACGTCATCCAAAATACAATATATATAATTTTACTAAAAAAACGTCATTATAAATTATTTGAAAATTTTTTAGAACAAATTAACTTAATTACCATTTAATAATTATGCAATGCAGTTTTAAAAAAGCTATGAGTTAGTTATAAATTAAGTTTATAAGTTAATTAAATAACACATGAGTGGGTAATTTTTTCAATCCCGCTACACTTAATCAAAGCTTCATAAAATCCTCAAAAATTAAATAAACAAATAAAATATTTTATATTAACATGTTACCGCAGATTTTCCACAAAGATTTTTAAAACTATCTTTTTATTAAAATTTGGATACACAAACAACTATACTAAGACTAAATTATTACTAAAAATATGTGCAAAATTAATGTTTATTGACGAATTTATGTATCCTATCCTATACTATAATACGAGGAATGTCTGAAGGGATGTGTGTTCCACGATCTCGAAATCTAGCTGTTAGATTTTGCTTAAACTTTGCATTTAAGAGTGTTTTGGCCAAAAAATAAGTTTAGAAACTGACTCAATCCCAGGAAAAATCGAATTTGGTCTAAATTTAAGTTTAAAAATCGTAATTTTTAACATTGGTCTTATGGGTTGCTATTTTGGTAACGAAATAACAACGAAATGTAAACAAAAATAAAGAAACATTAATGTTAAGCAGACTTTTTGAAACAGCTGTTAACTGTAAAGAGGTATAATTAGTTGTTGGTGGAAATATTAAAACTGACCAAAAAACCAACGAGCAAGGCTCGGTTAACCTGGTACTGATTAATGGTTTGCTGACGAATAATCTATGTTTAAATTATATTTTTGTCAAGAAAGTGAAATAAATTTGATAAAAGAACTTACAACATCTTTCCCCTTTACTATTCTAACCGGTTTTGAAATACATTTTAAACTTGACCTTTTTGTCAAAACTTTAATAGTTTTTATGTATGCCTGATGACATTTTTAATCTGAATTAAATGATTAAAATCGATCTAATTTTCTATATTTTAATGAGTTTCTTAGGCTTATGGTGTAGCTGCTATTGTATAGTCCTGGATTATAGACGTTCAATTCCCACATTTCACTTAATTTTCAACAATTGTTTAATGCCTCATTTTAAATGTACTCATCTATTAAAAATTGAGTTTGTATGACTTTTTAAATCATAATTTCACAGTTTTGGAAAATTTTTTGTATATATTCTTTATCACAATAAAAAAAATCTTTAACTACCGCAGAACAATTATTATTTATGCCATGTAAATGTACGTACATCTACCAATATAGAAAGCAGTATACGAGCTGAACGAAATTTTAAGTACACTTGGTGATGACTTGAGTAGGGGCTACTTTCGGTCAGTAGTAAAAGATGAAAACAAATACTGTTCTCTGGGTACTGCAATTATTTTTTTATTTCTACTATATTATAATTTACTAAATATTAAAATTATAACCATCACATACAATTACCATTTAAAACACAACTAAAATAAATTGTCTAAACATAAACTAGCCTTATATCATTTTTACAATTTTATAATTAACATTTTTATAGTATAATTTTTTATATTAACGTAACTTACCTTATTTTTAACATTTAAAAGAGTGTCTAACACATATAAATTAATTATATCAGTTGTTTTTGTCTCCTGGCATATTCTTCGAATTTGGAAGGCCTGGCGTCCAAAAGAACTTCATTATGGTCAATCTTAGGGAATTAGTTTAAAATTATTACAGTTCAATTCGTTTAGTTATTAGCTTATATAATAGTCCAATATAGACTCGGCGGATAACAGCCTGATGCTCATTGTTAAATGGAATTATTAGATTCCAATAAATTTCAATCCGTCGTAGTATTTGTTCAACGTAAATTTATGATAAACATATGTCAACGATCAACCAATCATAAACCACAATGTTTGAACAATATTTTTTATTAATTGATGTTATAAATTACCGGTATATATCACTGTTTTTTTTGTTTTTTTTTACAAAAAAACATTTTGGCACCCCCTTGAATTACCGCGAGCATCTCCTCCACATCAAGACACGTCAAAGTCCACCCCCCACGTCATTAGATACTAGTCCAAATCCCCACCCCATTCGTTGGATTTCTATGACGGGTTTTTTTAGACCATGAGGTGAATTAAAACTGTCTGGATGCAAAATAAAATGAGATTTTTTATTTTTTTTAATGGACAAATTTATAGCTTTATAATTTACTTATTTAATTATAAAGTCTGGTATTTATTTTTTAAATTGACACAATTCAAGATATTTATTTCTATGAACTTATTCAATATAGCAAAATTAATTGTATATTCTCCTTAGTTTATCTTTGAAAATTATGTCTATGATTCAATTGTTCCATGATTCAGATAAGCCAGAATCAAACTTGTTTCATACTTTAGTTGCCTTTTTACTTTAATTACTCACTTGGGGTGGCTGATAAGTTACAAAGCGGATAGTTTAGTCTGCAAATGTAATAGGCATAAAAATTAAAACATTGTTAAATTATCAAAACACGACAACGTCTGTGGAAATACAGGATTTTGAAAAGTAAATACGTCTTAAAATGCAAACTGAAAACTAACAAATATTTGGGTATAGAACGTCCAGAACATTAGCGAGACAAAACGGGAAATTGTAGTACAAAAGTGGATAAAACGGGATTTTCAGCTCGACCATAGGGATTTTTTTCTCGGTAGAGTGGCTACACTGATTCCGGTCTGACCCCGCCGTGAGGAAGTAACCCGTCTTGTTTATTCACCACGGGTTGAGGTTGAACCGACGGCGAAAGTGACTTTCTCGTGGCCTTCAGCTCACCGCCGACCCGGGGAGAGGAAGAAGAAGATGCGGTGATCTCAGACCACGCAACTGTCCTGCAGGAAACGTTTAGCGCGCGACGACGCTTCAACCCGTGACCCTCGACAAGTCTGAGAGAAGAGCTAACGATCCGGGGATTGACAACTCGGGGTCGCTCTGTGATATTCGGTTTGTGATGACAAGAATATACTCAATGCCGCGTGAAAATGATACACTGGCTCAATTCATCTAAAGGTTAAAGTTTTCATCCTGGATATATTGTTGAGTTTTGAGGTTCGATTATGAACCCAGTTGCCATTTTGTTAAATTTATATCTTCTATAAAAAAATACATTGACTCTAACCTTTAAAGTACCCTATAGTATTATCCTAAGGATGATCGCGCACTTGAGGGAATTCTACAAATATTCGCATTTTTAACAGATAAATTGTTAACAACGGTTTTGTTGTAGTTATTGAGAACATAGCGTTTCAACTGATAGCTAAAAACAGGTCAACGTTAGCAACAACAAGACTAAGATTTGGACTGTTCCGCATCCCCAGATTTCTTTTTTTTTTAATGCCAATGTTTGAATAAAATATTTTAAAAATTGGTTTGTAAGATTACATGAAAGAGACACGTGGAGTCCCATTGGTCATAATCCCATTTGTTATAAACGCGAAAACCGTCCCACTAGTTATAAAAACGACTCATTCCCACTAGTTATAAAATTTATAACTAGTGGGACAGACTGATGTTGGTTTATAACTAGTGGGAAAATCGTGGAGTCCCATTGGTCATAATCCCATTTGTTATAAACGCGAAATCCCATTTGTTATAAACGCGAAAACCGTCCCACAAGTTATAAAAACGAATCGTTCCCACTAGTTATAAAAACTGGCGGGAAAGTGAAAAGTTTAAATATTCCCACTGGTTATAAAAGAACCGTTCATAAAGAACAGTTCGAAAAGAGTCGTTCACTTCAGGTTGTTCCCTGCTATGGGCAAAGTTGATGCGCAGTCGACCGAGACGCACTCGCCTGCTTGTAGGCCGGCCACACACTGCAACAGACGAGGCGAGGCGAGGCGAGGCATTTTGACTAAAGGCGTCTTGAGTGACAGAGAAAGCATTGGCGCTTAAGGAGCCCCACACACTGCAAGAGGCGAGGCGTGAAGACGCGGACAGGTGTCTTTAGTCAAAAAGTGCAGCAGGCAAAAATCTTGTTTCGTCGACAGTCACTAACAGTTAAAGCGTCCTGCGCATGCGCAAAGTCACGTGACACCCCGCACTCACCTGTCGTCTGTATGTTCACAAGCCGTTTTGGCTTGATTGTTTTGGATCAACATTTAGTTGTACTTACCTATACAGTTGTAATTAATTATATTTAACTATAATTCTACGCTAGTTAACTATAATTATTATGTCTTAGGCGAGTATTTAATTTTTTTTAAAGTAAATTTAAATGATATTTTCTCATTTTACATTTTTACACATAATTTCTACGTAAAAAATAATAATTATCTCCAAATTCAGCCCCAAATATTCAAATGTAAACCCCTATTGAGTGACCTCTCATTTTAAACAGTTTATCGAGAAAAATTGAATGGCACAAATCGGAGGTCGATATCTCATCTCTAACTAAAACGGCAGCCATTTTAAAATTCGAGATTGGTTGATTGACATTCGTTAAAATTAAATTTAAAAAAAGGTTTTAAAAAAGAAGAAAATCTGGAATTATTTTAGAATTAATCCAGTAGCAGGAATGAATTAGTTGGTTCAATTCAAAATAATTCTAAAAATTTGTATTCCTAAAATAGCTCTTTTCAGATTAAATTTTATTGAATGTCAATCAACCCATCTCAAATTTTAAAATGCCTGCCATTTTGGTTAAAGATGAAATATCGACCTCCGATTTTGGCCATTCATTTTTTCTTGATAAACTGTTTAAAATGAGTGGTTACTCAATAGGGGTTTACATTAGAAAATTTGGTTCTGCCCCCAAAATACCCCATTAAGAAATATATACCCCAAATACCCCATAAAGAATTATTAGAGGATTAGCTGAAATTCGACCGCATCTAATCACTTTGACCAAAAATGTATGCAGGCCCGTTAGTTTTCGTAGGCCCCGCCCAGACACAGATCATGTGTTGTCCACAAATGGGTGTGTCAACAAAGCTTTATAGTAAAAGTGAATCTATATATTAATACGCAAGCATGTTTTATTTCCTCCTTTTTCCTCGGCTCGTGTGCATCGTAGGATAAATCCGTGCATACCGTTAGAAAGGTATAGTCCTGTAGATGAGCAGAATCATATTCCTACGAGGTGGCCCGTGCGCAAATTGCGCTTTTTATGATCCTGTATGAGTGAAACTCACCTACAGTACGTGAATGTTGATTATGAAGTGACAGAGATCTTGAGATCTATTTTTGTTTACTATCTGGCTTTTTAAATTCATCTGAAGGTAATCAGCTGTTAAATTAAAATTCACATTGAAGAACTTACAATAAAAGTTGGTCAACATTTTAAAGCGCCCTCTAGAAATAAATCAAAAGGCAGGGGGGCGAAGCTCGAAACAATATGACCTTTTTAATTACGATTCGTCACTGCGGTATATCCTAAGCTTTAAAATGACACCTCAATCTTAAAAATCGGTTCAGTAGATCAAGAGAAAAAGGGACGTAACAGACAAAACCCTTATAGAAATAAGAAGATAGATACACACCGGACTCCAGGACTAGGCCCCACAGGCTTTCAAAGTTCCAATGTTAATCTTATGGAGATAGGAGAATTCTCCATTCGTTAATGGTGTAAAAATAACTGCTAGAAAATTTGGAAGATCAGATGTTTTCGTTCTATAATGTTTTTAAGCTTCTTGGGTCCAGATCAACTGAAATTTTGATCGAATTTCGATCAGGAGGTGATCTCTAGGTTGTTTAATTAGCTTATCCAAACAAACAACATTGGAAATTTAGCCATGCGCCTAATTTAATGCTTTTGACTGTAATTTAACATTACAGTTCACAAATAGGCCAGGCCAATTAATTAATTTAGGGGGCACAGATCAAAATCTCGCCCAGGCGCATTACCCTCGGGGTGGCCCTGCTCTTTAGGGCTCCGCCCCACTGGATTTCAAAATTACTTTAGGACCACTAGAGTTGAAATTTGACATGGACGTGCCTATTTTCTCATAGGTACTCACCAAGAAACGGTTTTGAAAATATATTTTTTAAGCACTTTTAGGTTCCGCTCCAATGGACTTCCAAATTAATTTAGGCCCTCCAGGGTTGACATTCGACATAGACGTGCCTTTTTTCTCATAGGTGTTCTTGCATTTGCACGATCAATAAGGCACAAGGGCAATCTTTGACTATTGCGGGTTTAAATTTTTTAAATGCCTGTTTGTCACACGGCCAGTTACACGTGGCGTGCTTACGTCACACCAATAGTGCTTACGTTGGTACGCCTAAAAAAACATCAAATAAAAAGACAAAAACATTGTTTGTCCCTTGTCCCTACAGTAAAAATAACATACTTACTTTCAATTGCATTTACTTTTTCGTTGTATTAAAAAACTATAAGAATAGCTTTGTTTTTGTAAACAACTTTAATTTGAGCGCAGCAACGCGCCCCGGGTAACTGCTAGTAGGAAATAAAATATACTATTTTATTTTATTTTTATTTCATTCAATGTGATTATTTTATTATCGTCTTAAAATCAAAGTAAAACACGTGCTTTAATGTAAACAAAGAAAGCTTTTCTCGAACCAACTCTTCGCTCTTTGTACCCACCTCACGAAAAGAATTGTTTTAAATTTGTTCTTTTATCGTTATCCATCACTATGACTTAGGGTTTCGTCAAATAATTAGGAATTATGAAATCCTTAAACTATTTATAAAATGTTTTACGATGGAAAGCCATTAGCTTAGCTGCAAAGTAATACGCCCGTTCCAACTAAATGATGATTTTGCTCTTTTATTGGGCGTGTACGTGGACGTCCCAGTTTAATACGATTTCCTTCCATGATAAACCATAAAACTATAGATTGTCATAAAATTACTGAATACTTACTACCGACACAATTTAGACATACAGCATATGGACAACTAACTGTTGACACAACCAGTACATATATAAACAACAATAGGCCTACACGACGCTTATCTAAGACACGTGTGCGAGACAGTGTCAGAATTGTCAACTTTTTGGTGCATGGCAAGGTCATTTGATATTACCAGATCATTTGTCGTTATGATAAGTGTGGTTACTTTTTAAGAGAAGGGGCAAAATTAAACCTTTAATGTCAGTTTATTTTTATTTTTTTTTTAATTTTTAGTTCAAAACTTTTTTATATCATAAATTTGCTGAATATCAACTATTTTTGTGGAAATAATTTGTATGTAAAAATATTGATAGGCAGGTTTTAACAGCCATATTATAACAGTCAGTAAGGGAGGCTATTTTTTCTGTTTTAAAAACAAACAGTTTTTATTTCTAATAAGTATCTTAGTAAAATTTACAGTATCAAATATCAATTAAAACTTCAATTAAAAATACACCGTATATATCTATGTATTTTTTGTAATATCTAGTGTCTTATTATGTTTCTATGAGCTTTTTTTTGTTTTAAATAACTATGTATTTTTAAAATCATACATATTTAAATTTTGTTAATACATTTTGTCGTTTTCAAGGAAATGTTTTTCTTGTTTATTAATGCCTTTTCTTATTCATTATTCAATAATAAAGGGTTGCAGTAATTATTTTGGATACAATCACCTTTAAAAAATAATAATTCACAAAATAATAATAATAAAGTAATAAACTATCAAAGTTGTATACGTGCGACAAGTGCTCCGAACGGCGCGGCGGCACGGGTCGCGGCAGCCGGCCCGTCGGCAATTAAACTATTAACTTTGAATTAGAATAAAACCAAAACAAAGCGTTCTACAAAAAAATTTTAAATTACAAAGTTGCGATTTAAGTCTTTTCCAACAACTTTCCCGTTAACAAAATTTACCTGACCAATAAATAAAAAACTTCCTCGCTTACTAACTTTTTGATGTCATGAATTTCAAACAAAAGTGCTTTGCTATAATTTTGCATCTTTTTCTTCGTCTTATTATTTTAATTTCGACATAAAAACATTACCATAGGCACCGTTATATATTAATGTTCATCATACTAAAATATCAAAATTTTATCTTGACTATAACTATATTTTTTTACAGTGTTAATGAAACGCGGCGAATCCCTTGGTCGCTGGAAGGCGCTTATTCCTTTCAGCACGAGCGGACAGAAGTGAACGACTCTTTTGAACGACTCTCCTCCACGAACGGTTCTTTTATAACTAGTGGGAATTTTCAAACTTTGGCCTTTCCCGCGCTAATTTATGAACAGTGGGACTGTTTCAAATTTATATCTAATGGTACGAATAAACATTTATAACTAGAGGGACGATTTTGTCTCACTAGTTATAAAACTCAATTTATAACAAATGGGACGATTTGAGAAATATTTATAACCAGTGGGAATATTTAAACTTTTCATTTTCCCGCCAGTTTTTATAAGTAGTGGGAACGATTCGTTTTTATAACTAGTGGGACGATTTTCAAGTTTATAACTAGTGGGATTATGACCAATGGGACCTCGCCAAGAGACATTTTTAAAAACAAATAAACGAAGATTTCGTTTCCCTAAATAAGATTTTAATTTTATTGAAGTCATTTTAGAAGCAATCTAAATCTTTTGAACAATTTTCATTCACATACTTTTTTGGCCTACTAAAAATTTATTCTTTATGATATTTTTAAAACTTACGTCATGGCGAGTTTAAGTATTTCGGTAACAATACTCACAGAACAAATTTGTAGATAGAATCATTCAGCTAAACAAGTGCAAGCCGAAGCATAGTTTTTGTCCATAACACATCAATAGAGTAATCATTGGCATCATAGTTCTAATCATTGGTTCCAAAAACATCCCGGTCAACGAGTTGGGAAGTAATGTTGGAGCAAATGGGTCCCAATCACAGAAAAATTTGGTAAAACGTAAAAAGTCACTAAAATTAAACATGTAGATGTCATTTCCCTAAGGGTTTTGAAAAATAGTTCGACGCAATGATTCAATTCTTGTTGACAATGGAGTAAAACTCATGATTTGATATAATGATCCAACAACAAGCCCTTCTCTCATGTAAAATGCTGAAATGAAGTCCATGATTGTGTTGCTAACATATTATTATTACTGAATTGACTTTAAAATGCAACCTATGCTCGTTGAAAGGATTATTTAATGAACTTCTGAAACCCCATATAGTTTTACAGTATTTCGAATGCTGTACATTAGCTGAAGTAAAAGTAAATAATAAAATATTGTCCACAGGGGTAAATATTGTCATATCATAGAAAAATTTAAAAGAACATTTGTGTCAGTAGGCCTAACAAAGACACAATTTTAGAATTCGTACTTAGACTATCGATGAACACTTTAAAATAAAAATATAACTTTTAATTATTGAGAAAACCTATTAAACCTTGACAATTAGCCTAGTCATGAAACTTTTTAGCATAAAATTTGCCTTATTCAATTCACACTCTGCAAACCTGTCCGACATCGGATAGAACGGATGCCGATTTGCCTGTCAAAATTGTAATTTTTTATTAGATTGTGAGTTTTATTTGATAGAATTTAATTATTATTGGTAATTCCCGTGATAATAACAATATTTTGTAAAATCAGAGTCAGTAGTTTTCCACTGCGTTACCAAGGCATTATGACGATACAGTCCTGCTTACCGACTCAATCTGCCGTACCGACCGCTGCAAATACAGTAGTATACATGGCTTCCGCTGGGTAGTGCCACTCGCACTTCGCCCTGCTAAAATCATCTAACTCGTGAAATAAAATAATGAAAAAGTGTTTAATGTTCAAATAAGTGATTTTCATTATTAAATATTACTTTATACTTGGTAATTATAAAGTATTTTGCTTTCTTTTATTACCATAATGAGGAGGAATTCGAGTTTTTATAGAGGTTCGCGTCGGAATTATAGTTATTTATGTCACTTTTATTGACGGTAGATATGATATAATGTTGTTGGTGTTTGATGAAGATGTGAAGGGTTTCCCGCATTCTAAACGAAGAAACGTACGTGAATGCAATATTTAAAGGCTGAAAGGCCTATAATTACTTAATTGAATCTATTATTCTCATCATCTAATAAGGTTAGTAGTACGGAAAGCCAGTAAAGTGGCCGAATCAAACAATGTACAGGGTATTTGAATTATAACTACAAAATTTTAATTTCATGTAGCTCATTAAGAAGTAACGCCAGCCTCATAAATGATTTTCATTTACACCACTGATAAAATTTGAAGCCATTCACAGGTTTAGGTTTGTTATAAAATCAGTATTACAAGTTTTCATGGCAAGTTTTATTTTGTTTTCAAAATTAAATATACGTTTCTAAAATTTCACGAAATTAATATCTTTGCTTGGCAATAATCTACGGAAAACTTCATTTTACAAGCGATTTCATCCCTGTCCTCAACTAGCAATTCACTGAAAATTTAAAGTAATAATAACTGCCAGAATAATTACTGTCTATTTACAAAAAATCGTATTAAATTCTCTTCACGTTTACTCCAGAATTACAAGTATTGTTAGGATGTGTTGTTACATCATGAAGCATTACTAGGCTAGAGTGATAACCTCCATTGTCTGTGACTGAACTTATTAAAGAGAGTAGTCCTATTAATGAAAGGAAAAGAAAAGTGCGAAAAAATAGACCACCCTCCGAGCGTTCAATATAGCACCCCTGGAGCGTTATGTATTTTTTTTAAGGTTTTGCATACTTTCAAATAAAAATTAGTAAAATATATATTTTATTACCTAGCACTACAAATGTATATATTATATGAATGTAGATAAAATGGACTACCTAAAAATACAACGATCATCACCATTACTTATTGTTACCAAAATTAGGCTAGAGGTTAAAAATTAAAAATTTGCAAAAAATATTATAAGTAACTTTGCTCTCCCCAAAAACAATTTTAGAAACACACAATCAAATTCCAAGATATACAATTTGTTTGGAATTTTATGCAGTTCAAGAAAATATATAATTAATATAGGCTAGAAGCATTTGAAAAAAAAATGTAAGTTGAATAAAACTAAATATGTCCTATGGTACTTACCCTAATCCCATTAGAACACGTAAAATCAAGCTAGGAATATTATACTGATTCCTACTCATATTTATGGTTATAAACTAGATAAAACATATTACTTTATTCCACTAATGTAAATTAACAATATAAGTAACACTTTCAATAATTTATAACCTTAAAATAATTGGTAAAAAAATTATTTCATTGTTTACAAAGTTAGCAGATGGTAACAGTTTTTCCCAGATGTTTCATTGCATATAACAAACAACCAATCATTTGAAATGGGTGTTTTTGGATAGCTTAGAACCTCCCGGTAACGGCGGTAGCGTTCACGAGTCCGTTTTTGTCATTCACTATAAAGTTACGTTGCGTTTTCGAAGAGTCGAAAAATCGACTCAAACGCTTTGAGGTTTTCAAAAGAGAGTATATTAAAGTTATTCCCTCATTAATTTGTTAGTACCTAAAGCTCAGCTGATTGACAACAATACAGTTTCCATAAATGAACAACAAAATCAAATCGTGATGGCCTGACTAAATTGCCACCTCGTTCATGACACTTGGTCTCTCTAGATTGCTTTGTGTACTAGTTTTATAGAGATATTCTTTTATTCTTCCCCGCTTCTGAATTTAGAAACTCTAAAAAAGCGAGAGTAATAAATGCAGTGACGTCCATTACTCAGGAAATGTTAACTAAAATAAAAAAAACTGTTGCTCATAAAATTAATAAAAAAGTCGGCTAGAATATTTACATGAAATTCAAGGAGTACATGTAGAGTTGTGCATAGCTGTAAAAAACTTAAGAAGTCACTTATTTAAACTGTATATAAAACGTCATTCTACCACTAATCGTTTTCATACCATTCAGTTTCTTTATCACAGTAAGACTCTATGGACACCCGGTTTATACACCACTTTGTTATTTAGTAAAAGTAAGTAATTTTATTAATTTGTTCAGTTCTATTGCTATAAATAACTATTCGCTCGCCTTTATCTGTAAAAATAACTATCATTATTACTTTTATTTTATTTCGTCGATATGAACATTAGTCTGGAAATATGCAGCATTGTTATTGTAATGTCCCAAATAAAAAATCTAAAAATAAAAATAGCATGGCACTGACAATTTATCAAAGGCCAACTTGTTTAGGTACAGTTGATTTTTACCGGACTTTGTAACCCAATGGGATAACAATCTACATGCTGGCATGTCTATAACTGCAATGCTAAGGAAAAATTCAATACTTTCTAATCAAATGCAGTTTAATAGTATTGAAAAATTATAAAAGGAATTATAAAGATTCTTCAATTTTAAAGTATACTATGTACAGAGAGGGATTGTCATAAATTACTGTCTATAAACAAATTTAAAGAAAAAGTTGTAGGCCTAAGATTATAGGGGAAAACAATGTAACTTCAACAGAATAAACAAAGAAACATTTTTTAATATTTTATTTCACTAGTTTAAAATCAAGCGTGTGTCTTGCAATTATTAAGAACATCTACAGGATCTTGACAAATAGCGTGGTACATAAATAACCTTTGTGGCAAAACTTGTTTTACTCAGTTAACTTTCTGCAGCAAGCTGACCAACATTGGATATAATGGATGATGATTTACCGGTGAAATTGTTAATATTTCATTTACTCAAAGCTCTATTGACTAAAGATGTTATTCATCCATAGATCGTTATAGATTTATGTTGCACTAAATTGAGCACTTTAGTTTAGGTATTGACAAGGCCGTAGCCAATGGGGGGGGTCAGGGGGTCGAAACCCCCCCCGAAATTTTTACACAAAAACCCGAAAAATGTATAAAATGTTTCCATAACAGATCATTTGAAAATCAAACGATGGTAAGAAATAAAATTAAAAACCAAAGGAAATACCAATATACTTATTTGTTTAATTAAAATGTTTAAGTCATGACGAAAGTCGTAGTTAACTGTTCGGAAGCCATATCATAGGGATCGCGGGAGAGTGTGAATCAAAATGAGCTGGAATTTGACATAACCTCAGTCTGTCAATCCACTCATCAGAACTTATTCGCATTAATTGTGTGTGTTTTGGGCTGTTTACAGTTTGTCATATTTACAATTAGTCTCATAAAGCTTTGTCTCGTCAGTTTATTTGACTTATACGACGACGTAAAAGCTCAGTAAGGTTTAGGTCAAACAAAACAAGAAAACAGTGAAAAATCTATTTTAATTATGCCTGCTCCTCTGCATCAACAGCTCTAGCCCTAACTTTTAATTGACTCGGTAAGACCAAGTTGGTTATATTCTTATACTGGAGGGATCAAAATTTTGTTGTTGGTGGCAAAAAAGCGTGCTGGTAAATTCTGTTGGGTTGGTAACATTGAAGTAACATTTTGTTGTTCTTTGAACGGTAGTGAAAAGCTGTTCGAATTTTCTCTGGAAATTATGAATAAGTACATCATTCATTATTTAGTTCGTTATCTCACACAATATAGGAATGTGGTTTGATTTGACACAGTGTTTCGTTTAGGTTAAACCATTATTTCGTTACAGTGTACCAAAAGAGTAATTTTAGGGTTGTTGGTGTTGGTTGTTTGAAATTAATAACTTTGGAATTAAGTTAGTTTCCCAGAATTAAAATAACTTATTTACGACGTGGGGATTTTACATTCTGACATTTTATTTGTTGCAACTTCTATGAAGTCTATGACAAGATTTGTAAACATTAACAATTCTGCAATAAAAAGTGGACTTAAATAAATTAATTGTTCTATTATTATCTGCAACTATCTTGAGCTGCTCTAAAAGTAAATTGATGTAAAAGTAAATTTGTGACTGATATGTAAAATAAAAGATTTGATTCTCAATTCGTTTGACTCCATTTTGGCTGACTCGTTTCATTTCGGCAAATAATTTAATTTGGTACTTCAGTGCAACCAACATAAGCAAATCAGTGGCACAATTATGTGCTGTCTCCAGTATAGAATATAACCATTGACTATGTACACTAACGTGAGTTAGTGTACAAAGTCAATGATATAACCTCCTTAGGAAAGTCAAGCCATTATTTTTTGTTGTAAATATATTCTTGTGGTCAAAGCCTTCTGAGCAAGTGAGCTGCATAGCACTGATGTTCATTCACAGGGAGAGACAGAATTCCGACGAAAGATGTCTTAGTTTTTCATTTTGTCAAGAACCAACTGATTTTTATAGACTGAGGACTGAGTGAAAATATGCTTATAACAAGTGCTTAGGTACCTATAAAGTGGTATTTATTGTGTTGAAAATTAATCCATTTTAGGTATATGTTATTGTTACTATATTTCGCAGTGATGTTTAAGTTAGCAAGCTTGAAGTAAAAAGAAGAATAATAATTTAGTTCGTATGATGATTTATGCTGTGTTTTTGGGTTATACTTATTTAATTATATTTTATAATTATAAAAATACTATTTAAATATCTAAAACTTCTTACTTTTTAACATTAGGGCTAGATTATAAGAATTTTTCTCAAATGAATGTTGGGGAGTTAAGTTACTTCCTTTAACCGCGGAACTCAAACCCCCCCCAAAACTTTTTTCTGGCTACGGCTTTGGGTATTGAAAAAACTAATCTTCATACATATTCTTTTCGCTACACATAAAAGATGCGGTCTTTAAGTTCAATTGGTTGTTCAACTTGAATTCTATTTGTTTACTTGTATCCTCCATGGCTGAACAACGAATCCAAAATAATATTTTTTCGACCAATAATATTTTTAATTGGTCGAAAAAATATTTTTTTTGACCGTTCGACAAATATTATTTTTTTCGAGGTTTGGGGTGATTATCATTCATCACCCCAAACCTCGATTTTTATCACCTGTAGGCCTACATTAACAGTTTAAAATGCTCAACTTAATCCCAACGTTATTTTGATGGGAAAATTTCTAATTTCAATGATGGATACCATTGTAGTCTGTTTCTAATCTGTTTGCTGAAACAACTGCAGATCAAGCCCTATCCAACCACAACAAAAACTTGGAAATCGGTAAAAAATTGTAGAAGGGGTTCCAATAAAAAAAAAAAAAAAAAAAACGTATTAAATGTATTGGAGCAGGTATTGGAAATACCTGCGACACTGACATTATTCGTAGCAAACTCAATTTCGACCATCGATGGTGCCGCTCCTCGAACCTCACCCTTCGTCACTCTCTACCGTCCTAGTAGAGTCTGCTGTCCCGAGGTATTATGGCAAACGTAAGACCATCTTTATTCAACAGTCCTGCTTACCGACTCAAACTGCCGTACCGACTTCTGAAATAGTACCCAGGATTTCCGCTGGGTAGCGCTACTCACGCTACGAACGGCCAAAGTACATGAGCTGCATTCTGTTGTATACATGTTTAAATTTATAACTTAATACATCATTCTTACAATACATCAGCAAGGCCGATGGAGCAGAGCCCATAAGCTTATGAAAAACGGGAAGCACCCGTAACCGTAAGCCTACACTGAAACAGCCTGAGAGACGAGTGGGCAAAGCGAACGAGCTCTTCTTGAACAAACAAAACGCCTTTTTGCACTTGGCATTTTAGAACACTGTCTGTAACTGATATTACTATAAAAAATATTACTACTGAGTTTACCGAGCAAATGCTCCGCCCCCAGGTGCTAAATAGATAATGAGGCCTATGATATAAAAATCAATAGTAAACCCATTTCATCTCATTAAAATACGTTTTTTGCTTTTACTTCAAGATTTTCTTGAGGTTGGATGCAGTTCCTCGTATTTGTCTTGACTAGATCTGACACTTTGCTCCTCAAATGTATTTGAGTAGTATGTGAAATAGGTGAAAAATTTACTTTGATCTTCCCTTCCCTAACCTGAAGAAATAAAGTGTAAAAAAACGCCCCTTATAAATTTTCGATGACTGGGTGAACCCAAATATTGTGGTAGATAATAATGCCATGGTAACAAATGGGACTGAGCTTATGCTCCGTAAAACTACCAAACGTCACTTTCCTTTTCAGACAAAGCTCATTCACTCAGCTCACTCGCACTCTTTGCTTTCAAGACGAGCTCGTTCGCTACACTCACTCACCAAAACCATACGGTGTTCCACCTTAGTATAAATTTGTTTGAACCACAGGTTAAATATTTAACACGTTTTATGTCTACAATTATAAGCTGATTTTCGTTTAATTTAGTAGCTACAAAAAATTTTCATTGATGTAACATTGGAACTTTGAAGAGCTCTATGACGAAAAACGGGTTTGGACCGATCGCCGCCAAAACGTAAAATATGCATCTGGCGTAAATAGACAAAAAATGGATTTTCCAGCCATGTGACCAATTACAATCGATTCCACGTGGTTAAACCCCATATTCTACAATCAAAACCAAAAACCCTGTCACTGTCATCGTCACGGTGCTCCGGGGCTCCTTCGCCCCCAGATGTTGCTGCAGCATTTGAAAAATATTCATTGACTGCCGGGGGATTGGTCTTGTCTTCACGGTTTGCGCTCTCTTTTGTTTGGAGTCTTTGCTGACGTCCAGGCAGACTGCGATGGTGGCGGGGTTTAGGTTGTGGGCGTCGACAAGTTTGTTGACAACTCTCATGAGCTGCAGTCAAAAATCCTCGGACAGAAAAATTGTCATTCGTATAAACAAGATATGTGGTAGTAATAATTCTTCATTTCCTTATTTCTTAGTACCCAGCAAAGCCACTTTCTTGTGTGTACACAGCACTATTTCTACAATGAAACTAAATTTAATAAAATACCCAGTACGACTATTTCACCGTTTCATGTGTTCTGACTCTCCCGCAGCCGCCCGGGAGTTTTGCCATCCCTCGGACCAGAGGGGGCCCCAAGGTTAACCAACTCAACTGTTAGGTTTCGAACTGCTGTACCGACCTCGAGCTATAGTACCGAGCGTTTCCGCTCTGCTGCGCCACTCACACCACTGACTGTTTATTAGGTACGTAATTCGTCGAATAAAACACTAAAAAATGTTTAATAGCCAATCAATTAATTAAAACGTATGAATACGGTTGTGAACTTCGCAAACCAAATTTTTGGTTGGCTTGTATTGACGAGACAATGAAAAAATTTAATTGACGATGAAAGGTTCGCGTCAAAATTAATTAACGAACAGTATTATATAAATATTAGGTGATCTTGGTAGCACTCCATCCTGTACCTAATGGAATAAATATACTATTCACATTTAATGTGAAGAATCACTCTTAAATGTAATTTTTAAGGCTGCATAAGCCTATTATATCCTAATATCAGATTTTCCCAAGATATGGCAGCATGTTGAGGGTTTTTATGGAACTGTGGTAGCTTCACAGCCGTTGTCAAAATAACTTTAGAGTGGTTTCCTCCTAAACCTCAATAGTGGACTTCCGGTTAAAAAATAATAAAATTAATAATTATTAAAAGAACCCAAAAAATAAACTTTATAGTTTTTTTTTTTTAATTTAATAACATCTATAGTAATAGACAAGAATGTTTGTTTCTTCCTTTTTCTCATCTTGTGAGCATCATAGGAGAAATCCGCGCATACCATTAAGCTACAAAGGCACGGTACGGGCGGACGGGCGGTTAGGCAATTTCCAAACGTCTTTAAGGCTCCGGTCTACCCTAGCCCGAATGCCGCCTGGCGGCCGCGTCCGTAGCGCTAGGCGAGTTTTATGGATGCAGAGGTTTACGGGAGTCGTGTTTTAAAAATAACTAATTAAGATAGAGATTGGCTTTTAATTTTTTCTAAAAGTAGAAAAAAGGATCTCGTCTTCTCTGGTTTAACACTGGTGACTAGGTCCAAAGAATTTTCCATGTACACACCCTTTAAGGGATGTCCCTCTTGGAAGTCCTACAGAAATCTGCTTTTGCCCTTGTCACATCATACACCATCTTAAACGTCTTTGCATTTGGAGTAATAAGCAACATGCAGGATGTCGAAAGGTTGAGTTTTAAGAAAGTTATAGCATTTTTAAATTTTACCCATATGATTTTAATGGAAATTTCATTTGCCTGCCATTTCCGCCTCAGTCATGCATTTGAAGTCTAATTTGCGGCATTGTACTCTGCTAACTCAGACCTTCAATTTGGTACCAAATTCAACCAATGCTGCTATTTAAGAATTTTGACTAACTCCTCGTGGGCCGTCCCCCAGAAAAAAGTAATAATAGCTTAAAAGAGTATATATTTATGGCTATTATCGGTATACCAAGTGTCATTCTCATCTATAATGGTAAAAATATATTTCACCGTTCCGGGACTTTTCAATCACACTGTATAGTTCTATGGACCATCACATTCGAGAAGGAGAGACGCTTCGGACAAACCGTACGTTGTAGTCTTCGTTCTCCCGTACGGAGTTTACAGAGACGAGACAATACAAAAATAATAAAAAATTAAAAAATCCAAATGTAAGACATGCCTACGATTTAATTGGTTTATTGTTAATAACATCTGTTACAGTTTTATTAAAAATTATATATATATATATATATATATATATATATATATATATATATATATATATTGTTTAGTGTTTATAAACAGACCCTAATGTAGCATCAATAACATTTTTAAATGTTCTGCTCTCTTTAGTTAATTATGGACATATTTTTTAAATTATTCTTGCTATCCCACGAATTAAATTTGTTTTATTCGTCAAGAGTTCTTCAATATTTTGTAAGTTAACTTATATTCAACTATGCTTTACTATTAAAATATACCCAGAGGAAATAATCCAGAAGACTGAAATGTAAATCTCGGAGGGCTCACGGTGATTTTTATACATAATTTTAATAGTTAAAATAGTAATTCTTATGGTTAAAGTGAAAATAATTTCGATAACAACTTGAAGATGGTACGAAATAATATAGTTCGTTTGATTATAAAAACGTGCAGGCCTGTTGAGCTTTTGCTTATAAGTAAATTTTATCTATTTCTCATTTATTTTACTTCAGTTCTTAACTTATCTTGTAATTCAGAGTTAGAGAAGGTGCATAAATTTTGTTTACATTTAACTTATATGTTAAATTAATTCAATTTATTGTTTTTAATCACAAATGGTGGGAAAAAGCAAATCACTCTCTCTAGATGGCACAAAGGAACATACATAAAACAGGCATAAACGAGATGGCACCACTGTTTAATTTGGATACATCAAATTAAACAGACAGTTTATATTATTTTCAAATCAACGATTTTTCGGTAATTTTCTTTTTAAAATACATATTAATATTATTCTTTGGCAGCATCCAACTCTTTCATATAGTGAAGAAGTTTACACGGAAAATAAGAAAACCCATTTGGTATTATTTTCCATAGTCATGTTTTTTGCGATATAATTAGAAAATTCAATGTTCGATCCTGATAAAAGTTTGTAGCTTTTTAAAGGTTCGTTATCGGACCCAGTTGTCAATTTGCATTTGCTATCTAACAACGGGTAGCCGTTACAAAGTATACAGTAACAAGACCGGGGTTTGGATTGTTCTTCTCCAAAACGTCATAAAATGCTTCAGGCGTAGATGTACACAAAATTAAATATAAATGCATATAACTCAAAACCAATTTTGTGTTACAACACTATTAGTATATACTAGTATGTGTGCTGTAGTTTGGTCTTTCTTGGTAATATACCGTATAAGCATTGACTAACATGAATAGACCTCTCATCCAATGCATTTAGTTTGAGGCAAAAATTTGGAAGAAATTTGGAAGAAAATTTGGAAAAAAATTGTACGCCGCACCAGAGTCGCTGCCATCGATGTTGTTATTATTCAGCTGAATTTGCAGTGCTGCAAAAACACATTACAAAAAAAAAAGAAAAAAAAGAAAAAAAGAAGAAAAACATAACTTTCAGTTATAAAATGTTTCATCTTTGGTTTAGAAGAGTGGTAATACTGATTTATCTATCATATGTTACGTGTACTTCCATGTATATACGCCGCACGAGATCGCAAGACTGTCAATAGCTTTCACACACGCCTATGCTATGAGAAGTCTACTCACGTTAGTGTACATAGTCAATGGTATAAGACAATTCACACACATATTATTACAAATATTTCGTTGCCAATCAGCAAAAGAGGTAACTGGATACAAGTTAATGAACAGAAGCAATCAACTGAGAGAATTTTCATCTTCTTGAGCAATAATGGTGATTTTAGAACCACCCACTCCTTGAACAACAAATCCTTATGATTTCTACAGGACGTGTATATGTGACGGACCGTGGGGACCATTTGGATGGGAAGCCAAGTGAAACTTATCTGTCTACTGTTAGAAAAACAATGGGCCAGAACTTTCCCTGGGGGCGAGTGGAGTGAAGGAGTTTGGGTCGGGATGGAGAATAGGCATCGGAATAGGAGCAGTGAAGTGAGAGGGAGTGGGGGGAGGGTCATGAGCGGCCAAGGTCGAAGAAAGACCGCATGCTGGAATACTAACACTGGAGGACTAGGCTCAGAGAAACTGGTTCAAAATACTCTACTTCTCAACCAGTGTAGGAGAACGGTTTAAACTTACTTTATCCCTAGAACATAACACGGAATACCTGGAGGTGGGTCACAATGAAGTCATGATAAACTAATTTGGAATGACTTTTGATCCCCAACCTTGCAAAATTTCTGAGAACAAAAATTGTTCGTTTTAGACATTACTGCAGTAAGTAATTTATCCACGTCTGTTGCAATGAGCACCAAAAAGATATTACAAGTAACATCACAAAGAGCAACATTACATAAAACTAAATTAAAACCCGTTGCAATTAATGAGGTCTTGATAAATTTCAAGGTTTCACAATACCGCAAAATTCCGGGTCTACCAATGAGAGCTCGGAATTTGACGAATGTAGGTAGTGTTGTAATAAACATTGCGCATTTCGCGCATCATTTGATTGCCCCATTACGAGTCATGTTTTTTTTTCTCTCCTCTTTATGTGCATAACCCGAAAAGAAGGAGATTATTAGTGATTCATTTGAGTGGCTAAGTTTTGGATTCGTATTTTATAACCTATAAATTTTCGACATGTTTATTTCAGTAATTTACCAAATTTAAGGTCGTAAATAAAGAAGTGTATGCATCTATTGTATTCAGCCTTTAAGCCACTCGTGATATTTAGAATAATCTTCACTCGGTTCCGACCTAGATCTCTCTCGTGGCTTAAACACCTCCATATACCTTCATAAACCACTAAAGGACCCAAAGTTGGGATCAATGGTTAAGCCCATTCAAACCCTTGGTACCGTTACGATAAATGCCGTTCCTGTATCACCATTGCTTCACCCACCCACAATCAACTGTGTAATGGTAAATTCAAAACTTGACTACCGTTATAGTTTTATGACGCTTCATATCCGGAACACAAAAAAAGTTTTACAGGAGACCTTTAGAAAGTAGTTATGATTTTCCTGTGCCGGTTTTACAATTTAAACTAACCAATTATGTCGGTTGTTGAGTTTCAAACGACCGCAGAGACCTTATCAACCGAAGGGCGTCGTCATCCACAGCAACAGTGACTTCGTCCTGATTATGATTGTTTCCAGCCCGCTGATAAAGCCCAAGGATTGTAGGCGGTCGACGTCCGACGCCTACCCTTGAACTGCTCCTAGATCAAAGTCTCGAGAAATCAATTTCCCGCCTGATTTCCGGAAGGAAACTTCCATTTCCACATCCGGTTTTCCTGTCTCAACCCAGCATCCGGCTTTGAATGCACTTGTCTACTGCTTGTGGTTGCAATAATGTGGAAAATGTTGATAAATTGCGTGACCGCGGTGGTTTTGTGCCGTTGGAACGTTGAATTCAAAGTGAATTCCCGTAGTGTTTATTTTAATAAAAGTCTCCCTTTTTCTGTTAGGGAAATTCAATGATTTATTGAAAAAGGAGGGTTTCTCACATTAACTTATTGTGTTCGTAGTTATCTTGCCTAGGCAACTATAGGCTACAAGTTTTTTATTGTACAATTCATTATCCGTATTAGGCCTACTTTCATAGTTATTTATTATATTTTACATGCTTTGTTTTTAGTACTATCATTATTCTGACTAAAAATAATAACCAAAATCATGTTTTTCATAAACTATGTAAGTCCCAGAACAGTCGAGAAAATCGTGTATTTGTTTTGAATTTGAATTGCATTAAATAATTATGAATATTAAATCAGTATAAATAAGCCACTGAAGGACAAATTTATCATCGATTTATAATGTGAAACAAAATAGTGTTTATTTATTTTTACTAAATACTGTACATTATTTAGTTTTAGAAATAAAACAACTGTTTCTCTAAAACTTCTAACCACAAAAAATCAATTTCTAAATCGTTACATGTCTGATTTTTAATATTTAGATTTGTTCAAATAATCTTGAAAACTCTTTCCAAAACATTAGGCCTTAAAATAAAGTACGACATCCCCATAAAATGGAGATATTATGAAGATATTATGTTCACTCACATAGGCTTCATTTGCACGACTTCTGAATAGCGACAATTATAGACCACATTTTAGTATGTTACAGTACTTTAAACTAATAACATACAATTTCCTCTGCTGTCAAAACGTCGGTCACCCATCAAATTTCACAACAGACGTAGGAAGACAGACTTGTATGTGTGTCAAAGGTAGGTGAGCCTAAACTCTCTCCGTTGCCTAACCTCGCACAACAATCATTACAACCACACAGCTGAGATTGCAAGAACAAACAGCTGATTTTAGCGCGCTAATAAACAGCTGTTTGACGATAAACATCAGCGCTTCCTTGATCGCAGCTGGAATTCATACAGCTTCAGGCGTTTCTAGCGTAGTGGCTTTCTTACACATTATCATGTTAAGATTAGTTAGGAAATACATACAAAATAGTTTGCGATTTTTGATGGATGAAAGTTATTTTTAGCAAACTTTTGATAAATGTATGATAAAGATGAATTGAGCACATTAAAAATCGTATAGAAAAAATGCTAAATTGTTTTTTATCCTCACTAATTTTATTACTGAAAGTTAGATAAAGTGTGTAACAATTTTTTAAAGATAAATTATACACTTTCTGTTGGTTATAACATGGTTTCTTTTATCCTTATTTAGCTGAGAAATTGCATATTTGGATAATAATATAATGTAGAGCTGGATTTTTTTTAAAGTAGATAAGATTAGTTTTATTATTTTTCTTACACAGGAGTAACTTAAACTTCAATCCAGCAAAAAATAAATAAATAAATACTTGGATTAGGGCCATTTTTAAAGTAAAAACACTTTACATAAAAAAATCTTTCAATTTTTTTAAAACTGTAGAGCTGGAATTTTTTTTTAAGTAGATGAGATTAGTTTTATTATATTTCTCACACAGGAGTAGGCCTAACTTAAACTTTAATCCAGCAAAAAAAAAGTAAAAAAAGAAAAGAAAAAAATATATATGGATTATTATTGTTTAAGTGAAAACACTTAACATGTTAAAAAATTGTTCAATTTAAATTTATCTTCCTTAAATTTTTAAACTTATTGTAGGATAAATAATGTGCTCTACAGAATATTTTGCAAAAGTAAGCCTAAAAATTAGGAAAGTTATCTCTGTCTTATTTAAGTCTATCAAGTTATTGTAAAGATAGACCTAATATAGTTAATATAAAAATTTTAATCGTCTTAAAAAAAAAAAAAACAATCAAAACCATTTCTTTGCAAATAATACTGTAGGTAGAACCTTTTGGTTTTGAAATCCAGACCACACGGGTTTTCCGGCGAACATGCACATTAGGTGTGATTCTGAGGTGTTATGGGTTGGACCGCTCTCTCCAAGTCCCACGCAGTTTTCTACCAGGAAGACATTATATAAGCCACCCAGGTCTCTGACGCTAACCTGGCATGGTTAATATGCTTATTGGAAAAGTCGATCACTTCTTTGTAACCCACACCTTAATCTTAGCACCTTAATTGTCTACGTGTAGACTTACAGAATATCTTGTAACTAGTGGACCAAAATTCACCAAGTTATTCAGTAGGTAAAAGTAAAGTAATATTATATACAACATATATAAAATTATTAGTTTCCCAATGTCTATATGCAATTAATTTTTTATTCACCTATTATATATTTTTTATGGTTTTAGATGAATAAAAAGTTAGCACTTGAGTTATATGTATGACCCAAACATATATGTCTTGTATGAACTTTTAAATTTCAATTTTTTAAAAGGATGTCATGGGCAAAATTCTGCATTATGCACGATGTCTCATCGTGTGTTATATCGATCTAAGCTTGGGAAAACAGCAATTTACACCGTAGTGAGTGACTAGATGTAGAAAATTTCATATTTGTATTCAATGTATGTATAATCATTTTCGAAATCAGAATTGATCCAACCCAGCCTAATTGAGTAAATAAACTGTACAAGTTGTTGAGGGAAACCATTTGAGACAGTTCCGACAACAATTTAAACTAAATATCAATAAATAAATATTTTAAAAATATCACTGCTAATGCTCCCTATGAATCTTGCACTAACTCCTTGTTGATCCACAGAGATGCGACTGACGCTGACACTGCTACTGCTGGGCTTCGCCCTGGCCGACGACGACTCCTGGTCCTGGGGCAAGCAGAGGTCGGAGCCCGGCGACCAGCTCTCCTCCGCCCCCTCCGCCCCTGCCGCCTCACCCTCCACCTCCATCACTGTCATAGAGGACATCCTGGAGTCTGGGCGGGCTGGGAAGTCATTGGACGGGTACAACCAGATCTACGAAGACCCGGATGTGCAACAGGCGATAGACCAGGGGAACGACACCCAGGCGAGACACTACATCAAGGAGCGGCTCTGCGGCCTGGGGCTCATGGCGGTGGGTTGAAATAGAAAAAAAACAATCTTGGTTTAGGAATTCAATAAAAAATCTTGACCTCAGAATTATATAAATTAGTTGTGGATCACTTTTATTTTAGGGTTTTTTGTGCAGATCTTCCCAGTCTCATACATTTGTCCCATAAAGTGAGAAAACGCAAGAAATGATTCTATGAGTCAAAATTAAATCAAGAATGAAATTTGCCAAAACACTTTAATTACCCACTAAAGCATTATCAATCAATGAAGGTCAACAAGACATCCCGTATTTTATATTTTTGTAAGAAACATTTTTATCTTCAAATTTTTGTAATTGATTATTGTTTACTTTTGAGTCTAATAAGTTTAAGTTTACTAATGTTAAATTTGAACTCTACTATCCCTATGTCTTTAATGTTGGGTCAAAAAAATTCATTCTCTATGTCTTCTTAAAGGAAATTTTAATACCCATGGAAATATCAAATATAAACAACTATTATAGAGCGATTTATGAGATTAAACTACTGAAAAAAGTGTCCATTTTCTAACAAAAATTAATTAAGAATACTTGGTTGTTTTTAATCAAACGGAAATAATATATAAATTTTTATTTCATTTTCCCACAAGTTTTTTTAATTTTCTTTAAAATTACATAAAGATGAATCTTTTTTACCATTACTTAGATACCACATTTTACATTACATTAGTATTATGGGGATAAACATTAGATATGGCAAATAATGCAGACTCTTAAGGCAGGAGAGGCCAGTTGAAGAGAAAAATTAAACCTGATCCAATTCCAAAAAACAGAAAAGAAAAGAAAATAAATCAATTTTTGGATTTGGCACCTTAGTTTTGGGCCATACTGTATTTATATAGACTCACAATGAAGCTCCATGAGCACTCATGGTCCTTTGTATAAAATTCGAGACAAAAATGAATATAAATTGTCTGACTGGAAAGTTTTAATAAGCACACATACCGTATAATAAGTTTTAATATTGACTTAACATTCACAATTTTTTTTGGTATCATACTTTTTTTCAAACATTGAATATTGATTTCAACTAAAAATAATAGGAAGAAATCAAATTTTTAAGTCTTAGTCATTCTGTTTGCAAATCTGGACTAAGGTATTGTACAATATAAAAAGTATGCCCAACCTTTTGATTTTTTAGCCTTCAAGGCTTATGATTATTTTTATCGTAGACTAATTGAACGTTTGCCGTTTGCAGTGTGAGCTGGACGCGGAGGGCAAGTATCTCGCACCCCAGGACCTCATCTACGCACAGCCCGTCCATATCAAGCCTGTGGGCCGGCCCATCCCCGCAGTGCCAGTGGGGGGCGTCGGTGGCAGCTCCGTGGGGGGCTACGGTCCCCCCCGCCCTGTGCCCCTGCCCCCACGCCCCGGCTACGGCCCACCGCCCCCGCCACCGCTCCGACCATACTTCAAGAAACCTGTATACGAGCCAGAGGATAAGCCAGTGGTAGTGGTGGGAGGATCGGGGTCCGGGGTTCAAACCCACGTTCATCACCATTACCACCACGGGGATAAGGTGAGCGAGTGGATATTCCGTCGAACCTACAGCAAAAGCTATCTAGACCATTAATACAGCTCTTGCCTTGTTAGAAAAAAGAATTTCAATTAGAAATCTTAATATCTGTGTTTTATGGTTCTAATATGCCCCTCAATAAAAATGGTAGGTTTGGAATGAAAACTGTGCTAAGCACCAACACCAAACAATTCTAATTTAAGAGAACATTAAAGTTAAGCCAGATTCCCTCTTTCCCCCTTAAGAGCAATATGAAACAAGAAACGCAATATCTCCTTTACTTTTAGCAAGAAAATTAATTGTGGTTTGTAGCTCTAAATAAAGGGTCTATCAAAAAGGGTATGATTGCCAGTGTAATTTTTACTAAATATAAATAACAAAACAAGTTTTTTACAGGATTTATAAATTATTTACAAAGAATCAATCTCGCAAAAGGCATTGTAAATTTATTTAAGATTCAAGCACAATTTAATCTGAACCAATCAAACAATAAATAAAGTAATTATATAGCAAACAGTGGGGACAAGTTTAGCATTGTTCTTATGGGAAATAAATCCAACATGGCAGCACGCCAACGCCCAGTTAAGTTAAGTTTTAAGTTAAGTGATAAAAAATACTCACTATAAGCCAAAGCCAATATAATGGAAACCAAGCTATATCTAGGATGAATCAGTTCTGATAGGTTGGTGTGCTTATGCAGAGCAGTTACAGAAAATTCTAATATGTCAGTTGTACATTTTAGGCGCTTTTTATTCCAATGCTACATGTTAATCGCAACAATGTATCTTCTAAGCAGTAAATAAAACAGTGTACTTTGTGCAACTGTATTGGTTTACATTTAGACAGACACAAAAGTAATACCGTAAAAATTATCAAGGAACAAATTTGACACTTACAAAATAATTGAGCATAATAGAGTGTTTAGGTCTTTACATAAATCTTACCCACATCAGAATATAACTGAATTTTAAATTTTTTAAATATTGGACACTCATTAAAAATTTAAAAAAAGGAAGAAGATTTTACCCCCCCCCCCCCTCCATTACAAACGATGATCAAGACACTTTAAATGAACAGTTTCAACACAGTTGTATTGATAATTTTTTATTTGAAGACATATCATGAAAGGAAGTAAATACCAACCACAATAACAGTGTTAAAAAGACAAGATGTCCACAGCAGAGCAATGATTGTTATGATCATTAAGACAAATCTTTTTGTTATTTTTTTAGTACATAACTTCTCTTTAACCCTCGGTCAATGAGTTAGTCAATTGTACACATGTGTTTAAAGACAATGACAATTTTGATACATTCTTAATCCTTGATCCAGGTTGGTCTGACCGGTGTCATAGACGCTACGCTGGACACAGCGTCCTACGGTAGTTACGGAACTCCCTCCGTCTCCGGACCCCCCGGACCTCTCTATGGCAACTCCATCGGTCCCAGTGGTTCCGGAGGGCTCTACACCAGTGGGTCGTCCTACGGGAAACCCGACTTCTACAAGAAACAGCTTAACCTGAAGCCCTCCTACTCATCTGGTAATTAACAACTTTTTATTTATTGAGGCATGTTATGGTGGGGTTTTGAATGTTACTAGGCTATAATTCCTAGTTTACATTTTTGTGACACACCTTTATCCAATCAAGCTGTGTGTCACCTTTAGTCAAATAAAAAAGTAAATGGTTGTAGAAAGTGTACAGATTAAGTGATAAATATTTATTCGTTTCTGGAGATTGCAAAAATATTAATTTATTTAGTAATGGATACACCATTTAAGAGTCTTACTTGCCTACCATAAATCTTTTGTTCGTTTATGGTCCACATTGAATCATAGCCACGATTAGAAACAAAATTAAAATTACACTACTGTAGGGATAAAATATTTTTGGCTGCAACAATAATTCATTTTGTAATCTAGGTGATACTATTCATTCAGTTATGTTGCGACAACTGATATTGTGCTCAATATTTTGTGTTTGAAGTGTGTTTCAATGTTTATTTACACACAAAGTTAAATATTTTATAACTTAAAACATTCTTGTAGTTCTACAAATTACGAGGTCTACTATGGTTTCATTAAAATAAATAGCAATATGTTGTTATTTAACAGGTCATGGTTTAACCGGAGCGAGTTCGTCATACTCTCCCCCCTCCAGCTTCAGCCCCAGCAGTTACACACCTTCGCAGACCTACAACACCGGCAGCTCCCTCTACAGTGGTAGTTCCAACTACAATTCTGGTTCCAACTACAACTCTGGTTCCAACTACAACTCTGGTTCCAACTACAACTCAGGTTCCAACTACAATGTCGCCGCAGCCACCAACAACTACAACCGCTACCCCAACTACGAGACTCCCCGCGTGGACTCCGACTGTTTCTGCGTCCCGTTCGACCAATGTTTGCCGCACGAAATCGCCCGCAAGGAGGACGGATACTTCATCGACCCGAGGACCAACGTAGGGACCAACATCGAGGCGTTGGGACCCGACGATGTGGTGATAACTGACGGAAACGGAACCATGACCGTGGTCACCAAGCCGAAGAGGGAAGACAGTGAAGCCAAGAAGGAGGAGGAGAAAGAAGAGGTGGAAAAGGTGGAAAAGGAGGAGAAGAAGGAGAGAAGAAGGAGAGAAGCAGAGGACAACACAGCGGAAGCATCTGACACTGAGGAGAGGAAGCACAAACCGGTGAGTTGTAGCTGCATGATGAAAATGTTTCACAAAATCACACCTTCTAAAGATATGTAATGTTTGTTTAATCATTATTTAATTTGTCTGGAAGTTTAGAGATTTAACATTTTTTTTTTTTTACTTTCATAACAAACTTAGATAATGATTATGGATTTAACGAGCCACTTAAAAATATAATGGTTGTAAATATCTTGCAAGAGTCCCAATCTTAATAAGTAAATTATGTCAAAAGAATCTTGCTCAAACAGTATTGAATGGTTAGCGAAATGATTAATGGTCATTTATAGCTAAGTATGAATGCCAATGATGATGTTGGATAGATAAACAAAAATTTCTTTAATTTTCAATATTTTTATCATAATGATAATTGTTAGATTCTTTAGGTAAGAGTTGTTTGTAGTTCAAACAACAATAATTATTGGTTTATTATTCTGTGTTTGTATTAACTCGGGTTACTTTTATTCATCAATATAACTTATTGTTCTTTCTGGATCGTTATATGATGGGGGGCACTTAAAAATTCTTAAATTGATAAACTAAAATATATATTTTTTTTTTAAATTACTTTTTAACTTGAGTGTGGGAATTTGTTTGTACAGTAAAAGGAAGCTATCTATTAATATGAATTTTTTTAAATAATTTTTTAAACATATATTTTTGTAAGGGGAATTTCTTGACTGTTAATGTCTTTGAAATCACTTTCCTATAAGAATGATGAATTTTTGCCTGAAGCTGGTTTTCACTCTAAAGATTTTTTCTTCATTGTTAAATAAAGCTGGTATATAATTCCAGGAAATGCAATATTTAACAAAGGCATGGTTTGAAGTACAGTAATTGTCTTTAATGAGAGACTCATAACCTTCATAACTGCTTTTGTACCTGTTCATACTAAAAGTTTCAGTGAAGAAAATAACTGATCATCATCTTACAACTTAATAAACTCGTAAAAGGATTGGTAGTAACTGAACTAATAAATTTAGTATTTGAAACTAAAACGTTTAGTACTACTCAGTAAGTTTATTACAACTTGTTGCACATAACACACTAGCACAGTAGTTTTGTAGTCGTAGAACTGCACGTTTTAACGTGTCGCACAGCTGTTAACTGTTGATGTGGCTTGCTTAGCAGCGGGAGACAGACAAGGAAGAGGCGTCTTCCCGATATGAGGTGACCGAAAATGACGCAACAGCCGAGAGCACCGGAGTAAGTTCCCACTGTAGTCAACGCAACTCTCAAATTCTTGTCTGCTGGGCTTCTCTCTCTTTTAACACTTCATTTCATTCTCACCTCCCTCAATCACCACAAAAATCATTTTTCGGTTTTATCCTCCTCCAGAAGGTGCCAAAGGTTAATAAACCCCAAAATGGAAAGTTTGTCGCAACTAAAATTCGTTGTAAATGAGTATCATGCTACAAAAATATTATATTTCTTAATGTGTTCACCCTTTTTTGTCGAAATTTCGAACGGAGAGTACATCGCTGTGGGAACAATGTACAGTAGTTTCTGTATCACCGCTTTACTAAAGCATGCTGTAAAAATGTAACAATGGGGTCGTTGTAAATGATTGGCAACACTGATCAGTGGGATGATTGGTTGTTGGAAGGGTGGCAGCACTGAGAGAAGGGTTGATGTTCACAGCGCAAGTTCGGTCTCGGAGGAGGCGGCGGAGGCGACGATGATTCAGATTCAGACAGCTCCGGCCTCAAACTCCGCCCAACTTTCGGTGTGTCCTTTGGTCTCCCGTCTGGAGGAGGAGGTTACCCCATAAACCCTTACGGTCCCAACCCTGCGATCAACCCGTACTACGGATCGGTAGGCGGTAACGGCCTAGATCTTGGACTTGTCAGCGTCAATCCTCTTCTTTCCGTTCAAGTCACTAAGGACGAATACGGAGAAAAAGTTGTAAAACCATTAGTAAATCTTCATGTGACGCCTAACCAAGGGTTGATACATAAAGTTGGTCATATTATCCACAAGTTTAAAGAACCTTATTATGGAGGCCATCCGGGCGGTTATTCGCCCTATCTTCATCAACATCACCATCAACATTTCCACGCGCCTCCACCCCCGCCCATCTATCATCACAAGCCGACCTACTACCCTTACAAGCCGTCTTACGGCCCGCCCCGCCCCTACTATGAACCCTACGCCCCCAGCTACAACGGTTTCAGAACCGACGACGGACCGTATGGTTACGACAATGACTACAAAGCCTCTTCTTCTTATGGTCCTTCCTACATCGAATCAGACTTCAAACCAACATCCTCCTACGGTCCAGGATATGATGACAGCTATGCACCAAGCTTTGAAGGACCCAACGATTATTACGATTCCGATTATTACCGCAGCTCTAACATTTCCAACCCTGTTAATCTGGGTGCCTCTTCCTCCAAAGAATCCAAATCCAACCTTGTCCAATTTCCGAGTGACCGGAGAGTGTCCGATAGACAAAAACGTGAAACTTCACAAAACGAAAGTGAGAAGGTACAACCTGAGAAGGTAAGATCGATGTCCATTATCACTAACACTTACGAAAGGACATGACGTGTACTTTACAGGTCAAGTAAACATGTTGACAACATTTGGTTTAGTTTGATGAATATTAAATTTACACAGTTTTATAGGCTTTAAAAATGATGTCACTGATATTATAAGTACTAAATAACAACTCACAAGAAAATAATGGAGGGAATATTTTTACTATAATGTTTTGACATGTGATTCGGGTTGCTTTTGACTCAGACATCTCAATTTTCTTTAATGTACTAAAGTTTATTTCAGAAAGTACTAAACTTTGTTTTAATCCATCTCTTTAATTACCTTTATCTGGAGGAATCAGGGGTTTAAAGTTAAGAGAGTAAAAATTAAATTCACTTCTAATGCTGCTTGAGCAACCTCACCATTAATTGTAAAATAAAATGTGTTTAATTTTGTTTGTAGAGTAGTACAAATTATAACTATTTTTTATTTTTTAATTTTAAGAGAATATGTGTATGAACTGCTCTATAGTGACTATTGTTCATGACTCATCTGATCTGTTGTTAAGTTTTCTTACAGCGACAGAATTTGAAAGTCACAGGTTAGAAAGTTACTTCGACAAAAACTGACAGTGATCACTTTTGGACATACAAACTAATGTTTCTTTCAACTACTCAAAACTAACTTTCTACCTACTTTACTGTACTTTACATTGGTGATATGGAGTCTTTCTGCTACAAAGGGGTTAAAGAAATACTACTAACATAGAATATTAATTGAATATAAAGTTATAGTGTAATATTAATAAGCTCTTTTTACTTATGATTATGGTATAGGACAGGGGTTTCTGAAATAGTCTTCCACAGTTCACTTTTTTAACCAACTTCCAAATGTTATTTTTCTTTGGTATGGACACAGCTTTTAGAAGCATGTCTCTTGAATGGTATAGGCCCTAACGTAATCTATTTGTTTCTTTTCAAAGAAACAAGTTTAAAAAATGCTTTTCTCTACTGGTGATCTGCCTGATTATGTGCATGTTAGATGATATTGTGATAAATTATTTGCTATTAGCCTTTTTACTATGATTATTTTATAACAGAGTATCATATATTTTCTCTGTTTTTATTGACACATGCAGTATTTTGATTTTAAACTTGACCATTGTAACATATTGTAACAGAATAAGTGCTCCTGTACTTGGTAATGGTCATTTAACTCAATCTTTCACTGCAAAGATGATTTTTTTTTTGCACTGATGATTGCAATTTTCTCAACCACTTGATGAAAAAAATACTAAACATTTTTAAAAATATGAGTTATCTGATTTTTTTATAATGAACATTTTAACATTTCATTGTACCCACAAGTCAGTCAGTTTAGTTGATTTATATTTTACAGTTGAGTCTTGCTAACTCAAAATCATCAGTACAATATTCTTAAAAATCCTGCCCAACCCAAATAAAAAACTATACATAACTCTAAATAATTTTTGGATTATATTTTAAATCTATGAGTTGAAGATTTACAAAAATTAGAATTAGCCCATTAATTTAACATGTCAAATTTCACCTCTATATCTTGAAATTTCCTCTGTTAGTCGCTGTCGTACAAGTCGCAAAGAGTCAGTGGCACATACGTCATTTTCACCATCACAACACTGTACCTCTTTAAGTCAAATAAAAAATTAAAAAAATTCTTCTGTGAGTCTAACTATTCCTAAGTCTAATCGTACATAACTCAAAGAACAATCGTAGTCCTTTGAATTTCGAGTTAGTGAGAATCAACTGCATTCTATCAAAATTGACAAACTTTGGGTTTGTGTTTGAAACTTCCAGTTAGATATATGAAGGTATTCAATACTGTTATCATTTTCGACACCTGTTAGATGCATCACAAAATATAGTTTGTAAATATGTCTAACAAGTGGTTTGTAACACAGCGCCAAGCCTACTACCCTGGCGGCGCCGCCGGCCGGTGCGGCCCCCGCCAAGTGTGTTGTCGCCGGCCCCTCCCCCCCGCCCACAACCAGCTCTACCGCCCCCATGGCCCCCAGTGCGGCGTCCGGAACACACAAGGCGTTCACGGCAGGATCAAGAACCCGGTGTATGTCGACGGCGACAGTGAATTCGGTGAGTTCATAGGACTTTGATGTCAGTTGATAAAGATCATGTACTTTGTACACACTTTGATGAGGAGAGGAGTTTAAACTGTGATTTTCACAATGAGTTTTATCTCTGATAAAGTTAATTTCATTTAAGATATTCTTATTCAAGACAATGATGCAATCTTTTGTGAATTATTTTAAAGTGAATATAACTGGAAGATGAGTGTGTTGAGTGTAATGAATCAGGTGAAGTGTAGCTTTGTTAATGACAAAGACCAGGAAATTGATTTGGTAGTCCATTCATTAGCCCAATGAACAAAGTCTGCTGGGCCCACTTTCGAACCTTCAAAAAGCTACCAACTTGTCTCAGGATCAAAACAAAAATCCAAAGTTGCTTTTCGCAGTAATGGATAAAAAATTCAAAACAGTAAGTAAAGTTGAGTTGAGCTTTTAGGCAAAATTTAAAAATACTTTGTCTTAGTTCATGATGTCATACTGTAGGGTGAATTCATCAAATTCCGATATGGAAACAAATAATGTAATACAGTAGTTGTAGACGAAGTCAAATTAAAATTATTGGTGACAACTTGATTATTTTTTTAGATCTTGATACTAATGTGATCACCAATGGTACCAATTGCCATTTGTCATTAATAGCTCAAATTAATGATACTATCTAACAATGGGTCGACGTTAGATAGTAACAAGGCCTGCGTTTGGGCCATTCCACATTAAAACATTATAAAAAGCCAATAATGGTGTACAAACACACAAAATAACTATTTCGATCACCCAAGGATGTCCGAATCTTCTGACACAAAACTCCTAGCATAAATCTAGAGTTGTCTGACAAAGCTCTAACATAAGTTTGGCATTGACATTGATACAAAACTACTGCATGAATAACACAGGATGAACTATATTGACAGGAGAGTACCCGTGGCAAGTCGCCATCCTCAAGAAGGACCCCCAGGAGAGTGTCTACGTATGCGGCGGAACCCTCATAGACCACCAGCATGTGCTGACAGCTGCTCACTGCGTCAAATCGTGAGTATATTGACAAAAACAAAATCATTTAGATTTCCTTCATTGTGTAAAAGATGATTGGCTTGCAGATTAAGATGATTGCAATTAATTACTTAGACAATCATTGATTCATGGAAAGTAGTAAAAATAATCAGCTTCATGCTAATATTACTGTCATGTCATTTTTAGTAATATCAGTAATTATTAGGTAAATCATTTATCATTAAAGAGACAAAGTGGACCCCACGATTGAACCTTGGAGGACTCCAGCTCAGACTTCAAGAAAACTAGATGATGCACTGATTTAATGACTATAAATTGAAATCTTCCACATAAATATGTTTGAAATAAGTGTATTTGTTTGTCTGTTACTCCATTAAAATTAGCTCATTGAAAGAATTTTATATAAAACCCTAAAAAAACTTAACTAAGATCTCTCAAAGAATACACTGTTATAACTATTGATGTAGTCTAAAAAATTAAGGCTAACATAAGATATTATTAGCCCTGATATGATACAGCTGGGAATTTACTTGTGTTAAAATAATTTTTGAACATATTTGTGAGGCAGCACTCCATAAAATTAGATGGATAAAATGTTTACAACATCTCTCAAGGATAGAAATAAGCTAATTTTGGATGACCATGAGAAAATTAAAACTGTTGTAAACAACTCCATTGCATTACTCTAAATTTCCGTTCACAGCTACACCAACTACGACCTCCGCGTCCGGCTCGGGGAGTGGGACGTGAACCATGACGTGGAGTTCTACCCGTATGTAGAACGTGACGTCTCCGCGCTACATGTCCACCCGGAGTTCTACGCGGGGACGCTGTTCAACGACCTCGCCCTTCTGCGCCTTGACCATCCCGTGGACTTCCAGCAGTCACCCCACATCAGCCCAGCGTGTCTGCCGGAGCCCCACGCCGACTACTCGGGTCACCGGTGTTGGACCACTGGCTGGGGCAAGGATGCCTTCGGCGACTACGGAAAGTACCAGAACATCCTCAAGGTCAGTCAGTGAATTATTATATACAATAGAGTCCTACCATTCCAAAAATAACCTCATTTATCTTTTAAAATTCGTAAAAAATCCTAAATGATGATATTACATTGTTTTTAAGCGCAATTCCGTTGCTTTTGCCATTTTTCTGTAGTTCAACCATTGTCGTCAATACACTTTATTCCAATGTTCCATAGGTTTATCTGCTATTTAACGCAGTTCCATTGCTAGCAAATGCTTTCCACAATCTGAACCCATTGAGTCCCAGTGACATACAAGTCCTGTCGAGTAAACCACAGGGGTAACCTAGTAAATATCTTGCATTATTGTTTAATTCCACCTATTCCAACCTAAATTTGCTTCACTAAACAGGGTCTGGTCCCAAGTAGTTACGTTTTACCAGGTTTCTACAACATTTGCTTTATAAAATGTTTGCTTTTTTCCAAATTAAAGTTTCTCAATAGTTTTATAGAATTTTGAGTTTATTTCAAAAGTTAGAGTGATCAAAGACAACTTTCAACAGTCCAAACCAAAAAAGAAGAAACAGATTTTTGTTGGGTGTATGAAAATGTAAATAGTGTGATTCAAGGTTGCACCATGCCTTATAGTAATGAAGAAAAATTTTTTGAGCATTGATTAGGTAATTATTTTTAATGAAAGTTTTAGGCGAATAACATATATCAGTTGCTTTTAAAAATAAAAATATTTTACATATTTCTTGCTTGGATAACTTTTTGGAGTAAACTAATGTCCATAAATCTTTCTTCACTCTATGATAAAACTGAGTGGTTATTTTATAATCCAGCTCAGGTCTGGAAGTGCTGGTTTATCACATTAGTAGGCCCTGAAAGTAAATCAGCTTTTATTACTCACTTTATCTTCCAGGTTCTTTAAAGCCGCGTCCGCACTGGCCGAACATGTTCGCCGAACCAAGTTCTTCCAAACATTTGTTTGTTCGTTGCTAACCTTTTAGAATGTAAATCATATGGCCGGTTAATTGTTCGTTAAGAATGTTTGTTGATTTTTGTGTTCGCCGAACAAGTTCGCCACGAATGTTCGCCCAGTGCGGACGCGGCTTAAGATTTCTTCATGTCAAATCTGATTAGCAAGGCTATCTTCGTTTAAATTTGGTTAAAAAATCTCTTTAATTATGTTGTGCTTACTTATTTTTTGTACAAAAAATACCTTTTTATTTATTGTATCTTTGACACTATGATGTAAATCAATCACGACTAGTCCCAAATGTTCACATCTGAGACGAGTACACATTTTCCGTGCTCGGCTTTGCCTTGGCTTTGACTTGAGCCCCATATCGTGAATGACATTCAACATTAATTGCCACCCTATTCCTCCGAGGCTACTCTAACATGTTCCTCCCTTCCCCAGGAGGTGGATGTTCCGGTCGTGTCCCACCACCAATGTCAAGCTCAGCTGCAACAGACGCGGCTCGGGTACGAGTTCAAGCTCCACCCGGGCTTCATCTGCGCCGGGGGAGAGGAGGGCAAGGACGCATGCAAGGTTGGTTGCACTGTTAATGTTAATGGTAAACTGGCTGGGTAGCTGAGTGGTTATAGTGCTCGCCTTTGAATCCAAAGGTTGCCGGTTCGATCCTGAGAAAAGTTAGTAGCTTTTTTAAAGTTCGATTCCGGAACCAGTTGTCATTTGTCATTGGGCTATTAATTTATGATGCTTTCTAACAACTGGTCAATGTTAGATAGTAACAAGACTTTGGTTTGGACCGTTCCCCGTCAACCCGTTAAAAAAATGTCACTGGCGTAGATACACCCAAAAAAACAAAAATATAAATAAATAAAATGTTAGAAACTTGTTAGTAAGTCAATCTAAGAGGTATTCTTAATGCTGGTTTTACCCAGTGGAATTTTTGGCCCAAAGGTTGAATGACACTGTAACAAGTAACTAATTAGGGCACAATTGTTCTACCAAGACCTCAATGTCAAAAAGGAATTTTGTACAATTTAATAACATGTATTAAAAAGTGATTTTCCTCTATGCTGCAGAAAAATTTCTAAGGTAGGAAAAATCAAGTTTGAAAAGAATTGGTTTCAATTGGTGTCTTTACCAACCTTTTCTCCAACAAGATTTAACCAAACCGATTTTCATAAAATGATAACAAAATTTTGGGGTTCACATAATGAAAGATTAAAGACTACATCATTAAAATAAATCAATTATACTCATCTCAAAAACATCGCTCATGCACTATACAGGGTGTCCCGGAACTCTCTGGAACCCTTTTGTATATTTGTTCCTTGCATCGAGACAAGAAAAAAACATCATACAAATAGGGGTCTAAAATCCATCGTTTGGCCGCTAGCCGCCATTTTGTTTTTTTCACGTAATAATTTTTATTTCCGTAACGGGTGGTTGTATTCAGTTCATATTTGGTATAAATCTTTATCATACTAATGTACATTTTCAGGAAAAAAATTAATTTTTTCCACTGTGTATTTTCAAAATGGCGGCCATTTTAAGTTTTCAAACTCAAAAATCTCAAATTTGGTAAATTTCAAAAAAAATTTACTATGTACAAAAAAGTTGCTAAATTTAATTATCTAATCAACGGTACCAAGTTTGTAAGGATCTGATGACAAATAACGGAGTTATTGCAATTTTTCTCCAAAAAAACATTGATTTTGCATTATAATTAATGCAAATTATGGCCATTTTCACAGAAAGATCTCAATAACTCCGTTATTTGTAATCAGATCCTTAAAAACTTGGTACCGTTTGTTAGATAATTAAATTTGGCAACTTTTTTGTAAAGAGTAAAATTTTTTGGAAATTTAACAAATTTGAGATATTTGAGTTTGAAAACTTAAAATGGCCGCCATTTTGAAAATACACAGCAGAAAAAATTAATTTTTTTCCAGAAAATGTACTTTAGTATGATAAAGATTCATACCCAATATGAACTAAATACAACCATCCGTTACGGAAATAAAAATTATTACGTGAAAAAAACAAAATGGCGGCTAGGGGCTAAACGATGAATTTTAGACCGCTATTTGTATGATGTTTTTTTCTTGTCTCGATGCAAGGAACAAATATACAAAAGGGTTCCAGAGAGTTCCGGGACACCCTGTACAAAAACTCTTAAATTGTGTAGTCATCCCAGTATAACCTCAAACTGTAGAGCCACCAATATGATTAACTTTTATACTAATTTAAGTTTATGTTTATTACTTTTAATCTGGTTGGTCAATCAACCCCTGATTTTTATTAATTTTAATTTGTTTTATTTTATATTTTTATTAAATTCAAATGAGTCCCGCAAATGCAAACCTCATTAATTTGGAAAATATGCATATTTCAAAAACATTTGTTCAATATGCATTTTTTCAAAGAAGTTCTATTTTTTTAAATTTAAGAATTAAAAAAATCAGTCATCAATTTTTGACATGAAATTTTTATTTGAAGCATAATCATTATAAAATATGCAATTCCATCACTATCACAAATTTTCTATGGTTCCAAAAATTTGCTAAAAATTGTTCAGAAATTAGTTCAATATTAGATCGGACTAGACGGAGTGTACTTTACTTTCAAAACAAGAATTCAGAGACAGAACAAGATATAATCTGCACTATAGTTTGGAAGGTTCATGTTCCTCTGTATATGTGCCTCTGTAAATTGGTTCCAAACAATCCTATGCTATGAGAAGTCTATTCATGTTAGTGTATTATATAGTCAATGATGCTTCTCTGTTCCACACTTTACTGATCCGCTGGTTTTCTCCGCAGGGTGATGGCGGTGGTCCGATGGTCTGCGAGCGTGGAGGTACCTGGCAGCTGGTCGGAGTGGTCAGCTGGGGCATCGGCTGCGGACAGTACGGAGTCCCAGGAGTCTACGTCAAGGTCGCTCACTACCTGGACTGGATCCGTCAGCTGACCGGGCGGTACTAACCTGCTGCGGCGATCTGGTGACCTCCAATTGATAACAAATATCAAATGTACTCCAAAGTGATCTAAAAACATCAAAAGTTATCGGAAAACCCGCAAAATACACAAAATTGAATATGGAATATACTAAGAACTCCAAAGTGATCTAAAATATCCAAAGGTCTTCAAGTGATATGGAAACATTTGGGGCACTTCAAAGTAATCCAGAAACACTGAAGGGGTTTAGAAGAGACTTGGAAGTGTCTTGTGTGACATTTGGAAGTCTTCTTGACAACTAATGCCTCAAAAGGGACCTATACCAGATTGCACATCTGTAAAATAGTATTAATATAATAATATAGGTTAAAATACAAACTTTGGGTTTCTTGGCAATGCCATTCGACCAGAAATTAATTGTCAAAACAGCAAAAACCATGTGATATCTGAATGCCCTTTTCAAGAAACCTAGAGAGAAGGTAATGCATATTTCATGCTGTAATATTGGTACTTGTTAGCTTTAAGTTCAGAACTTTATTTTTTGTATTTTATTTATGAGTAATAAATTAATAGTGTTTTTCGTTTTGAGTATTATTAATTTATTAATTATAGAACTATGTGTGTGAGTAACTTAATTTATAATCATTGCATATTCAATTATTTTGTTAAAATTTATTAAGTCAATTTGTCAAAAAATATAAATTCATAAATAAAAATAGTTTTATTTTTTTGCCAAAGCCTTCAGCCTCTACAAATATTAAAAATTTAGGAACTATGTAAAGTGCACTCAAAGATTATGTGGATGGAAATTTCCCTTTTAAACATAAGGAGAAGTCAAACAAAACAAATAATAATTCCAAAATATATTTAAGTACTATTGACATACTTGAACAAGATCAACAATAACACTGAAATAACAAGGAAACTCCTTCACAGTTACAAGACAGAATACATAAAGTTTATCATACATAATTTTACAAATTTTGTAATGAAAATCTTGATGTTTTTGGTAAAATTGGTTCGTTCTTGTACTATGATTCAAGAATACCACCAAAATGAACAGGGCTTACTATTCAGATTAGGATTTGTTTGAATGTATTGTAGGGTGTCAAAATGTTTGCATAACAAAAAAAAAAAAAAATAAATAATAAGCTGTAAAAAATATGATATTATTAACAATTTGGGATTTATATTGATACTAAACTTGAAATAAAAACTTATTGTTGGATTGCAAATTCTTTCTCTTTCCGAAAGAGCAATTAATTACAGTTGGTAATGCTTATCAGATAAAAAAATAAATAAAAAATAAAATCGCCAACTGAAAACATAAACAAGAAGGAATCAAAGGGATAGAGCCACTAATTTGCATGCACAGTCAAGTGGGCATTGCAGGGACTACCTGAATGTGTTTGCAGGAGGGCAAGACACGATATTCAGTACTGTACAAGGTGTAAAACACTGTGGTTAAAAAAATGCTGCTGCAATTCAGCACGTGTGAGAATATTGAACACTCAGGTAAAAGGAAGGAAGGAATGGTCACTGATGGTGAGGAAGGGGACTCCGCCAAAGAATGTAGGCCTGGATGCTAACATCCATAGCCTGTGCTCACAGCAGTTTCAACGGCTGCCACTAGAAGTTGTCAGTATCAGGGGTCTCACAGCTACAAATTCATGCATCGCTTCGTCTGCTACCATTTGACGCTCTTATTTACATATGGATAATTTTGAAGGAAGTATTAAATAAGAGATAAAGACTTCGAATCTTTGATTCGTTTTTGGATTATTTGATATTTTGAATGAATATTAAACTAAAGCTATAATGGTCTAAAGTTGATCAAATTTAAACAGTTATAGTTTATAGATTCAAAATATGAAAATATCCAAAAGTGAATCAAAGAGCCCAAGTCTTTACCTTTTATTAAAATCCTCTCTCACTTTTATCGAACTTTACATCAAGGCTCTAAATGGAAAGGGGCAAAGCACTGCATGAAATACTGAGATGAGCACTTTCACCCCCACTTAATAACGAAAAACAAAACTCTAAGTATAACTAACTATCCTCGTGCTATGGAATAGGATATACCCACATCACAGCAGTTCATACAAAACCTACAAAGGTTTACCAGGATAGTTAGTGAATAATTTCAAACACTGAAGAAACTTAAGTCTATTACATGTAACCTTTATTTTTATTAGTTAATTAAATCAATACATAAATTTAAAACATAAATATATCTTAAAATGATAAATAAAATCAAACAATGTCTTTTGTTCTAATGAATAAATAAAGGTGTTAATAAAGGTGTTGTAATGAATAAATCTATGTCTAAAACACGATTGCAACCAAAAAGACCCACTTTTGCTCCTAATGATGAAAACTACTACTAAAACTAAAAAATCAGTTCTTCCTGATCTGTAAGCATTTGTTATTACAACAGCTGTTTAATGGTTCAATCAATTACTCTTCTTTCATAAGATTAACATTGAAATTTAAAAACCTGTATAGCCCTGGATGCCGATTCTCTTTAATTTTTAGGACTAAAAACCCTATCCAATGACAACGAAAATTGGTTGAAAATTGTTAAAGGAGTTCCAAATAAAAAATAAAAAAACCCTTAGTCTATAAATAAGTAGGGCCTATGTGTATGTCAGTTATTATAAAACTTTTCATAAACGGAAATAAGATTCTGCTGAACACGGATGTTGATTATTAAAATATAAAGCTCAAGGAACACGATGTCTAACTACCCCTAAACTCAGCAAATTATTTCTTATCTCAAACACCACACAAAAAGTACTTAGGCCTTAATTTCACAACTTATGTTTCATTAAATCCCAAGTAAAACCTCTTTTGGAATTTATAAAACACAAACAACAAGACTAATAAAATTAGTAGAAATAAAGGGCAAAAACCAGGTTTAATAGACATTTAACCTTTAAAAGACTTCTATTTCTTTAAAACCTTGGGCAAAAACCACATGGAGATAAAAAAAATACTTTTTTGTGTATGAAAATATTCTGAGAAAACCCCAAAAAATATCAGTGGAATCTCGATATACTGAACCTGAAGAAAAATGTAAAAACTTGGTAATATCAAGGTCTTCGATATACTGAGGTTCTATCAACATGATTGTTGACCATCTTCGATATGCTGAGGTTCAACACAACCATCCACTACTTATTTATTTCCAATAGGTCAAGCAAATGAGGAATGAATATAGTTTTACTGTCATTGGATAACTAACAATGCGACACTTGTAGAAAGTCAGGATGCAACATGAAAGAAAACAGACAAGTTCAACAATCGACTTTTGTTGTTTTTCTTTAATATTTGATATGTTGAGGTTTAGCAATTAAAAGTTTGAGGTTTTGAGTCATGCCTTGGCACTACAAAACATTGAAATATTGAGATTATCCTAGCGAACACATCGATATAATAAGGTAGAAATTACATTAGATTAATAGGCAGGTTCAAGGAGAATTGGAAAACTTTGTTACATCGAGGAATTCGATATATGGAGGTTCGATATATCAAGGTTCCACTGTATTTACAAAAAACAAAACAAATACTCTGTCCAAGACACAATTTAAATCATTTTAAAAAAACTCCAGAGGTTTGACAGTGTTTAATATATTAACACTTTTACACAACTATTATACCTTATTTTGTATATGACAATATTTAGTTGAATTGTCACCAACTTTTAAACAAATGCCAATTTAATTGGCAATAAAAAATGTTTAGTACTAAAAGATTTCGTTTAAAATAACTTAAATAGGTAAATAATAACTACTTAAGGTCAAAACATAGAGAATAACAAACACATAAATGCAATAAACCTTCAAATAAGCAATCAGACATCCCTCGGTATAAAAAATCTACACGTAGATTTGCTTCATAAAAAGAGATTCTTAAACACATCTCATATTCTCTATATAACTGGTACAGCTGTTTAAAATAACAAAAAAATCACATAAAAAAATCATTTGATTATACAGGGTGTCCAGCTTCCACCTTTACAAACTTTTCCAGGTTATTAAGCATGCCAAAACAAAAAGAAAAATCATATAAACATATGTCTGGAAATGCTTCGTTAAGCCGCTAGCCGCCATTTTGTTTTTTACACTTAAGAATTTTTATTTCCGTAACGGGTTGTTGTATGGAGTTCATATTTGGCATATACTTTAATCACACCAATGCTCATTTTAAGAAAAAATATTATTTTTTTCCGATGTATATTTTCAAAATGGTGGCCATTTTAAATTTTTAAACTTAAATATCTTAAAAACCGTAAATTTTATAAAACTTTTACAAGAGACAAAAAAGTTGACAAATTAAATTATCTAAACAATTCCAAGTTGGTAAGGATCCGACAACAAATAACGGAGTTATGGTGGTTTTCCTGTAGAAAAACACTGATTTTGCACTATGATTAATGCCAATTTAGGTTATTTTAAAAGAAAAATCTCAATAACTCCGTTATTTGTTGTCGGATCCTTACAAACTTGGTATCACTGTTTAGATAATTTAATTTGTCAACTTTTTTGTCTCTTGTAAAATTTTTATAAAATTTACGGTTTTTAAGATATTTAAGTTTAAAAATTTAAAATGGTCGCTATTTTGAAAATATACATCGGTGTGATTAAAGTATATGCCAAATATGAACTCCATACAACAACTCGTTACGGAAATAAAAATTCTTCAGTATTAAAAACAAAATGGCGGCTAGCGGCTTAACGAAGCATTTCCGGACATATGTTTATATGATTTTTCTTTTTGTTTTGGCATGCTTAATAACCTGGAAAAGTTTGTAAAGGTGGAAGCTGGACACCCTGTATTTTCTTAACTATACAGTATAGTAAAGTCCCGCTATTAAGAATTGATTAGTAACGTACCCTGTTTGCTTTTTGAAAATTTCCTGAATAGGGCGTTTTCATGAATAATTCAATAAAACACTATTAATTCAATGTTAACTTAATATCTATGAATACATCAACAGTCCATGTACCACAAGATTTTCATTAGCTGTCAGATATTAATTGTTTGGTAAGATATACAGTAGAAGTCCTCAAATCCGGCCACCTCGGGACCGGGCTACCGGCTGATTTCAAAATGGCCGGATTAACCGTCGGTTTATCGAATGGGTTAAATTGAGACCTGTATTATAAGTGTGTTCCAACAATGAACTATTAGGCTGTATACAACAAAGAAGGGTCCTCATACTTGCCCAATAAATACTGGGCATCAACTTTGTAATAATCATGATTTGCTCGCTCAGACGTTGTAATATCACCGAAATGACGATCAGACAACGGACAAGTGGTCGCTAGCGATGAACCTGCGTTTAATGGACAATATTACTGTTTTTCTGTCAACGAAGGCCCTAATTAAAAAAATAAAACTAATAGCGACGGAATCCAACTAGTGACCTAACTTCCGTGTTACATTAAGCTGTGAATCACAAAAAAAGAAAACGATCAAAAATAGAACAGGAATACAATGTTTTAGAATACAGCCAATAACAAAATGGTCTAGAAAATGGCAAGTGAACTGATATATTTTAGTTATATAACATGGAACAAGTAGACTCCTGCCTATTTTGGCCGTAGGAAATGCCTGCGGCTGAACATTTTATTTCCGGAAGACCGCGGCCGGATCATCCAGCGGTCGAACCATCCAAGGTCAGACTGGAGGGCTTCTACTGTTTATAATCTTTCCGATGCAATTGCTACTCTACGGTCTGAGTCACATATGTTGCTAGATGCAAAGCAGAAGTGTACATATTTACAAATCAGGCGATTCTGTTACAATTGCTCTAAAATATGTGATTTTCAAAATAGCCAGATTAGAAGTAGCAGGACTATACTGTACAATTATCTTGGGGGGTTTAATAAAAACTAATTAACAGAAAAAATAAAAACATAATAAAATAGTGACTCAATATTTTTTATCTAATTTGATTTCAACAAAATAACTAATGTATCATTCCTTTACTTCTCTTGTGCATAATTTTACAATTTTTCACAAACATTTTGTTTTTCTCGGACACTTCAATTATAAAGATGCTGCTAAAATTAGTCTGGTAGCAATTTAGCAATGTTTCTAACTCTCATTTGCGTTTGTTATCGAAAAGTGGTAACTTAAATTGTCAAAGAAATGGGTAACATCCTATATGATAAAATATTTAATCTAAGTCTTTGGCAAATTATCTTTGGCGAATTAATCTTAACAAAATCTTCAACTTCAAGATATTGATATGTCTTCCGATAAATGCTTTGTTGCTAAAATATTTTGAACGTCATGGTTTCACGTTCTTTGTCATACTATCAGTTGAGGTGACAGTAAAGATATATAAAGGAACGTTATTGAGGTGATTCATCCAGTGATTTATAATCACAGTGACTACACGGCAAAGTGAGTCCTCTTGAACCCCTGGCCTAAAACATAACCAAGATTAATTATGTTAGAGGCTAAAAAAAACGTTAGTTCCTAGTCATACATCCGTAAATATTTAAATACTAGTTATGTGGAAAGAGTGGTAATAAAAACAACTTAAACAAAACCCCCATGGCTATGCAGAAATGACTCCTAAAATATAGCCTGACCGGCTCATATTCCAGTCGCAAAAATAGCCTGACGGCTCAGTTACAATCCAGTGTTGTTGTTACTAAGCGAATAAATTGTTGATTGTGAAAAACCAATCTATTTCAAAGTCATGAGACTTTTGTAGTGGGGATATAGGAAAACTGCCGCATATACTTTATTCCTGGTTTTTGGGTTTCTTGAAAAATATGGTAAATACTCAGTTGTAACTTTGGTAAACAGCTGACTCTTAGCCGACTCAAACTAACCTAAAGAGTGTAAACATGTGCAACGTGGATCTTATGTAAAATATAACCATCCTTCCTAGTATGTAGTAACGGCTCATGTTTGAGCCACCCAATCCATTATAGATACAAAATAATATTTCTAGTTACTAAATTATAAACATAGACTCTACCCCCCCCCCCACCCTCCCCTCTGCCATATAACCCCTCTCCCCTTAGTATTACTTAAATATAAAAAATTATTAAGAACAATATAAAAGGAAAATATAGTGAAAACTACTAAATTTGATGAAATTTTTTGTCCAGCCTGTAGGGGTAGTTACACAGGTATGTAAACTGGTCCACAGCACACCATTAAAATTCAAATTCGTTTATTTTCACACATTATTTGTTAACATAAATTGTAAAAATTTGGTGAATTGTCATTTTCCTAAGTCACAGCAGAAAATTAAAAATAATCAAAACCCCCTATTAATTTTTGACTACGTATTATTATTATTTGATCATGTCTGACTATATAATTTTTATTTCACCTTGAGTACAGTAAGCCTCTGGATCAACTCAATAAGTCTTTTCAGTCAATAACTATCAACTACTAAAATAATGTTTTAAATTACCTAAAATATTTTGCCAAGGATAGTCCTGTAAGATTTTAAAATTACAACTACAAAAGGGGGTTTAATATCGACTCATTTTAATGTGGCAGTGTAACAAACAAACCTACAGGGATTGCATGACGGGAAACCTCAGGTAATTTAAATATTTTTAAATAAATTTTTACTTTGTACTATATACAGGGTGTCCAGCTTTGACTGTCTGAAACTTTTCCAAGTTGTTTAGCAAGCCAAAAGAAACAAAAAGTTCAAATAAACATATGTCCTAAAATGCTTCGTTAACCCGCTAGCCGCTATTTTGTTTTTCACACTTAATAATTTTTATTGCCATAATGGATAGATGGATTGGGTTCATATTTTGCATCGACCTTTATTACAACAATATTTATTGAAAGAAAAAATTTGTTCCGTTGTGTATTTCCAAAATGGCTGCCAAGTTAAATTTTTAAACTCAAATATCTGAGCACCGGTAATTTTATCAAAATTTTAGAAGAAACAAAAAAGCTGCAAAATTTAACTATCTGAAAAATGATACCGGTACCAAGTTTGTAATAATCTGATTACAAATAACGGAATAATTGTGATTTTTATTCTAAATTAACCAAAATTTGCATGCATTATATCATTAGATAGATAATTTAGTTTTGCAGCTTTTTTGTCTCTTGTAAAATTTTGATTAAATTTAACAGTTTTGAGATATTTGAGATTAAAAATTTTAAATGGCTGCCATTTTGAAAAAACACGACGGAAAATTTTTTTTTTCTTTTCATGAACATTGTTGTAATAATGGTCCATGCCAAATATGAACCCAATCCATTTATCCATTATAAAAATTATTAAGTGTAAAAAACAAAATGGCGGCTAGCAGGATAACAAAGCATTTTAGGACATATATGTTTACTGTATATGAACTTTTTCGTTTCTTTTGGCCTGCTGCAGGGGTGCCCACAGGGGGGGGGGGGGGTTACGACGCAGACTGCGTCGCTGAAATTTTTGGGGGGGGTCGAATAAGTGGTATTTTGTCCGAGATGGGGGGGGGGGCGATTTTTTAAAGTATACTATTATGACGAGTATTAAAACCAAACCTGTTTAAATACACAAATCATTTATGACCGTCAGAAACTGTATAGAATAGGATTTACCATCAATTTTCCCAAACTGTTGGTCAACAAACCCAGTGACTATCTGTATTCATTTCTCAGGCGAAATCTAGGAAATCTGGTTGCTATGGAAACGGGCGAGCTGTAAATGACGCGCGACGCGCGCTATGTCGTTCGCCGAAGCGGCGGAACGGCGGAAGTAAGTCGTGTCAAAGTGTTGTCTCACTTGCCCATATCTGTTTTTATTTTACGAAACAACACAAAAAACAGACACATTAAGCTGTTTGTAGTTTTGTCCGGAAAGTGACGTTTTTCATAGCCTTGGACAATGAAATTTCACGGATACAGAAATCTAATTGTTGTGCGTGTGCGATAACCTCAAAACGTTTACTTTGTAAGTTGGCCTATTCAAGTTTTCTGGGTTTTTGTTCAAAGACCAGATTCAAAACCAGACAATTGTTGAATATTGTTCTAAAAGCTGACAATGTATTAAATAAGATCGTATTAAAACCATCCACAAAAAGAAAATTATAAAGATTCATGTGTTCCTGATGATTGATGGAACACACCAACACACCAATACAAACGGAATAATCAAAAACCAAGTTTAGTCTAGACGCCGTGCCTTCCTATTCACGTTGTCTAAGACAAACAATGACACCCGCACATTTCACTTTTAAAACATAAGAACACCTGCTGTATTAGGCTAAACCATTAAAAAGGTAGGTTAATGTGTATAATGTTAATAATTACCAGTTTTAGGCCTAATCCTAATCTTCCATAATAATTGCATTGGCCCGATATTTTAAAGAGATATAGGATGTAGGCTAACCCTGAGGATAGTCGTGTATTTAAAGGAAATGCTGCAAAAATATACTCATCATGCTCCTTATTAATTGATAAACTTACGTAAATCATGAAAATTGGTTTAGTAGTTACTAAGAAATAACTTATCAAGATATAGGCCTTTGAAGTTTTAAAATTTACTCCAAGGCCTACATCCTAACCACTTTCACAGTTTTTATTTATTTTTCTAGATTACTCAACTAATAACATTAAAAAGCCAAGCCTGCATTTAAATAAATTTCTTGATAAATTAATTATAGAAAGTTACACAAGAACATGTATTTAGAACAGGATATTTTTTCCGGGGAGCTGGGGGGGTTACAAATTTTATAGCCGGTGGGGGGGGGGGGGGTCCTGGTCCGGTTTGGGGGGGGGGGTGAGTCTTGGTCCCAAGGGGGGGTGGGCACCTCTGGCCTGCTGAACAACATGGTAAAGTTTCAGATGGTCGAAGATGGACACCCTGTATGTATACCACTGTATGGACCTGTATGTATGGACACTACTTACCAATACTTGTCAATGTGTAGTCAATCTGGAAACAGAACAAACTATTAAAATCACCTTACACAACTAAGCCAGAGGTAACATTACAACATGTCTGAAAAATGTCAGGTGATTTCAATTAATATTCACAGGACCATGTCAAACTGTTCTAAGCAGTGGTGTGGTAGAGGGGGGGGAACAACATGTGGGAATGGTGTTTATAAACACGGGAAAATCCCAGTGCCCTGTTCAGGAAATTTGCCATATAAATTAAGCGTTGCCAACCTAGTAAATTTGCAACTACACCACTGGTTATACGGTGTACCAAAACTACCAACAATTTTTATTTTTTCATATAATTTTATACAATGAAGATGAAAATACTAATGCAATATTTAGCTTTAAAACCGCTCCATTAACTTGTGGACACCCGGTATTATAAGTGCTTCTAGAATCAGTACCTAGCCTGGTATAAAGTATCGAAGACCAATTTTTTGTGTTGAAATTCATAAATGGTATTGGTATTGAGAAGTTCTGATATCGGCCCATCACTGATTTACAGGAATATTTAATTCGAGCTTTAGAAAATTATTATAACATTATAATAAAATAATAATAAAAATATATGGTACAATAGATAATAGGCAATAGATGAGAGTGGAAAATAGGTGGTAAACAGTAAACAGCAGCTGGTATAATCTAACTAAACTCAAAAATCATAAACGAACATCATTAAACATCGAGTAAACATAAGGAATAACTATGACTAATCGACTAGGACATCAAGTTTGGTCTTTAAATTTCAAATATAATAAAATATTGTATGTTTTATTTGAAAAAGTTTGAATATTTGCACAACCCTAGATAATACTTCTATTTATCTATTAGCTAAAAAAGTTATGTTCCTAATAATGAAGCCAAATAATCATTTGGAATCGAATTATTATTTTAACACCACTTAAAATATATATTTTACGGAATGGAATTTTTACAGTTGGAGCAGGCCTCTTAACCCTTTCAGTGCTGATATCTGATATATCGGATCTCGCCTTTCATCTAAAAATCTGACGATCTGATATCGGCTAACCGCTGATGTCTATACTGCGGATGCCTATACAGGAACAAAGTGCTAGACAATCATATCGGTGTTTCGAAATAACGATCAGGACAACCAATATTCCCTTTTAAGTCTGCCATATTGATATCGGCGGCGCCGATATATCATTGTTTAGCATTCAGAATCAGAATCAGAATCAGATTTATTTGTCACATCAATTTAAAATTTAAACATATGACACGTCATAATTATTCTAATATACATAATAAATCATTTTCAATATACACAGAATAAATACACAGAAATACAACTATACAAAATAAATACTTAAAATAGGCAAACTTAACAATGATAGGCTACATTGATGATAAAATTGGCAACAAAAGTATATAAAATAATTCACATGAAATTATCGTCTGCAAAAAATTCAGTCAATGAATAATATACCTTTTTCATCAAAACAGCCTTTAGCACTGTTTTGAACTGTTTTGTGCTGTTGATCATTTTCAAGGTGGCTGGCAACTTGTTATAAACCTTTAACCCCATGTACAAAGGTCCTTTTTCTAAAAGTGACAGCCTGTGAACCGGATACTGCAGAAGCTCCTGATTCCTCGTGTTATATCCGTGCTGCCGATGATGAACCTGCATCAGATGCTGGTTTGATCTGAGGAACATCACCAGCTCAAACACATACAAGGAAGGGAGTGTCAGTATCCCAAGCTGCTCAAACAAGGGTCTACATGAATCTCTGCTTCTGGCACCTGCAATCAGACGTATAGCTCTCTTCTTCATTTTAAACACCCTTTCTGTACTAGAAGACGAGCCCCAGAATACAATTCCATATTTCAGATGGCTATAGAAATGCGAGTAGTATATTGATTTTATTGTTTTCTGGTCAACTACTGGAAGCATAACTCTAATTGAAAAACAGGCAGTTCCTAATTTTTTACAGAGTTTTGTTATATGCTCGTTCCACTTTATATTGTTATCTACTATCAGTCCCAGAAATTTTGTACTCTCAGTAATAATCAAATCATTTACTTGTCGGAGGTTTTGGTCATTTTGTCTATTTTTAAATACTGTCAGTTTTGTCTTTTCTACATTAAATTTAAGTCCATTCATGGTATACCAATTACTTAATTGTTCTAGGGTGCTCATCACTTTCTCCTGGAGTTCATCTTTATTGTTAGCTCTAACAATCACACTAGTGTCATCGGCAAACAGGGTTATATTAGTCTCTGGAACGTTCAATTTAATATCATTTATATACATTATGAATAGGATTGGGCCTAAGGAAGAGCCTTGAGGGACCCCATGCCTTACTTCTTTCCATGGAGAGCAGCTCTCTGAGCCCTGATCGTCTCTCATAACCACTCTTTGCTTCCGATTTGCCAAGTATGACGAAAGCAATCTTTGTGTAGAACCTATAATTCCGTATTTCTGCAGTTTGTCTACCAGTAATCTATGATTGACACAATCGAAAGCCTTGGACAGATCACAGAAGAGTGCAGCACTCTCCTGCGATCCATCCAGAGCCTGCAAAACTGGGTTGATTGTGTCAAAAACTGCTGTTGTCGTAGACTTGCCTTCCCTATATCCATGTTGATTTGGTTTAAGGATGTTTCTCTGTTCTAGAAATGCTCGGAATTGATTTAAAAAACATTTTTCATAGATTTTAGAGAATACGGAGAGATTGACTATTGGTCTGAAGTTACCTATATTGTTATTTCCTTTAATCTTAGGTACAGGAATAACATTTGAATACTTAAGTTTCTCAGGGAAGCATCCATTTTGAAGAGAGAGATTAATCAAATATGTCAATGGTTTAGTTATAATTCTGCAGGAATGCTTTATAACAGAAGTTGGTATCTCATCCCAACCTATAGCATTGGAGTTTTTTAGGCTTTGGATTGTATTTTGTACTTCTTGTTCCGAAACCATACTAAGAGAAAATACTAAATCATTATGGTACTCAACTTTGTTTATAGCTTCGTTGTGAGAAATTCCACTAGTCAGGTCATCTGCCACAGACGTAAAGTGGGCATTCAGCCTCTCTGCTATTTTTAAGGGGCATTTTATCAAGTTCTGGCCATCTAATATTTCACTAATGCCTGTCTGTGTTTTGGCTGTGCCTAACTCCTTCTTTATTACAGTCCATGTGGCCTTTACTTTATTATTAGATCTGTGTATAAATTCGTCATTTGCCATTTTCTTTGCTTTTAATATAACTTTCCTTAAAACTGATTTGTAAGCTTTAAAATAATTAATAAGATTTGCATCATTGTTTTGTTTGCATTCTTTGCTCAGTTCTCTTTTCCTTTTACATGAAATACGAATGCCTTCAGTGAGCCACTTTTTATTCATGTTATTTGGTTTTTTTGTTCTACATTTCTTTGGGAACACTTCTTCAAAATTTGCTTTAAATATTCTCAAAAAGTAGTCAAAGCCTTCATCCGCATTTTCATATGCATACAACTCCGCCCAGGACTCCTTCTGCAGACCCTCATTGAACAACCGGAGACCCACGTTTGAAATCGGTCTGCTAAAACACCTGCGTGGCCCAGCTGTATTTTCCCTGGGGAAAACAAAGCTGAGTATCTGAGCACAGTGGTCAGATATACCCGTTTCACACACTATCACTTCTAGCCGTTCTGGTTGAAAATTTGAAATTATATTATCTATAGCTGAGACAGAATTATTAGCTATCCTTGTTGGTTGATTAACATGATAAATTAAACTAAAACAATCTAGTAAATCTAAAAATTTAGTTCTTTTTACATAATCTTTAAGGACATCTATGTTATAATCTCCACAAATGAACACTTTCATATGACGCAACTCATCTTTTATATATTCTAAAAGCTCCTCAAATTTATCCAAGAATTGATTTGTGTCACTACCAGATGGATGATACAAAGATAAAATCAACAAATCTTCACCAGCATACTTAACTTCTACAGCACAAAATTCAAACACTCCTTCAATTAAAAATATATTCAAATTCGATCTTACCTTAAATTTAACATCATTTTTTACTAATACACAACAGCCACCTCGGATTCGATTTTTTCTACAGAAAGCCGTAGCCAAAAAATACCCAGGTATATTATTTAATATGCAACAATTGCTCTCTGTTAGCCAGTGTTCTGATAAGCATACAATGGTTGGATGATTTGCTTCAGTTAACATTATTTCTAATTCTGACACTGTTGCTAAATTTACACAACCCTCAATATTTAAATTAAAAATACTGAATAGACTAGATCTTTTTTGTTGTTTACACTTTAAGCTAAAAAATGATTATCTAAATTACAATTACTCACAGTATTTACAGAGGTGCAGGGTAGTGGTTTTGAGTGGTTTAGTGTGCTATGGTCTGTAAGGCTAGGTGAATTGAGTTCGGTTTTGGAAGGTACAGGGGTAGTTTTGGATAGTGATTCTGACTGGTCTGATGTGTTATTGGAAGTAGGCTTGGATGGATTGAGTTCGGGTTTGGAAGGTACAGGGGTAGTTTTGGATAGTGATTCTGACTGGTCTGATGTGTTATTGGAAGTAGGCTTGGATGGGTTGAGTACGGGTTTGGATGGTACAGGGGTAGTTGTGGGTAGAGGTGGGAAGTTATATACAGTCAGTGCGGGCGGAAGCTGTGACCTCGGAAGCGGAGTAGGCCTGGTGCGGACATCCCTGCCATGCGTAGACGGTAGAGCTGCCTGGGAGCTCTGGATGTCTGCAGCCCGATGTTGTCCCACTGTTGGTGGTTCGACGTTGACCATTTCAGCAGCTACAGGCGCGTTGCTCGCCACAGCCCCGACATTCTCATTCAGCTGCGAAGTACATTCTTTGGTGCTCATCTTCCTTACTACATCAATAAAGTGCTCAGCAAGCCGTCTCTTTCCCCATTTGTTGAAGTGGAAGCCTCTCTTGTCGAAGTGGTTTCTTGTGAGTAGCCCATTGATGTCAGTAACATGAATACTGAGGTAATCACTACATTTATATTTTAGGTTGATTATAGAGCGGTTTACAAACTGAATTTCTCTGTTTACTGTCGTATCACTATTGTATTTGTATGGTATTGTGCACAATATAATATTAGTTTTTATATCCATTCCATTAAGATTCATTAATGCCTGGTTAATGGTAAGTTGACTTGGTTCATTCTTGCCAAAATCATTCGAGCCACCAAGTATTATAATAAAATCATTCTCAGTGGAGCTCATGATACAATTTTTATTATCTTCTATTAAAGTTTTGAGTTTTGCTCCAGGTCTTACGTTTACATAGACATCATAGTCTTCTGTCAGGTTTGTGATTTGTTTGGATAAGTCTCTGCCTTGGCTGTCCGATAGCACAGAAATTTTTGGTTTACATTTATTAATGTTTTGCCTGGATGAAGTGCGATTTCGATGTTCGGGATTGTTCTTAATTGAGATAGAATTATGTTCAGTAGTGGATGGTGTATCTTGTTCGAGAATGGAGAAGCGATTCTGTACCGGCAACGAAAAAGTACTTGGTTTTAAAGTGCTCTTGCTACTGTTATTAGTATTGCTATAATGTACAGTTGTGAAAGAACTACTATTAGTTGGGCGATTTTCTGTGTTACTCTTACTGTTTTTTCGGTTTTCAAGAGTGTGTATTCAGATTGCAGTAACGTGATGGTGACATTTTTTTCTTGGATATCTTTCAGTAAATCTTTTTGTGTCGCTTCGTACTCTTCAATCTGTAGTTTCAACATATTGATTTCCTTTTCAGCCATTTCTTCATAATTTATTGATTCGTTGAGATCTACCTTTATCTGATGTTTTGCCTTATTAAGGCTGATTTCCAAACCTTTATTTTTGTCATGCAGTGCAAGTAGTTCCATTTTCAAGTCTTCATTAACTCTCAAGGAGGCGTCTAATTTATTTAGAGTACTTGTAACAATTGGTACTATCTCCACTATCGCATCACTAGTGTATTTGTCCGATACGACTTTAAGGGTACTGTGAAAATCCACGGCGATATCAATGACATCTTTATTGACTAATTCTTCTTTAAAATTATTAAGGTCCCCCTCTATAGTATTTTTTAGATAGCACCGATATTTCCTTGTCATCATATTGAGTAAAATAGTAAGCCGCCAGAATATGCTGTATCATATACGCCTGCAAGTCGTCCGATGCTACCTCCTTACACTCGAGAGTTGGAGCTGCGTTTAGAAATTGAAGGCGCAAGAGAAATCGTTGAGCAGGACGTTGGACCTTGAGCGTCTTGACTTGCACAGACAGGGAATTTTAGTGCTGTTAGGTTGGTATGACTTTGGGTTCTGCTGTTTGAATGCAACGGCCGTTCGCTACTGGTTAGTTCGTTTAATACAGCACATTCACAAGGCACATTTAGTACTTACAGAGCAGATGGTATATAAACAGTGAAATAAACTAAATAATGCCGATTACAGTGCGTAGTCCTAATTATACGTCCAAAAAACCACTTGAATTTAGTAAAATACGAGAGCAAACTTCTCTCCGTCAAACTACAGGCAGACCAGGTCTACCAACTCATTTCTAAGGAAAAAAAAGACGAGGAACGATATATCGTTCCATGGCACTGAAAGTATTATTACACAAACTTTACTGATAAATAAACTCGATTTTACTTGTCCTATATATTTTTTAATTACTTGAATTTCTGTTATTTTCTATGTTTAATGATATATGTATTTAACTACTCTTGCTAATCATTGTTGGAAAAAGTAGCATAAAAAATTGAGTAAAATGCAGCACTTACCATTTCCTGATTTTCAGCATGAAAAATGTGACACACAAATCGGTTTTCAGGGTCGATATCTCTATCTCTGAAACAGAATGAAAAATTACTATTTTTCAATCGCCTCTATACTGTCAAATACTCTATACTGTCAAAGTCGCTTCCACAGTTGAAATTATAGATTGAGAGGTTGATTTACTTCATACACATTCAATGATCGAACCAGACTAGGTATGGTTTATGGCTTGCACATATTGGACCAAGGTACTTTTTTCCTGAATGTTTTGTTTTCAAGCTGAACTATGTGTCAACCTTCTTGAATTTGTCGTTTTGCATCTTTGAACAGAATCCAATCGCCAACATGTTATAACATTTCAATAATTTATTGTAGGTTAAATTAAACTCTCGATACACAAGGCGGTTTAAATAGAAAAAGAAAAAGTTATCCAAATTTTTTTAAGGCTACGAGTTTTTATAACTATAAACAGCAACTTAGATAAAATAATTGATGAATTAAAACAACTTCCATATTATTGCCCTAAAATCCAGCAAATGGGTTAGGTATTCACCATTCAAATAGTACGGTATCTATCTTCTTAATTCTATAAGGATTTTATCTATTACGAATCTTTTTCTCCCAACCTACTTAATCGATTTTTAAGATTTTAAAATCTTAAAAATCTATTAAGTAGGTTCAATACCTTAATACCTTTTGCACGTGTGCTAGAAAAAGAGATTAACAAGGTCACTTCATTTTGGGCTTTGCCCATCTAGCCTTTGATTTATTTCTAGAGGGCACTTTAAAATGTTGACCTACTTTCACTGTAAAATTTTTAAATGTGAATTGTAACTTAACAGCTGATTACCTTAAGATAAATTGTTAAATCATATTGTAAACAAAAATAGATTGTCTGTCAGTGCACAGCATAATCAACATAAATAATATTGTTTGAAAAGTCACAATTGGTTCGAAGTGTACTGTCGGTGAGTTTGTCACAAACAGAAAAGAATATATTTCCGTATGGGCCCCCTAGTAATAATTGTATCATAAACCATTTGAGTGAAAATTAGTTCAAGGTACTACGACGGTGGAACTCACTCTACGATGTAAGCGAAGTAGTTCGGGACTTGGACAGTGCAGCCGCAAGAGGAGATGTGCATGTAAAGATGTTTCATAAGCACCTGCAAAACGTAACATAACTGTATCAAAAACATACCCAAGCCTCCTGAATAATTTTTTAAACCACTACCTATGATTTACTGTCAATGAATCATTTGCAAACTTTGACAATGACGAGTAAGGTTTTTTAGGGAAAATGAGTATGAATGTTATGGAATGTCCAGCGTCAAACTGTCAAAAAATAGTATAGACATTCCAGAACGTCCCTGGGTATTTAATTTTATTTTGCAATTATTTCATACAATTGAGATGAGATATTCCACCTCATTCCAAAAATTATAATATGTTAAAATTATGTATGTTTTTCCTCTCATTATTCCTTTATGCTCTGATTCAAATATTCCAAAAATTACAGAAGTACCCACACAGCCTAATCATGCATTAACACTTTCAGTGATATGGTACTATATATCGGATGACAGCTTTTAAGAATTGCTAAGATCTGACATTTCCTTTCATCCAAAAAGTGTGAAGATCCGATACATGGGCTCACAACTGTTGTCAATACTGCGGAATTAAACACAAATATGGGTTATATCAACTCTATTGTTATTTTGAAACACAAATAATTCCATTCGATTCTCCATACGATGGAAAACCATAATGTAGTACTCTAGCACTTTTGGGTTGACAATTTATTTATGAATATATTTCTTAAGTTCTCACCTCTGCTCTCATGGAAAAACAGGACTTTTCAGGAGGAATAATATTCCTGCACTTTTCAAAAGTTATGTTAATATTTTCCATCACTGAAAGGTTTAAAGAAGTACGCAACTTCAGTCGTAGCCACGGAATCAGGCAGTTGAATGCTTTTGTAACTTTACCATATTGTCAGTGGCTGTTTTTAATATATTAGTTTAATCAGGTGTTTTGTGACTTTTTTGTCCTTTTTATTACTTGATATTTTTACCTTTTTATAGAATGTAAGCTCAAAGCGTGAACTGCACAATGCTGGACATTCAGAGTTGCCAGTTTGTGTGCCAAAGTATGCGATTCTCAACCTTCCCTTAGCATCTCTGGTCCCATATGTGGCAATCACGTTTTCACTCACCCGCCTGATTCGTGGCCGCTACTCCCCCCCCCCACTCACCTTGCTCGTGTCTGCCTGAGTGACTGTGACCCCCATGTCATGACACTCCAGACACACGGCTACAGCTTCCTGCCCACCCGAGTCCCCCCACTCACCTTGCTCGTGTCTGCCCGAGTGACTGTGACCCCCATGTCATGACACTCCAGACACACGGCTACAGCTTCCTGCCCACCCGAGTCCCCCACTCACCTTGCTCGTGTCTGCCTGAGTGACTGTGACCCCCATGTCATGACACTCCAGACACACGGCTACAGCTTCCTGCCCACCCGAGTCCCCCCACTCACCTTGCTCGTGTCTGCCCGAGTGACTGTGACCCCCATGTCATGACACTCCAGACACACGGCTACAGCTTCCTGCCCACCCGAGTCCCCCACTCACCTTGCTCGTGTCTGCCCGAGTGACTGTGACCCCCATGTCATGACACTCTAGACACACGGCTACAGCTTCCTGCCCACCCGAGTCCCCCACTCACCTTGCTCGTGTCTGCCCGAGTGACTGTGACCCCCCATGTCATGACACTCCAGACACACGGCTACAGCTTCCTGCCCACCCGAGTCCCCCCACTCACCTTGCTCGTGTCTGCCTGAGTGACTGTGACCCCCATGTCATGACACTCCAGACACACGGCTACAGCTTCCTGCCCACCCGAGTCCCCCCACTCACCTTGCTCGTGTCTGCCCGAGTGACTGTGACCCCCATGTCATGACACTCCAGACACACGGCTACAGCTTCCTGCCCACCCGAGTCCCCCACTCACCTTGCTCGTGTCTGCCCGAGTGACTGTGACACCCATGTCGTGACACTCCAGACACACGGCTACAGCTTCCTGCCCACCCGAGTCCCCCACTCACCTTGCTCGTGTCTGCCCGAGTGACTGTGACACCCATGTCGTGACACTCCAGACACACGGCTACAGCTTCCTGCCCACCCGAGTCCCCCACTCACCTTGCTCGTGTCTGCCCGAGTGACTGTGACCCCCATGTCATGACACTCCAGACACACGGCTACAGCTTCCTGCCCACCCGAGTCCCCCCCACTCACCTTGCTCGTGTCTGCCCGAGTGACTGTGACCCCCATGTCATGACACTCCAGACACACGGCTACAGCTTCCTGCCCACCCGAGTCCCCCACTCACCTTGCTCGTGTCTGCCCGAGTGACTGTGACACCCATGTCGTGACACTCCAGACACACGGCTACAGCTTCCTGCCCACCCGAGTCCCCCACTCACCTTGCTCGTGTCTGCCCGAGTGACTGTGACCCCCATGTCGTGACACTCCAGACACACGGCTACAGCTTCCTGCCCACCCGAGTCCCCCAGAAGTTGATTGATAGCTCTCCGTATTTCCTGCACATCTCCTCTGTCTGCCGTCAGCACTCGACCCATGTATGTCATGGTGCCCTTGTCACTGTCAAGAAAAAGGAAGGCTTTCAGTTGCTATCTTTCAAAAAAGCTTGCTTAAAGTCAACAATAGTAGAAATTAGTTTTGATTAATTTTATGAGATAACCTGTTACTTACGTAAATTCAGTTTTAACTGTTGAAGTAAAGGTTAGAATCAGTGTTGGGAAAATAGACTCATTAGACATCTGTGTAGGTCCCGAAGGTCTATAGGGCTGCACTGTGCACAATAATTCAAAATCAAAATGGCCACTATAATTCAAAGTTCCACCAGCTCCGCCACCGCTACAAAGGTCTGCCAGATTTCTTGAAACTGTGGATAAAACGTCTCTTGAATGTTTTTCTCAAAAGAAGAACAAAGACAGACTAAAAATCACACATCCAGCTAGCCTACCGGTTAGCGTCTTGGACTTCGGTTCAAGAGGTGACGGGTTCGATTCCCGGGATGGCCAACAAAATTTGATGGGTTTGGACCGCTTTCTCAAAAAAGCGAGACCTGTAGAGTGTAAGGAGAAGACATTAAGTAATGGAATGGAAAGGTATGAGAGTGGGTTAGAGCGTTTGAAGATGGCTGCACAAAAGTGCATGATGAGGGCGCATCATTTTGCTTCACAATAATGCTTGTCCTAAAGCGGCTAATCGAACACAGGATTTGATCAAAGCATTTGGTTGGGAGCAACTTGATCATCCTCCCTACAGTACCGAACTAGCGCCAAGTACCTAGTATATGTTTAGTTAAAGAAAGACCAAAGTGGTGTGTGCCACGACAATGACAAAGATGTAATAACGACTGTATTTGAGGGATTCTCAAGGTAGGCAGCAGAATTCTATGATGATGGAATTGTAAAGTGAAATGTACAATATGAGAAGTGCTTTAATAATGGTGGAAACTATGTTGAAAAGTATACTAAAGTACAGGCTTTCATGTAAAAATTAAATCATTAAAAAATTTCTCCTATTTATTTATTTATTTAAAAACAGTCCTTACTAAAAAAAAAAAAAAACACACACCTTGTATATTAGCAATAAGACTACCTACCCAACGCTGACACTTGCATCCCTCTACCCCAACCTTGCTTTCACAAAATAAAATCAGAATTTACTAATTCAACACTTAAAAGGTTCAAAATTAATTTAAAAAAAACCCTCCATCTTGGGAAGAATTTTCTTTCAAGCTCAACATTTCTGCTCAGAATCAAACTGAAAAACTTCTAATCATGAATATAGCACTGGCTTTTGCATCTGGATGGATTGAAAATATAGTTATTGTGATTTTTACGTACACTACTTGTGGAACAACCAATAACAATGTAAGTCTGCATGGAAAACTTACTCTTTATTGTCATCAGAAGTCTTTTTTAAAAGTTGATTTGGGTTGAGGCCAGCTCTTCTCAGTAAGGGAACGAGAGGTCCAAATAAGCTGTCTTTATGCCTTGCCTGAAACAGGAAACCCGTAGTTAGTGGATATCCTACATTGTGACACTATGATGAGCTTTTCAGGAACTTGAGGTGGATTTAGGTAAATGAAATATTTGTAATCTTGGCCTTAAGACAATTTTGAATCGTATTGAAGTCTTAAATAAAATTAGCAAGATATTGAAGAGTTGAGACTTACCTTAATTACATAAGCTGTTATTGGGTGTCCAGGACTTTTTCTCAGAACTTGAATCAAACAACCCTGATGTCCAGTGGATATCACAACAGAATTAAGTTCATCGAGTACATCCCCCATTTCTATCTGGTCCTGTAAAGTATGCAACACAATCATCATCTATCACTCTTAAAGCACAGTGCTGTGTTAACTGAGCCTATATAGTTAGTTTTAATTCACTTTTGCTTGGTTTTCGAGCTTTGAAGTTTACGCAACTATACCTTTTCACAGATGAAAACCGTTTCAAAACCAATAGTTGAAAGTATCATGTTTTTTTTTTTTTTTTTTTTTTTTTTTTTTTTTTTTTTTTTTTAATAGGCCTACCTAGTAGAGTTAAAGTTAAAGGAGACTTTTTGTAGGTAATACCAGCCCGTCGTAATCTTTTGTTGAAAAAAACACCTTCTACTGCAGTACAACCGAAACGGTTATGCAATGAAAGGCCACAACCGGACCTCGGGGGATTTTCTTGGGAAATACAATTAGCCAGTTTATAACTCCTCTTTGCCTTGTCCTTTTTTTTTGTTATTAATCATTGTAGAACTATGAATCAATGTAGTTTTAATTGTCTAATCAATGTTAATAAAACACAGTAAACCGTTATTTGTAATTGTGAGTGTATTGGTTCAATTAATAACTTGACAATTTAAGAAGTGGTCAAAATTCTGAGAATCCCAAGGACCCGGGCGCCCCTCTGGTGCCTAACTAGACGGCCATGCTATAATATGGGATGTTCAGTTAATGAAGGAAGGGCTGGTACTACTTGCCTAGACCAATGTTAAAAATCATAATTTGTATACATTTTTCAACAAATATCTATTTTCCTGGGGTTGAGGCTGTTTATAAACTTATTTTCGGACCAAAACACTCTCAAATGCAAAGTTTAAGCTAAATCTTCCTCCTAGATTTCGAGATCAATGGAAAGTATATCACCACAGACAGTCTTTGTATCATAGTATAGGCTTATAAATGTCTAATTTGCCTTGCTATTATAAAAAATATGCTGTTTTACACTGTAACATCTGTTGAATTTTTTTTTACGATTTTAACATGGAATATTTCCTTAATAAAAAGTCAATAAAGGTCTCTAATACCAGATATTTTTACTATTGTAATTAAACTTTGGTTGGTATTGACAAAATATTACAAAATTCATTTCAAATTCTATATTTACTTACATCTTCAGAAGCTACACTATCAGGCAAAACTTCCACAGCAATGGCTTTCCCATCAATAAATCTGTAACAGTATAATATACAGTGCGTTTAAAAAGTCACAGAACTGCTTAATAATTTTTTAACTAATTTATTTTAATTAATGGAACTTTGACATGTATATAAGACATTAACAGATCTTAGAGTTAGATCTGTTTGTCTTTGTAATTAATTTGACGTATCCTATTTCACATAAGTCATATTGTATGTCTGTGATCAATGGAATAAAGATTTCTTGATTCTTGATTTAAATGTACTTTTTTAGACATTTACAGAATATTAACCTCTCCAAGAAGACCGGCCCATATGCAGTGAGAAGAAAATCTTAAATCTTAGTATAGGTCAATAAAAGTGGAGAATGCTTCAAGTCAGCAGACCCGAGAGTGTTTAATCGGTGAACATGAGAGACTACGATCAGAGAAAACGAGGTTCCTTGATTGGCACACACGAATCTCCATTTATCGGAATATAGGGTCCCTGTTAATTGCAGTATAGTTCCCAGTCTTCAAGTATTTTCTTGTTATGTAAACACCCTGTATATTGCGTGAAATGCTTTCCTAAACCGGCTGCATAGAATACAGTAGACTCCCTCTCAACCGGCCATTTTTTAACCGGTCTCCGCTTTAACCGGCCTACCCTGACACAAAATAACATCTTTTTAACCGGTAATTTTTTATCTCAACATCGCTTTAACCGGCCGCGTTTTGCCGGAAACGTAGTTTTCTTATCTAATGGATCATTCAATTCAACTTTATTTCATATTGACGTTCTCAAACCAATTAAACTGTAACGTCCTGGACGGAAGTGACTGCCACCGGAAGTCAATGTGTTTGGACCTACTATCCAGAGACTACAATAAAGAAATGAATTATTATTAGTGTAGGTTTATTGCGGATTTCATGGGTGGTGGATGTTAGCTATAAATCATATACAGTAATGTATTAAGGTTGTTTTTCAAGTAATAATTATATTTAGGCTATATAACATGTGGGTTGGCGTTCTTAAATGAACATCGGTTTTACCGGCCAATTCATTATCCGACCGCGGCCTGGTCTTGAGGTGACCGGTTAAGAGGGAGTCTACTGTACCAGGACTTAAGTGGTAGGGAAAAGAATATAGGTCTGAGAACGTACGTGAGAGAAAGCCCCAGCTGGCCGGTTGGCACGAAGGTGAGATGCTGGGCTGTAGGAAGCTCCCACCCGTCGTCGAGGAACCTCGCGTTGTCAGTGTCCAGTTTGAACGTCAGCCTACACGGCAGCAGCAGCACTGACAACAGGATCTGTGACAGGATCTCGCTGCCCAGCACCGACTCTCGGCCGTACAGGTGTCGCCACTGCTTTGTCTCCAGCTAAAACATCCCAGTAATATGACTACATAACTATCGGTCAAAAAGATTTTAAAATGTATTTTTCAAAATGCACAATCACATAATTAAATTCAGTCAGCAAATTCAGTGTCATTGTAAAAGGTTGTGGAATGTAAAAAAAAAAAAAGAAAGAAATCCCCAGTTATAATTGTAATAAATTATTAATTTACTGGCAAACCCATTCGGTTTCTTTTTGCATATGACTGTTACAAGATATTTTATTGACATGAATACACCTCTCATCCATTGCATTTTCTTTATACCAACATTTCTAAATGTTAACGTAGATTGTGCCAGAGGTTTTAATTATTTATTTTTTTCTTTTTTTTAAGAGGTTGGCGGACCTCTTTTTGCCTTACTTTGCCCCATCCACATAGACTATTGATCTGTGCGTGGAACGTATTAGACAAAGTAAGGGGGTGAGCCGCTACAGTACAAGGTGAAAGGTACTGATAAAAGTCACTGGCAGAACGCGGATTCGAACCCACGACATCGCTGCCATGGTCCCGAAGTCCGGCGCGCTAACCACTACGCCACCGACTCACCCATTTAGCCTTACAGTGCAGCCTAAACACATTATTACAATAAACGGAATAATCAATTTATAAAGTGTTTCATGCACAGTAAGAAGAGTGTTAGAACTTATTTAGGTATCATTTGTCACTTGTGCTTCATGTTCACCACGAGAGATTGTGCGCCGTAAATCCGTTTCAAACACACTTATGGTATGAGAAGTCTATTCACGTTAGTCCCTGCAGATAATATAATTGCTGTGCATTATAAGGCATAATGGCATAACTCTCTGGCATGATATTTTTTATCTAAGAATTTTTTTTATAATTAAAAAAAATTGACCTTTCCAGTGATTGACCCAGTCACCAAGACGATAGTTGGGATTAATGGGATGAGATGGGTTGTGATTCACTAACATTTTTCACTAACATTTGGTCACTACATGGTGCCCATGAGATTAAACCCTTACTGTCCAAGTGGGTATGAACACCCCAAGCTGCAATGTATTATAAATTCTTTCACTGAAAGGCTAGGATTTGAGCAAGAAACGAACTTTTTGGCACTGTTCAAAAGCATAATTTTCTGTTCACATGGGCTTCTTCCATTAACCCTCCAAGTGCTAAACGTCGCGATCGCGACGCATTTCGGCAACGCGTATAGCGCTATCGTCACGATCGCGACGATTTTACAAGGGTTTACTACGATCGTCACAGATCCGTTGTTTATTGACGGATCGGCATATATTTTATATAGTATTGAAGAGGAAATATCATTCTATCTGAATACTTTTGGTTCAATACATATTTCAGTGGAAAATCAAAGTTGGCTAACTTGTTTGTCTGCAGCTGATTTTTTTTGGTCGTCTGAAGTACAGCTGCTACATCGCAAATTGTTAAGGTTATGTTATCTTTGTTTACTAAGAACATTATAAACATTATATCACTGGAAAGGTAATAAAATTTGCAACATTTTGGCTATCTCAGATTTTTTTATTTGCCTATCTAATTATGCCCTGAAATGGAAAAACCTGAAGACGAGGGTAACAAAAAAAACTACCCCTTGATATCTAGAAATTTGGAAAAAAATAAATGGTAAGTAAGATCTAATGAATCATATTTTCTAATAGTAGACATTTTTCTGAACAAATTGATATGCAATATGATATACTTTTCATATAATTAATAACTATTATGCACATTTGCTTAAATGCTTGCGCGAAACTAAAAAAATGGTCAGCACTTAAGGACTAATATACGTAGCACTTGGAGGGTTAATAGCTGTTGCTACAGATAGAAAAGGTGATGGTTTCAATAACTTACTCATTTTTTTCTATTTCTATTTTTTTTTTTTTTTAAGAGGTTGGCAGACCTCTTTTTGCCTTACTTTGCCCCGTCCACATGGACTATTGATCTGTGTGTGAATCGTATTAGACAAAGTAAGGGGGTGAGCCGCTACAGTACAAGATGACTGGTACTGATAAAAGTCACTGGCAGAACACGGATTGGAATCCACGACATCGCTGCCATGGTCCCGAAGTCCAACGCGCTAAACACTACGCCACCAACTCACCCAATTGTCATGCTGGTAGGAAGTAATTTTAATAAAATACTTGTAGCCTAGAACAACTTAAAACAATGTCATGAGCAAAATTACACACTCTCTTTGGACAAGAGTGGGGCAATACTCTTAAAAACAAATCCCAGAACTTGATCAGAAATTTGATAACCAGGCCTACAAAAGTCTGCTGCAACAATATTATTTTCAACAAGAAGCTCAAATGCTTTAATAATTATTGTTCAGACCAATTTTTAAGAAAGTGATCTAAATCCTCAATATTTTAAGGGCTAATTTAGGAATTATTGTAATTAACTCAGTATTATATATTGATTTAGCAGTGTTACGAACTGACTTACCAATAATTGAAACGGTATGTGAAGGCATCTATTGTTGAGGCAATGTCGGATGAGGAGACGCATTCGTCCGACATTACTTCTCACTTTCTCACACTTTCGCACTTTCTCGACCGACAATTGGTACATGTACGGAGCTCTGGAAAAATGTTACCAGTTTTCGTAAACTGTATCGCACTTACAACTAAGAAACAAGAACACTTTTCACTATAAAAATGTCAATAGTGAAGGAAGGGACAAGGAGAAAGTTGATTTACAAAAAAGATGTTTATATATTTTATTTAAAATATTGTAGTATAGAAGTTACTACATTGAGAAACTATAAAAATAATTATAAAAACATTTTGAAGTTAACATCAAAATTAAAAGGAGGATTGTTTTAGTATAATTAGCTCAAACAATGACACTGAATCTTGAATCTTTAGGCAACTTTGGTACGGTAATGTTGCTTAGCTTTTCAACAAAATATTTTAAAATTATTTATAAAAATTTTGAAGTTCCAAAAATAATTTTATAAAAACTAACAATACTAGGGTAGCCTACCGTACATTAATTTACATCTGCAAAAAAAGACCTTAATTAAAAAATATATACTCTTTTAAGTAATTTCTAACCAATTTCAGTGATTTAGAGGGGTATATGAGTTTAAATTTTATAATTTCATCAATAGCAAAGTAGGTCATACAGCTTTGAATATAGGTTTAGATTAATTTCAAGCAACAATTTTAAACTAATTTTTTATGGAGCGGTGCACAAAAAAACTATATTTTTGCCAAGTTTTATGCAATAACATTGGTATTGAAACAACTAATCCACGGATCCATTATCAATATGTGGTTTGAAAGCTGGTTTCGCTACATGATAGCAATTCCTCTGTTTGTGACTATTGGGAAAATTTGATAATATTTAGTGCAATTTTTTTTTATAATCCTAGTGTAACTGATATTACTACCTGCTATAACTGTTATTAAACATTTAATAGATTGAATCATAACAAATAACTACAATGTTTCTTATTAAAAAGCATGATTTTGAAATTATTTCTTGGATACTAAACACATTTTACAAATTTAAATTCATGCTTCTTTAATATTTGATGCACTTAAATGTACAAGGGGACAGGGGTAGTAGTTTAGTGCAATTTGCGGTATTAATCAGATTAGGTTTACATTTCTGTGGTACCATGTGTGTTTGAATTGCTTAAATAAAAGCCTATATTATACATTTTCTAATGATTTCATAATAAAATCCTCCTAGTATTTATTGGTATGTCTTGTATATAATTACAATACTAAATATAACATGTATGTTTTCTTCATAAGTAATGAATGGTGACAATAGGTAGTTAAAAGTTTAGTACACCATTAGTGTTATCTTTAGGCCTACACTGTGATAAGTTATACTAATAACAGTAGTAAAAATTTTCATTCTACTGCATTTTTGTTCGAAGAGCTATCAGTCAATAAGCTGACTAATGCTTAACATCTGTGATGAAGAGACAAAAAGCAAACAGTTAAACAACTGGCAAAACTTCAGCTAATGAAGCATTGATTGTAATTTTACCCTTCAGCTTCTTCTGGGTTTTAAATAAAATCTAAAACAAGAACTTCATTTCTTGTTTTGAATGATTATGTTCACTTTATTTATACAGATAATTCTGTTAACATCAATGAAAATTATGTAGGGTGTATAGTTATTTTCATGATATATCAAATCATACCGTAACTTTTTAGTTATTGAATTTCCTTATGTAAACATTGCACCATTCAGCTGGATCAATAAATTTACAAGGCGCAGAAATTGTTTATCAATAAATTACAAGGTTACACAATTAATTATTGTTCCTGAGAATATTAAATTTGTCCTTTTAAATTTAACGTCCTAATAAATTTTTATAAACTTCTAAAAACTTTTGTAGACTAATAGCAGTGAGTAATCCATACATCTTGGCCATATCCGCTTTGTGCCTTTAAAATATAATAATTATTTTAATAATTATATAATAATTTAAGATATAATAATTCTTACAGAACATAAAGTTTCTTTCAATGAGATATCTTGTATCAACATTCCTGGTTACAAATTAGCTTCTTACTACACTAGAGAACAATTTTCTGGTGGTGGAGTAATGATTCTAGTTTCAAATTCTATAAAATTTAGACAAATAGTTAATCGCTGTTTAAATGAATTAAATGAAGATAAAATTTTTGAATCCTGTGTTATTGAGGTAAGGTTTAAAAATTGCAGAGTGATTTTAGCTGGTTTATATAGAAAACCTTCATATAATGCTGATGAGTTTTTAGATAAGATGAGTCAAATGATTGAAATTCTTTCACAAATAAATTGTAACATAATCATAGGAGGTGATCTTAATATTAATGTTTTAGAAAACAACAAAAGAAAACATAATTTTGTAAATATTTTAAATATGCACAAAATGTACTACACAATTAGTGTGCCAACAAGAGTTACTTTAAAGTCCAAGTCTGCCATAGATAATTTTATAACTAACATGGAAAAACATCAAATTAAAGCTGAGTCCATAGTAACTGCTTTGTCTGACCATGATGGACAGATACTTTCAGTACTTACAAATTCAAAAATGTCAAATAATAAAGCCAAGCAATTAAGCGTTCTTAAGAGAAAATTTAAGCCAACAAGTATTAGAGCATTTGTAGATTTAAAAAATGAAAACTGGTTCAACTTGTATTGTTCCCCCTGTAATGGAAAGTTTAGCTATTTTTATTCGGTGTTAAGATACTACTTTGACAAACATTTTCCCATAGTACGTTCAAGATTATATATTAAGAATAATGAATGGATTGATGATGATTTGAGAAATGAAAGAAAACATGTAATTAGTAAGTACAATGAATCTAGATTAAATGGTCATTACTCTTCTGTAAACACAAAAGATAAGATCAAAAAGATTAATAAAAAGTATATATCACTAGTTCTTAACAAAAAAGTGTCCTATTTTAATAGGAAGATAAAAAAGTCAAATAATGTACAAAAAACAGTGTGGAAACTAGTTAATAATGATTTAGGAAGAAAAAAGAATGAAGTCTATGGTCCAGATAAAATTTTTTGTGGTAAAAAAGTCATTACTGATCCAGCAAAGATTTGTAATAAAATGAATGAAACTTTTGTAAATATTGTTGAAAAGAGCATCAAGCCAGAAATAGCTTTGAAAAACATACCTTCATTAGTTAATAACTGTGTACCAGAAATTAAGAAGCAATTTCATATTGAGCCAGTAACTGAATCTCAGCTGCTCACGGTGATGAGGTCATTCAAGCCAAAGTGGTCTGCTGGTTTTGACGACATTCCAATAAGAATTGTCTTAGAAGCTAAAAATGAACTCTTGAAACCCTTAGTGCATGTAATCAATAATTCTTTTATCACTGGCTTTTACCCAGAAGAGTTAAAAATCTCCAGAGTCATTCCAGTACACAAGGGAGGACCAAGTACAGATCCATCAAATTACCGCCCTATTTCTGTTCAACCCTCTCTCTCTAAAATGTTTGAAAAATGTATGCTTTCTCAATTGGTTAGACATTTTGAATACAACTCATTATATGATCTTGAACAACACGGCTTCCGTAACAATAAATCAACAATAACAGCTTTTGAAAATATTATAGACTGTCTTGATAATAGTGAATTTACTGTCGGTGGCTTTTTGGATCTGACGAGAGCCTTCGACAGTGTCTGCCATGATAAACTGGTAGATAAATTATCTGCCTATGGTGTAAATGGCAGAGGATTGCGCTGGCTTGAGTCTTATCTGGGGGATCGCAGGCAGTATGTTGAACTTCAATATCTCCACAATAATAGTTTACTTAAAATTAAATCACAAGTGAAATCTACTGAATACTCTGTTCCACAAGGGTCTGTGCTTGGGCCTTTTCTTTTTCTTTGCTACATAGGAAAAATGTCACAATCACTCAGTTTAAGTCCTTGTTCTTCACACCTGTGCATGTATGCTGATGATATCAGTTTACTGTTAAGTAGTAAAAATGAACATTTAGTGAGTGGAAGCATCACAACAATAATTGAAAATATTGATTTATTCTTGGCTGATAAAATCTTACTTTTGAATAAGAAAAAATCCAATTTAATATCTTTTTCAAATCCTAGAGGTAAAACAAAAAGTCCGTTCTCATCAAATCCTGAATTAAATTTAAGTAACTCTGTTAAATTCTTGGGTGTTCATTTGGATGAAAAATTAAACTTTACTGATCATGTAAATGTAATTTGTAAAAAAATCAGTTCTGCTCTTTTTGCTTTAAAAAGATTATCTAATTATTGTGATATGTCTATTTTAAGAACAGTTTACTTCTCCTTAATACAATCGCACATATCCTATGGCATTGAAATTTATGGAAGTACTTCAAAACAAAATATGGATTCAATTTTAAAATTACAAAAAAAAGCAATAAGAATTATTCTAAAACTGGAAAAAAATGCCTCTTGCAAACAACGTTTCTCTGAACTTGGCTTCATGACTGTCTACTCACTATATGTTTATAAAACTGTTCTTTATGTCAAAAGTGTTTTTGGTTCTCTACCTAAGCATGAAAACATCCATAACCATTTTACACGAAATAGAAAAAATATTGCTTATCAAAGCCACAACAAAGAGATTTATAAAAGAAAGCCTGTACATGCTGGATCGGTCTTTTTTAATTTTTTACCTACATACATAAAAGAACAACATAATGAAAAAAAATTCAAAACGGAACTCAAAAACTATTTAATAAGTACAACTCTGTATTCCTTAAATGAAATAGGCCTACAGTAATATAAAGAGGACTTTGTATACAGTATTTAATTTATATAGACCGTATTATTATAATTTGTATTATTGTATTGTACAATAGGATTAATTCCAAATTGTATAAATATGTTTGACACCATTCAATGTATATATGTACATAAATGAATAAAGTGTTTGAAATTGAAATTGAAATAATTTCGTCTAGGAATGGAAATAATGTTTTAGCGAGTTATAGTTGGTTATATTAACTTTGGCTCTTACTCTAAGACATTTATGAAGGTCAAACATTCCTGACCAAATATAGATAATTTAGTAGCCAACTAACTATTTTTAATAGGTTTAGTTAAATGAATGTACCAATTAAAAGTGATTATCTTAGACCACTCATGGTAATAATTACATTTTAACTTTAACCATTAGTTATCTCCTTTCATTAGCAACAAATAATGAAAAATTTCACATTTTTCGATTGGCCCTAAGTAGGTCAAATCATAAATTGACGCTGTGCCAGTTTCTCCACAAACGGGCTATAGCACCTCATCCAAAGGTGAGGTAGCACTACCCAGCCCCACCCGGCCCTCACCCCGGCCTTGGATGTGCAGTAGCACAGCTGATTCACTTGTAAACAGACAAAAGACATTTGCTTGAACTTGCATGTAGCATGTCATTTCTTTTGAATTTAGCATGGTTTGCAAACTGTAGCCTAGATAAATTAGAATTAAGGATTATGACGATGTTTAGTGCATGTTTGTAATGCTTGACGACAATAAATATTGCTTATTGCTTATTGCTTAACACCATGTATGGGAGGGCACACATAAAATAAACAGTGGCAGGCTAGTGTGGAAGTTGGTGGGATCGGTTGATTCTTTGGGACTTGCACCTTCGTCAACACTGATTTTACTATTACTTTATACTTGTGTTTACTTTGTGTACGTATACTGTGTAGGACTACAGTTTTATAAAACATGAGAGAAAACCATATTTTTACTCCAAAATGCCAATAACACTGTATTTAATCATGCCAAAATTGGGTTACAAAATTGTGTCATGTTTTGTCAAACCAAGAGGCAACGTTGGATCATTATTTTGTTTTACACCACTGTAGTTACCCATATTTGTTGAGAGCAAGACGCTCCAGCCAGTGCCACGGCTCAGGGTCTCGCCAGTAGCCGAAGGAGTTGATCCGGACGAGCAGCCCGCGCTGCAGAATACGCTCCAACGACTCACAGAACGACCGGACTGAGGGGCTTTCATCTGTGATGGGCTGGGTCGCGGTCAAGAACTCCACTGCACAGCCTGTGCAAAAATGAGAAGTTATTCATGCATAAATATTATATACGAGTAAATTTAAACAATGTAACTAAGAAAAAATAAAGGATACTTCAATATTTCAAATTGGTTGTCGTTGAATATTTTCATATTCCTTGTTAGCTCATGAGAACCATTAAAGATGTTAACCACTCAATCTTAAGTAAAACCAACAACAAACCCTAAGGATGATTTGTTTATCACTTACATCTCATTGAACTGTTTTTTAAGATTTGTTCAACTCGTTTTATTGGCTTAGTGGACCCAAGGGTTTACTTAGCCTGGATTCCACTAATTTGACTACATTGGGGTGAAGGGGGTCATGCACCCCACACTAAGTTTAGATAAATAATTGTTATCAGTTTAACGCTGAAACAAATTAAATGAGTAATGTCTATGGAATTCACAAACTATTTTATGTTTATTGCACTATATCTTGTGACCATAACTTTTTATTATGACGACTATAGATTATTGCAGTTTGGTTATTGTCGAAATGAAGAATAGGCTAATTCCCTAAGTTATGTTTTGCCCCCATCCTGAGTTCAAAACTGGATCCTGCAAAGATACGACCTACAGTGATAACATTGTCTTTGAAACTTACATCTAACCTTGATAAGCATAGCATTGCTTGATGAAATATCAATTAAAACTGTTATATTTTTTAAGTGAACAAAACAACGTGCACATAATCTAAAACATACCTTTAAGATCTTTTACCATAGGATCAGAAACGGACATTGTTGAATGTTAGTGAGCGGTGAAGAACATTAACGTGCAACTTCTTAGATGTAGGATTAGTTCCAGTTGCAGGGTTAGTTATATTAGTACATTATAAGCACTACAGTGCTGCGTGATCTGAAATAATTACAATATAGTCTTAGGTACAGTAACTGAACTAAAACAAATATTATTATGTATCAACAACAAAATTACTTATGACAATATGTAAAATCACATCATGCTTGGAAACAAAATTAAATATAATATTGAGCACAACTTAAACCTTGTTACCTAGGCCCTGGCTTTCAAACTTTAAATTAAATCTATATATAGCATGCCTATGATATCAAATGTCAAACTAAAAATATTAGTTTTAGTACAGTAGAGAATCGATTAACTTATCCAGTAATTGCGACTACGGGTGGGTTCGGATAATCAAACACAATAATTATATATACGTATTAGGCCTTATAACCAAACTTACAAATGGTTGCCATAATGTACACTCTCGATTAGTTAGCCGTTCAGGGGTTCAGATAATTTACTCTCATCTACTGTATCTATTTATCTAGACATAGGCTTACTAAATTAAAGGCAAATCTTTTCAGGGTGGCCACTGAAACCCAGTTTTACAATTCCCGGTTATTTCCCGGTTTTCCCGGTCGTAAAACTGTTCAAATCCCGGTCCTACTTCCTTGAACGGACCTCCGATTACACAGTCGGCCCGGCACACAACGGCCGAAATAACTGTTTTTAGCGTGACTGTGTTACACAGTTTTGTTAATAAGGTAGACACTTCATAAAAATACAACTAATACTATCACGTGAGTGATTAATTCAACAGTAAAAACTGAACTTGCATTGGGAATAACATTAGATTGAAACAAGCGATATAGCGAAACCAAAGCGGTCGGCTGACCTAGGACGGATAACCGAGCCGGGACTGTGACTACTGAGTGGCAATTTCAACAGGTCTGCGAGTACCCGCCCCTCTTCCCCACTCACCGCCATATTGAAAGCGCCGGCGCGTCACAGATGAGTATACAGAGCGCCACTGCAAGGCACACATATTTTTTACAACTGACAACACGTTACCATTGCACAACGAACGGCATCCCCTCTCACACCCAGCTTTGATTATCTGTCCCGACGTATTTTATTTTATTAGAACTGCAAAGTACATCATAAAAGAAAACTGTAAATATTGTATTTTAAGTAATTACAATAACAGTTTACAGAGATATAAATATACGTGCTTACAATTAAGTCGAGAATAAGGCAAGTTTATTTAAATTAAAATATTATGAAAATACTTACAAGTAGAAAGAAGCTCACGATGTGCAGTAAATATTGGAAACGCACCAGTTTTAAATTAATAGTCTATATCATGTAATTATCAAACACTTGCATCAAAATAAAATCCACTTTAATAACGAAAACAAGTCTTGCAAATATTGAAGGCCTATATTCTAAGATCTCAGTAATGAAACAAACATATTTCTCATAAATATAAAATGTTAAGGCAAAAAACTTATTTACAATTTTTGTTGTGAAGCATTTATCTCGTATATCTTAAACTTTACTCTTTTTGTTCAGTTCTGAAATTCTTTCATCCAGCTCCGCCGTTCTCTTTCTTGCATCGATGAGAATGTTTGCTTTTTCGGCTTCTAACTTCTTTTTTTCCTCAAGAGCTTTTTTCTTTTCGTTTTCAATCTTTTTGTTCTGATCCTCTTCTAGTTTTTTCTTTCTTAAGTGCTCATTATATCGAGCATGAGCATTTCTTGCTGAATGAACTAAATCTTTGGATATTTGAAGGTTGTCCAAACCTCCAGCCGCAGCAACTCCGTCATAAATCTGCCTTAGTGCAACAAGACTTTCTTCTTTTAGGTTGTCCACGATGCATTCTTTGTTCACGGAAAATCCTCGTTCAACCGTGGCATTTCCGTGGGACATTGTTAAAATCATTTTCACGAAAGACGTTAGCTCTTGGTAATTTTCGTCGCCAACTAGATCTAGGATCTCCATGAAAAACTTGTCCAAACGTTTTTTGTTTCTCCTGTACATTTTGCATTGCTCCAAAACTTCGGGCAATGCGAACAGTTGCTTAAATTGCCTTTTTGTTTTATCAGCTCTTAAACCCGACATCCTTCGTTTGCTTACTAATATTTCTAAGCATTTGTTTAGACGAGTTTCCGCAACCTCAAAATTGTTTTTGATGATGTTGGGGTCTAAACAAGAGAGGGCTCTTGTAAAAGGTTGTCTAAGGGGGGATTTGTCCATAATTTTTTTAATTATGGCTAAAAGGCAATTTCTTGCACTTTGTTTTAGGCTTAGTTTTTCTGCGTCTGATGTGTTTGGACAAGCTTTTAAAGCCTCCTTTGTTCCAAACCCGAGATCAAAGTGCTTAGCACTGATCAAATTTTCCGGATTCTGGAATTCAACTTTTGTCAATTGGTTTTTAACCTCAACTAAATGGTCTCTCTTTACAACCTTTTCCGTGAGTGTCGTGGCAATGGAGGTTATCTCAGAATAAAGAAATGGCACCATTGGCGCATCACTTTGAAATTCTCTTAAAAATGGTTCCAACATTTCACAAGTAGAACAAAAAAAAGCCAATTTCGCTGGCAAGAGTTTGTCAGCAAGTTTGTCTTTGACAATTTTAAAGCTGTTGCAAGTGGGTTCCTTTTTCCCTTTGACGGCATCCACGTACTTTCTTACATTAGGCAGTATTGACAACGCTCTTTCTGCAACTCTGCTACTTTCAACCCACCTAACTGCACAAAACTTGAGAGGAAATGAATCTGATCCACTGAATTTCAAATAATCGGATCTTCGTGCAGGCGAGTCCTTAAATAAATTGTACAGAGCTCTTAAGAACTCCACTAGTTCCCAATTAGTGCATTTTATACCTGTCTTGAACGCATTGTGAATAGTGTGCAGACCACAACTACCGATATCAAGTAATTCGGAGCCGCCAAGTATATCAACTAATTCTTGCTGAAGGTCTGACAACAATTTCATATTTACATTCGGCCCATCCATAGAAATCTGTAAAATTCGTGTTAGCATATCAGGGGAAATGGCTTCTTTAATACCATTGAGGAGATCTTCAGCTGTTGAGTGTCCCAAAAAAATTGATTTAAAGTACCGTGTACACACTTCCTTTTTATTCGAGTCCCAAAAACGGATATGCAAATCCATTTGCTGTTTCTGTGACACTTTATTTAGCGCTTCGTCGAAGCAAAGAACAATATGGGAACAATCACTAAGCTGTTTGGCTAAATTCCGTTCGAAATGAGGGGTTAGCCCGTACACAACCGTATACCCCACTTTAGTCCGCTGCAATTGAATTTTTGAAGCAATGTCACTATCGGGAAATTGTGCTTTGAAACCGTCTGCGCAACGTGCGGCTACACGAAAGGGTATGTGATTTATTACAATTTGCAAACACCAAAATATTTCAGATTTTGTCACGGATTCGGCAAGGAGATATTGTTTCACTACAGTTTTAGGTTGAGTGACTACTGGGGTTTGTCCAACGGTGTTTGTCGCTACTTCACAGGCAAGTGCCGCCGCCGCAGGCGCTGGCGTCACCACCGTTGCATCAGCTTGCTGGATACTTGTGGAAGGTCCGGGTAAAGTAGTTGATGATCCCGCTTGTAAAAACATTGCTAACGGAAGACTTGCTCTTTTATTTTTTTCATTTAAAGTATGCTTCATAGATTTGGAATGCGATTTCAGAGCAGTTTTTCCCATACTACTTATATTTATCACTGTTTTACACAAAGTGCATATTGCAGAGCTTCTACTGTTTGGATCCTCCTTTACCCATGGAAATTCATTTCTGTACGATGGTTGGAAGGTAGTTGTACTCGGTTTAGAATGCGCCATCTTGGCCTACAAAATAAAGAAAAACGCGTTAGTAACTGTTTAAATTGTACTCAGGGCTGTCGCGTAGACTGAGTAAGCGGGGAAACGCGCGCTGCTACTTTTTCATGAGAGAAATCCGGCGTTTAGAGAGAAAATGCTATCGGAAATGCGTTTACCCCAAGTTACAAAATTACAAAACTCTGATAAATGTTGTATCCTTTAACCATTATGTATTGTACTTATTTAATTTTTAGGAATATCTCGCGGATCTTAAGTTATTTTTATGAAGTATTTGCAGACTAAACCAAAGCCATCTGGTTACTACGGTGCAGTAACAGGGTTTCGACACGCATTTTTAACCTGTGTGATTTTAATTATGAAGCTACGAACTATCAACAATGTACCCTTAAGATGAATGCAGGAAACACAAAGTGAAACTTCGTCCTTGTCCATACGACAGCCCTGACTTTAGCTTTACTATATCAAAGTATATGCATACACTCCCGGGAAATTGTTATATTTAACTACTTATTAAAATTGTTTAATATTTTATGCACTTTTAATAAAGACAAAATTTTTACTTTCTCATTATGAGGTTTGCGTCTTGTGGCATGGTTTGAAACATTGTAAACCAATTATCTAAAATAACAGACAACAGCGTTGGGGCTAAATAATAGCAACACTGGAGGGTGAGAGGCGTGGAGGCACGGAGGGGAAGCCAGAAGCAAGTTCAGCTCCGCCGCCGCGCCGGCGCCGCCGGCATTCATTACCAGTGGCAGTACTGGCAGTGTCGCTTTGGTGTACACTTCAGGTTAGCAGTTATGGGCCCGAGTGTACCTTGGTGCATCTTGGTGTACCTACGGCCGACCCTCCCAATTACTCCCCCCCCCCCCGTGACAACAGTCATCTACAGCTGATTATGTACCTTAGAAATCACACTTTTATTCAGAACATACGAGGATGTTTATTCGTAGATTCGTTAAGAAAACGTTTTGATGACACGTAAAATCTAATATATTCAATTTAGTTTAAACCACGGCCAACTTGGGCGTAATCCAAATTTTAATTGATTGAAACGTTTCACAGCTACTTCTAATTCAAAATAGGAACAATAAATCAGTTGAATATAAAGGTGTAAGTAAACAAAGCTAAATATTTGAATATACTGTAGGTAGATTTGATATTTATTAAACTTTCATTTTATTGCTTAGCTACCAATTTTCTGACAATAATTAAAAACATTTATTCTTGCAAAAAAACTTTTAACAAAAGACATTAAACAGAAACGCTGAAGAATTAGCCTACCACTATCATTTGGGGCATATAACTCGCTCATTATACCTTATACTTCAATCTGTCAGCTTTAATTGCTTGAAAGGGTTATAAGAATACAATTTACATTCTCAATTATTAACAGTTGCCTTCCGATATACCCTTTTGCAACAAGTGATCCCAACTACTGTAAAAAATTCCAGTCGCCGTACTACATACAATAATAATTATAAAATAACCTTAAGTAATATAAATATACATCCCACTTACCTCGAAAAGCTTTGGTAGGAAATCTTCAACTAAAGAAACATATTGTTGTAAAACTCACAGCATAAAACGCGATACGATCTGTCCAGTGCTCACTGTTCACCAACAACTGAACGAATAATAAACGAATTCTGGAGGCTATGAAAATTGGAGAGGGGAAATAAATGCGACTGATAGATAAGGTTATTTTGGGACACTTCGTGGAAACGCGTACCGGACGCGCATTCAAACTTCAGAAGGAAAGGATCCTGCGACTACAGGATTAGAAACAGATAATTCTTTTACATTTTCTCAGGCCCTAAGACCCTTACTAACCCAATCTCGCTAAAATAAACAAATTAAATTAAATATCCGTTTATAGAAAATATTCCAACAGCATTTCAAATAATGTTTATCGGTTATGTGCGTCTGCTAAAACCAGTAGTCAGTTTGTGAGTCGTACGGCAACGGTAGATAAGTTTGTGATGGTAAAAAAAAAACTATCACCTGCTACACTACACTATTTTTATCTACAATATTTTGTTCTACTGCATTGCCATAATATTGAATAATAATTACATAGTCCACTTATTTATTTATCCGAGGTATTGAAATTAATAACCTACGGTAGTTTCTTTCATTTGGGTACGACACGTTACAATAATAGCCCTACTGATGGAATAATTACGAGATTGTCGACACAGAGTTCCCAAACGGGAATACTGCCAGGGGCCAGGGGTAAACCACAATATAGTCAGGAAATGGAATCCATGATCATTTTCCATCTATAACTAAAAACAAACCTTAACTGCACAGTAAAATTATAAAATGACATGTAAATAATTAAGTGTAGTGAGCTGCTAAGCATCTGTAACGGGTTTTAAAGTCGCACTCTGATTTTTAGACTAACAAAATAAAATAGTTTGTAAAATTACTAAAACAACAAGATGACTTATCTGACTAATAACCTACAGCAAAAATATAGGTACCAATAAAACCATTGCTCTATCAACTAGTTACGAAATAATATAGTTTTAATCCTTTGTAATGCAAATAAGTAAAACAGATGTTTTTACTATCGACGCGAATGTAAGATGGAAGAACGATAAGCAGCAGGTAAGACAGTCGGACATTTCCCCCCGCACCGCACCCCTCATACGTCGGTCGCGTCGCGAACAGCGAGCGACGAAACAGCCGAAACAGCCCTCCCCCGCCCCACCCATAATCACGACAACAGCAGTGCAACTATACTGCCGGCCATGAAATTAGGCGGGTGGCCGGTGGATTCTAATGGAAACTTTCTGTATTAAAAAAACGGTTGTAATAGTAAATTTATCATTTATACGTACTATTAATGTAGATGGTTTGGTAATATTAATGAACACTGAGTTGCTCTGTAAATTTGACAATTTAACTGGAGGATGCAGAATCTCAACCCGCCTGATTTCACGGCCCTAAGTATAACCGCCCTTTTAATGTGCAAAGTCTTAACAATAATCAATTTGTTCAAAACCGGTATGTGTGTGTATTACAGTGAAACGATAAAAAAAAGGCTCACCTGAAAGTTAAATACCTGTTTTATTATAAATAAGGAAATTAAATGTGTTTCATTTTACTCATTCTGCGTTTCAGGGCATACGGAAAACGCCATTTTATTCCAAAGCGGTTCAATGATCCCATAGTTGGGAGGCGGCGGCGGATGCGATAAAATCTAGATGCGTAAGATAATGTTGTGCCAGAAAGTACTCGTGATCGTGACCAATTGCTTTGCGTCGCGCGCCGTTTTACAACAAATGGCGAATGTTCCAAGCTTACTATTTCGTCGGCAGAGGACTGAACCACATTTTAAAATCAAAATTTTCACGACGACTGTGTTGTATCAGTATTTTTCCTCTGTCGTTTGACTTATTTTTGATTATGATTTACAAAAAAGGCTAAAACATGAACTGTATTTGAATAATTCAATAGGTACGAAATTCCTGGTTCCACGATGTCATTCCCGGCTCATTCCCGGTTTATCCCCGGTCCTCCCAATTCCCGGCTTATTCCCGGTTTCCCCGGTTGAGTGGCCACCCTGCTTTTGTTGGGGCATCTTAATTAATAATTAATAAAACAGCAGTAATGAGGTGCTCATAGGATTATTTTTGTTAGAGAGAATTTCAAGGTATGGTAGGTACACCACACTAAAGACATTCGAATGAGCTATGATAGAGACATACCTTGAATTGCTTTAACTTACTGATTAAAGTAAACTGATTCTTTGATAGATCGGCGAAAATTCATTAATCCGATTCCATCATAATCAATGGTTAACATTACAATTTGGGGATTATTTTGCTATTTCATCAATAGTGAGCCTTCTAGTCAGAAGTAAACTTATGGGACCTATATTTTAACACAAGATTTAGTTCGTGTTTTTAGAAAAATGTTACTGGTACCATTGAGTAAATACGGACGTTATTAACATAACGTATAGAGTGGACAACAGATAGGGAAGAAGGGAACGCTCGCCACGGTACCCGGGAGCTCAGTACCGTCTCGAGACAAGTATCGATTGTGCTTTCGGTCTATTTAATCGCATCAACTCGATAGTCATCTTAATAATTGAAAGGAGAATTCGAATCGAATCGAGCTTCTGATTGTTGAAAGCTTTTGATTATATCGCATCGGTAGCCAGTTAGTAGCGCCCCTAGCGGACGATCTTGTCATTCAGCATTTCCAAATTTTAACATTGCTTGTCCACTCTATACGTTATGTTAATAACGCCATATTTACTCAATGCTGGTACCTATGTGCATAAACTTAATGGAAATAAAGTAGGCCTTACTTATTGTTTATTGTCTAAAAATACCTTTTGATTTGGACAATATAAAATGAATAGGTAATATTTAAAACAAGTAAACATAGAATAACAAAAATAAGAACGGTAACTTAAAAACAATTAACTGGATACAATCACAGAACAAATGTCAAATAGGCTATAAATTTATTTTTTAGGTGTGTAAACCTTGGCTAAATCTCTTAAGAATTGTGAGAAGATGCAGCTTCATTAGACCTAAAAATGGTACTTCATAAATTCCACCATGTACAAATCAAAAAAAGTATAAAATTTTCCTATTGCATTGATGATAAAAACAACAAACAAGTAAGTTGTTCTTTGATAATCAATGTATTGTATAGGCCTATATTTGTAAGCATTTTAATACTAGGCCTGTATTAATGAACCTGTATTAGTTACCTTAATACAATTATTGACTCGATTGTTTTCATCGAACAATTTTAAATGTTAAGTTTTAACCAATGATAATAACCATATGAAGTTAATAAAGGTTTGCAAGAGCCCTTTGAGAAAGGAGAAAATTTAAATATAGGCCTACAAGAAGGGTTGTCTTTCTTTTTACAATTGAAATTTTGCTTCTGTGCATACATTGTGCCATCATCAGGATCACAACCCGTAACAATACTGTAGATCAAACACAGACCAAAACTTAGCATACCAAGACCGATGGCTTACAGAAAGGGAAGTGACGGATTTATTGGGGCAATCAGACAAATTAAGTAATGACTAACTTAAGTCATATTTCAGCTCTTCGGGAGGCAACTTTTCTCTATTAAATTACCTTCTAAAACTCTCCTGCTCTGCCTATAACGAGTAGGGTAGCACCTATAGGCTATTCAGATTTTGTTTTACAAACCATCTTTTACTTTTTATTTATTTAACTCCAAGCAAAAAACCTTTGCCATGTATATCCAACAAACAAACTAAATAGGCCCAACGGGTGGATAGGTGGCAATTAAACATAACTGGCTAAAATTAAATAATACATACAGTGGGATACTAAATGCTGAGATAACTCACTAAAACTCAATTGTTTTAATTCCTTCTGTGCAAAAAATAGATCACGTTACAACACGATTAATTTCCCTTAATTTAGACCTAAATCTTACATTTACTTGGAACCTCAACATTCATATAACACCAGAAATAGAAACTTCAATCCATCTTTTTCTCACAAGCTGAAATTATTCGAAAGTAAACCTGAGTACATAGGCCTAAAGCTAATTTCACAATTGCCTCCGTACCTTACTCAAATAGATAATTTGAAAAGATTTAAACTTGAACTTAAAGAATACCTTTTAGAACAGCGATTTTATCAGCTGCCTTATTATCTCACCTGATATAACCTCCTTCAGCCTAACCTAATCTAACCCTAACCTTACCTAAGTTAACCTTTTACCATTCCGCCATGACAACTACTGAATAAGTGGGGCTAGCAATTAAAATCAAAGTAAGACTGAAGAAAACTGACAGGTCTCATACCAAGAGCTGGTCAATCGAGACGACGTGGGATATGTATGTATATGTATGTATGTATGTATGTACCTACCACTCTAACCTGATTTTGATATTTGACATTTGACACAACTGACAAGTGACAAGCAGATAGATATAAACACAAAAAAATTACGCACTTACGCGTACGAACGTACGACGGGAACAGAACAGACGACAACCATCTGATGGAAGATAACATTTTATTTGTCTATTTGCTTTTTAAGCTGGACCTGCTAAGATAACATTTAAAAAATGTAATGCAGGCAAAAGAAAATAACTATTGACTTCATAGAGAAACAAATTCAAAGGCAACACCAAAATAGATACGTGATGTAATATAGATAGATTGATATTTTATTGATCATTAGACACAATGTACAATAGATCACGTCAAAAATTACAGAATGTTACACTAAATAATATAACTAGATCCTTTCATACTATTAATTGTTAACTAACGATATTAAATATGAGTGAAAAAAAAAATTGGGTTTAAAAATTCATATTTATGGTCTTATATCTTGTTCTTTTTTATTCCAATTCATAGTGACTCGATTCACTACACGGACTATTTCTTATACTATATTTTTATATACAGAGAAGAAATCAAAACAGCCTTGAATATTGGTTTCTGGTTTCTATGACATTTTCAAACTGCAGTCAAAGTTGTCAAATTTTTAACAAACAATAACTTAAATAATAATAATTATGAAAATATGATTGTGATTAAATATTAATTACATAAATATCTTTAAGGACCTACTCAGATCAAGTAAATACAAAGGTATTTTTTTAATAATTGGATAATAGATAAGGTAGGTAAGTTTAGGTACAGATGATCACAGTACTTTTCCTACCAAAAACATTTTGTTGAATAATTAGGCCTACCTTCAGCAAATACTCTAAGTTACTTGTTTTTGAAAATTTTCATCACAATTAATTTGATCAACATTGCTTGTGATAAAAGCAGCATAGGGTTTACATGGCCATTCATTTTTATATTGATTACTCAATGTACATTGAGCCTGGGCTATAAAACTTAGTCTTTTGAGTGAAAAAGTTAACTTTTAACTTTTTATTAATATAGAACTAAAGGATGCAATATTCATTCCTCATCCAACTCTCTAAATAATAGTGATCTTAAAACAATCTTTTAATGAAAGGCTGTTGTTTTAGTCTTCGCCAGAGGCATCTTATAATTATAGCTAGGAGTTTTCTACTACAGTCAGCAGCAATAGAATAGGAGGGTCAAGGTCGATGAATTTAACGTAAAGCTAAATGAGAAAAATAATCAGCTGGCTCAGCCTGTTCTATTCACGCCTGCCTACTGTAACTTATAAGTTATTAGGTTAAAATTTCTTTGGGAAAGGGTCCAAACCCTTAAAATTTTCATCAAATGGCAAAAAGTTTCTTACTGGTACAAATATTTTCATTTAGTTCAGAGACCTTAAGTTTCCTATTATCCGCACTAGTCTATAATGTTTTAACTTAATTTGTTTTTTAAAGGAAGAATCATGGAGAACCAATATGTCTACACAAAGAAGAGAAGTGAGTTTGGGCGGCAGTGCTTTTTTGGTGATCATGGCCCTACCAATATCGACAACCTGCTGCCAAACCGAGCCCTCATGGATGAATACATCTTACGAGATCCGGTGCACAGAGGAGTGCAGTGCAGCAAAATTTATGCCGAGCATGACGTTAGTAATTCTTAAAAATATTTTATTCTATGATAAAAAAAATGTTTTAGAATATGTTCACATGTTGTAATGAGTTATGTATGTAATCTGTACATATGTTATATGTATAGGGGGCCTTTGGTAAACTTATGTCAGGCCTATCATAAGTTTACCTATGTAATTTGCTTACAGGCCCTGGTACCAGTAGGGTATCAAAGTCAAACCCCCTTTATTCAGTCACATACGTTATAATTTAATTGTGTGAACATTCTGTTATACCGATTTTCGAAGTAGGGTATGGGGTTTTGGCTATGACATATTTTTAAGAGTGCATTACACCTTGTCAAATGTCTCCTTAGGACTTCATTATTTAATCATGTGCTGAACCCTGATCATCTGGGCTTAAAACCAGATATACGGTATGCTAAAATTACCACTAATTTAATTGTCAAGTTTAAAGCAATTATTTATTATACCCCGTTCAAAATAAATGTGCATTCGAAACGCTGGTTTCAATTCTCCCTTATTTCCCGGTCCTCCAACGGCCAAGAATCCAACCAATCACAATCACTGAGAATTACTACAGCTGTTTAATATCTCATGTTACTTTATGCCAATGTTTTGATTTTTTTGTAAACAAATATTCTAATTTAGACGTTTGATATGTAACAAGAAGCACTTCCAATGGCAAGTGAGGGAAGTAACACGGTCATCAGCGCTATTTTCTACTCTGAATTTTAAGGAGGAAATTAAAATATCATCTAATTGTGAAGGAAATCGGGGAAATCAGGAAGGTATTGAGGGAATTTTGCCTTGTAGTGGCAAATAAAATTCGGTCGTTCAACTGCACATTTATTTTTGAACGAGGTATAATAGCAGTTGTATACTGTATAAATTATTACTTTATCAAGTAGACAATGAATTAATTTGTTTTAGCATTAATCTTGCCGCTCTCTGCTGAGCAGACTGTTTTGTATAACCACTGGAAACTGTGCTAGTATGTCCTAAAACATTTACTTTAACCGTGAAAAGTAATTTGTGACCAAGTCCCGTCACATTTACCACTTTATATTCAGGATTAGGAAGTTTTTGGCTTTGGACCCATTTGTACAACTCATTTTTATAATTATTAGAGTCTTCTTCCTCTGAATCTTTTTCTCTCTTTCTTCTTGCACCATAAACTTTTATTATCTTTTCAATCATTAGGCCTGCTGCTTTTTGCTCGGCAAGTCTTTTTGTACAAGATAACGCACATACAGCGCCAAGGTCACTTTCCTCTATGGTAAGTGTAATATTGAATAGTTTGTTAGGTCCTAGTTCCTGCTCACTGTACTTAATCCTGCCTAATCGGCTTTTTGTCACCCACTCATCCAGAATTGACTTGAAGTTTCGCGGTATACACATGTCAACCACTAAATGTTCTTCATGGTTCTTCAGCATTGCAGATTCTCTCTCTTCGTCGCACAGCTCCAGAAGGGATTTCAACACTGCTTTCTTTTCTGCTACTGTTTTGTTAGTACTAGTTCCATAGACAACTCTGCCATCACCGAAAATGGCTGAAGAGGTGTACTGGATTTTCCCTTTAATATTTTTCTCAGCCGTTCCAAAACAAGGCAGATTGGTTTTGTGCGCCCTGCACCAAAGATTAAGTCTTGTTTTTAAATCTTCACGGCTTTTTATCAAATCCTCTTCAGTTATGTACTCGTTGGTTGACTTTAATAAATCTTTCCATTTTTCACGGTTTTCAATTCTACTTAACATGAGTTCAGCTGCCAATATTTCTCCACGCTTTTTTAGATCGTTTGTAACTTTAACAGTGCCATAACTATGGGTACCTGTTAGCTTTAGACTTATAATAAACATCCCTTTTTCGTGGAATTCATCTTTAACATCATAGTCTGGAGGAGGTAACTTACGCTTTTGAGTCCAAATGTAAAGTCTAGTTTTTGCATCGACGGGTACCGATTGTAGCTTTTTCGCTAACTTTTTCCAATGGTTATAAATAAAGTTTTTGGCATTTTTTATACCTCCGTCAAGGTAGATCGCCCCAATGAGAGCCTCTAAAGTGTCACTTTGTCTCCACACAGACATGCCATCTGAATCTGGAACTAATCGCATTAGATTCAAGGAACTGCATACCTCACTCAGTTTGTGCCCACTCACAAGATCGTTTTTTCTCAATGTTAACTGGCCTTCTTTTTCGAATGGATGAAGTTCAAACAGTATAAGAGATACAACCAAGTTCAAAACACTGTCACCTAAAAATTCAAGTCTCTCATAGGACCAGGGGCTTGTGACATTTTTTGTTGGTTTGAAAACTTCTGACAAAAGGCTTTCGTTTTTGAATTTGTAATTTGTTATAGAATATATTTCACTTATTAACGATGATTGGCTGCTCACCATTATTAATCACTATACCGTTCTGATAATATTAGAATAAGTATCCAGCATGTCCGATGTGGGGTTATGAACTTTACTCCTAGTAGGCATCATCACTTTATTGGAGGCACAACACTGACTGTGTTGTTATTAAAATTTCCTGATCAAAGAGATAAGATATAGAAGGCTGATAGTGTTAAAAATAACTTCAGCTTTGTAAATGACAAGTAAAACCATTGTAAAATATAAATTGTAGAACTTGTTTTTGTTATAATTATTTACAAATGAATATGTTGCTTCCTAAAGTATATGGTTTACTGTACTGTTATGTACAATTTATTGACCCAGAAAATCAAAATTGTTATGTGCAATGTATTGCATATATTGACAAAAACGTAGTGTAGGAAATTTTCAACCTGACAATTTAGATTAAATTATTTTTCCTTTGTTTTTATTTCCAATTTTGGAATATTTTTTGTAGTTTTATTTATGACTAAGAATATTTTTATTCATTTCAATGATATTTTCACTGAAAACTGTTATGTGCCTAGAAAGCCTTGTTTATTCTCTAACAGGTGTAGGCCTAAGTTAATATTTGAAATACTTGATGTCTTCATCTTTAACCGTTAATGCCGGATAACTTTTGTCAGTTATAAAAAAACATATAATTTAAAAAAATCAAATACTGAAAAAATAAATTAATTTTTGGTTGACATGGTTTTATTTACATCAACAGTGGGTTATCACAAATTTTATCAAGGGTGTAAAGTGGCCTACTCAAAAGGTACCTGCGGATCATGTCTTTGAAAGATGGTGCATCCATGTCATGCATACGCACACAGGAAGGGTGTTATAAATTCTTATTGCAGAACGCGTTTAGCTTTCAAGTGTGCGGCGTAGCCTGCACTTAGGCATATCTAGGTCTAATTGAACTTTGACGGTCTCCTATGCAAGATGGTGCTCCCTCGTGGCAAAGGTGCTGAGATTCTCCTTGAGAAAAACCAGGACATTGAGGATGTATTGATTAAATACAGTCAAAATGCCGAGTTCAACAAAGATGTTCTAAGGCAATGTTCTCAAGGACCAGATGATGTTATTATCCTCAATGCCTGCAGGAGAAGTACTTCGTGGGCAGCAGGTGAATGTCCCCAAAGAACCAGACCACACATCACGTATGGCTATGGAACAGCGCATGGTAAACAGAATCTAAATAGGAATGGCGTTATTTAATGACCTAGGCTTTCTCAAAAGGTACAGCACTCGTGAGAGATTCACACATACCATTGTCAATATTGTCATTCCAGCTCAGATTAGCATATAAGTCTCGCCACATAAGTTGACAAATCGCCAAAAACAACTGGGATCGGCGAGGGGGGGGAAGAGGGTACTTTTCCAAAAACATCGTGCTCATGTTACTTGCTAATTTTCATGGAACCGCTAATTATCAAATAATTTTAACTAGTAGTGCACATTCATTTGTCATGTTAATAAAGGGAATACCATAATTTCTTGTGCACCTCTTCTAAAAAAAATTTGCGTAAAAGGGTTGCAAAAATTAAGCAGATAGATTTTTGTTTATTAGAAAAATATTCTGTATCGTCCGTCTGAATAATTCTAAATCCAGACTAAGCATAAAAACAATTTAGGCTTTTTGATACGGTAACACCAAGCCAGAAAGTGTTTGTTGCACCACTATGTAGACCTATTTGTTATTTTCAAAACACACCAACAGGTGCATATAAACCACACTTAAAATGAAGACTTTTATGAGAATCGGTAACCCAAAAGAGATCACACAGAATCTAAAATGAGGGGAGTTGCTTGTAGTAAACAGAAGACTGTGATTATTTTTAGCTACAATTGCAAAAGTACGGTTCTTTGTACCGTTTATAGATTTTTTTATCATATTGTCTGTCAACTTTAGGAAAGTAAAGGCCTATTTTCCCAAAATGTACTGACTCTGTGTTTTTAGACTGAGGTGCAAGCTCTCTCGAGTTAGTCATATAAAGCTGTGTTTATTTTGTTGCAGCTGAACACCATAAGGGCTGAGTATGACCAGCACAGTATGAACCACGCGGAGGGCGGTTGGCCCAAGGACATCAACCCTCTGGACATTGAGCAAACGATGCGGTTTCGCAAGAAGGTGGAGAAAGACGAGATGTATATCCACACGGTGCTGCAGCTGTCACACGTGAGTCGGTAAACATTCGTAGCACAGCTGTCACATGTGAGTCGGTAAACATTCGTAGCACAGCTGTCACACATGAGTCGGTAAACACATTCGTAGCACAGCTGTCACACGTGAGTCGGTAAACATTCGTAGCACAGCTGTCACACGTGAGTCGGTAAACATTCGTAGCACAGCTGTCACACGTGAGTCGGTAAACATTCGTAGCACAGTTGTCACACGTGAGTCGGTAAACATTCGTAGCACAGTTGTCACACGTTAGTCGGTAAACATTCGTAGCACAGCTGTCACACGTGAGTCGGTAAACATTCGTAGCACAGTTGTCACACGTGAGTCGGTAAACATTCGTAGCACAGCTGTCACACGTGAGTCGGTAAACATTCGTAGCACAGTTGTCACACGTGAGTCGGTAAACATTCGTAGCACAGCTGTCACACGTGAGTCGGTAAACATTCGTAGCACAGTTGTCACACGTGAGTCGGTAAACATTCGTAGCACAGCTGTCACACGTGAATCGGTAACATACGTAACCAAGAGTTGTTAAATAAGTGGAACTGATCGGATAGCTGACTGGAGTGTTTATAGGGCTCACTAGTTTTATCACCCACTGGATCAATTGTTGACCCAGTTATATTACCCAGGGGGTGTTTAATTAATGTTGCTATACCTAACAGCAGGTTGACATGAGGTTGATGAAGCCAGACTAGGGTTTGATCAATGTCAAAATGTTTTAAAATCCTCTCTTGTAGATATACACAAATACTGCACCTTAATAAAAAAGTATTTCATCCCCTCATATATGAGATGAAAATTTAGTGATGGTATAAACAACCAATTAATTGTAACATCGAGAGATTATTTATTGCCTTGTTCGGGCTTCAGTACGTGGCAGGTGGGATTCGATTCCTGACCTACAGTACTTATCAGAGAGCAGGACTGTCAATTGTAGACCTACAGACATATTTTGAATTGTATAAGAGGGGAATGAACCTTTACTAGCAAAGTATGTCAATCCTAAAGCTTTTCTTTTCTTTTTTACTATCAGAGAAAGTACTTAGCTTCTCATTCACTCTTCCATCTAAACTTGTGTGTATTCTTTGATCGTAGCATTTCCCCCTTGTTGTCTTAATACACCTGAAAAAATACTTCTACTTTTTACAGCCTATGGAGCACTGCATATTCCAGAACAATGCAGTGAACATCTATGAACTGTACTTTGCCGATGAAGATCAGTCTGCTTTGGTAGAAAGATCGAAATCCCGCACTGTCAACGTCTTTCGGTAACAAACTATTTTTAAATACACAGTATAGAAACCCTCAAATCCAGCCACCTCGGGACCGGACCACCTGCTGGATTTGAAAATGAACGGATTAATCGGCGATTTATTAAACGCGTTAAACAGAGACCTCAATTATAGGTGTGTTCGAACAATAAACTATTAGGGTGTATTTAACAATGAAGGGTCTCATATACTTGTCCAATCACTATTGTATATAGACTTTGTAACACGCATGATTTGCTCATTCAGATGTTGTAGGCCTAATTGTGCCGAAATGACGATTGGACAACGGACAATTGGTTGCTAGCTATGAAATTGCGTTCAATGGATAATAATACTGGTGCTCTGTCAACGAAGGTACTATGTATAAATGGGACCGTAATAACGACGGAATCCGTCTAAAACCTAACTTCCGTGTTACATTGGTATATAAATAGAACACAAACACAATGTTTTAGAACATATTCGATAATGAATAGTATGGAAATCGGCAATAAAAATTAATATATTTTAGTGATATAACATGGAACAAGTTGACTCTTGTCTGTTTTGGCTGTGGTAAACGCCTGTGGCTGAACATTTCATTTCTGGAAGACCGCGGCCGGATTATCCGGTGGCCGAACCATCCGAGGCCGGACTAGAGGGCTTCTACTGTAATCTACAGTAATTTTTTTTAACTAAGTACTTTTGTTAAAAAATAGAATCATCAGTTAGAACTTTCAATGTTCTTTAACAGATTATGCAAATAAAGTCAAACTGAATTGTTTTATTTTTAAGAAACTTTTTGTAGTTGGCCTAAATGAAAAATATTTCTTCTTATTATTGACGTTTTCTATTTACTAAACCATTAAAAGAGACACAAAAGTTCTGTGAAACTACAGTAAAGAAATAAAACACCATGTTACACAACAATATGCTACACGTAATGCACATAAAAAATGTTTACATTGTAAATATTTCATATAAATCATTGGAACATTTCTCTTTAATGTTAATTACATATCACCTTGAATGCAGAAGTTTTTTGCTGGTTACGGACTGGGCAGTTTTGATGCCGTGGCGAAACCGCTACCAAAGCAGCGAAAAAACCACCATGTGTGTGTTAACATCCAATTCTTCATGTACACCACTGCATGGTTAAAGGCAGCCAAACAATCATATTCAGCATAAGAGAAGCACAATTTTGTTGTCCTGAGCAGTGTATAAGCTTCTAATTAAATCTGCACACTAGTGCTTAAACGGTGGTAGTTTCACTTTTGTGGCCAAATCACCCAGTGTGCATTAGAAATAAATGTTTCTTCTTTGAGGTTTTAAAAAAATTACACCCTGAACCATTTGCTTAGTAGTCAATAGCAATGTATGAAATTCATCACACTCATGATCATAACAGGGACCCGAGCGCTCACAAGAGGCCAATACACCACCTGTCTTGGTCGCCCGATGGAGGTACTCGACTGGCTGTCACTCACTGCAACCTAGAGTTCCAGCGAGCACCACCAGACCTCAGCACTCATTCCTACATCTGGCAAGTCGGTCAGTACTAGCACTCGCTCACTGCCTGTAGCCTACCAATAATTGGCCACTGAGTCATTTATTTATTGTCTCTATTCTATAATGTTGAATAGGAGGTATTTTATCAGGGATTTATTTTTCTTTAGTGTGTAGAGTGAGTTTTCATGCTCAGGTCATAAATATTTTTTAATATTTTATTGGCAACCTATAAAAATTTTAGGTTTGAAGTAATGTGTATTGGCAAAGTATTATTTTTTTAATCATTATGGAGGATACACACATTTTAATTTCTAAAAATTACAGAGCTTTGTTTGTTTTCTGAGTTTTACTATTCCTTAAACATGTCAATGAAGTGTTAAATGTTATTTTGTTATATGACCACATAACCGACCAAAAAAAAGTTTAAACATTTTTTGGCCTCTACAATTTTTAAATTTGTCATGTCAGTTCTTATAGCCTAAATGATTTCGTATCATTGTTTAGCATAATATTTTTTACGTATGTTTCCAGAAAACCCCAACAAACCTGAGTTAGTTCTTCAGCCAACCGTCCCCATAGTTTGTTTAGAGTATAATCCAAAGGTAAGGATATATTAATAACGTTTAGTGTAAAAGTACAAAATATTTCAAGTTTTTTCCTTTTAATATATGTACCAATATTGTTTACCTTAGAATATAATTGTAATAACCAAAACGTTAAAAGGAAATGTTAAAAGAGATCATATGCATTAGGCATGACAGTAATGTGTTTACTACCAATTTTGATTAAGGACTAGGATTTTTTAACAATTAATTTTTAATGACTTAAGAAATAGTTGACTCTTTTAGTGCCAATTTATATGACTCCCCCACACAGGACCCACACAGTCTTGTGAGCGGCCTACACAACGGCCAGGTGGCGTTCTGGGCCACTCGCCGCGGAGGTGACCCAGTGGAGCTGAGCTCGCTAGCCACCTCCCACCCACCGATGCTATGGACCATAACAGTGTGATGCCCACAGGACCCACACAGCCTTGTGAGCAGCCTACACAACGGCCAGGTGGCGTTCTGGGACACTCGCAGCGGTGGCGACCCAGTGGAGCTGAGCTCGATAGCCACCTCCCACCCACCGATGCTATGGATCATAACAGTGTGATGCCCACAGGACCCACACAGCCTTGTGAGCGGCCTACACAACGGCTAGGTGGCGTTCTGGGACACTCGCCGTGGTGGCGACCCAGTGGAGCTGAGCTCGCTAGCCACCTCCCACCCACCGATGCTATGGATCATAACAGTGTGATGCCCACAGGACCCACACAGCCTTGTGAGCGGCCTACACAACGGCCAGGTGGCGTTCTGGGACACTCGCCGTGGTGGCGACCCAGTGGAGCTGAGCTCGCTAGCCACTTCCCACCCACCGATGCTATTTATCATAACAGTGTGATGCCCACAGAACCCACACAGCCTTGTGAGCGGCCTACACAACGGCCAGGTGGCATTCTGGGACACTCGCCGCGGTGGCGACCCAGTGGAGCTGAGCTCGCTAGCCACCTCCCACCCACCGATGCTATGGATCATAACAGTGTGATGCCCACAGGACCCACACAGTCTTGTGAGCGGCCTACACAACGGCCAGGTGGCGTTCTGGGACACTCGGCGCGGTGGCAACCCAGTGGAGCTGAGCTCGCTAGCCACCTCCCACCCACCGATGCTATGGATCATAACAGTGTGATGCCCACAGGACCCACACTGCCTTGTGAGCGGCCTACACAACGGCCAGGTGGCGTTCTGGGACACTCGCCGCGGTGGCGACCCAGTGGAGCTGAGCTCGCTAGCCACCTCCCACCCACCGATGCTATGGATCATAACAGTGTGATGCCCCCAGGACCCACACAGCCTTGTGAGCGGCCTACACAACGGCCAGGTGGCGTTCTGGGACACTCGCCGTGGTGGCGACCCAGTGGAGCTGAGCTCGCTAGCCACCTCCCACCCACCGATGCTATGGATCATAACAGTGTGATGCCCACAGGACCCACACTGCCTTGTGAGCGGCCTACACAACGGCCAGGTGGCGTTCTGGGACACTCGCCGCGGTGGCGACCCAGTGGAGCTGAGCTCGCTAGCCACCTCCCACCCACCGATGCTATGGATCATAACAGTGTGATGCCCCCAGGACCCACACAGCCTTGTGAGCGGCCTACACAACGGCCAGGTGGCGTTCTGGGACACTCGCCGTGGTGGCGACCCAGTGGAGCTGAGCTCGCTAGCCACCTCCCACCCACCGATGCTATGGATCATAACAGTGTGATGCCCACAGGACCCACACAGCCTTGTGAGCGGCCTACACAACGGCCAGGTGGCGTTCTGGGACACTCGCCGTGGTGGCGACCCAGTGGAGCTGAGCTCGCTAGCCACCTCCCACCCACCGATGCTATGGATCATAACAGTGTGATGCCCACAGGACCCACACAGCCTTGTGAGCGGCCTACACAACGGCCAGGTGGCGTTCTGGGACACTTGCCGCGGTGGTGACCAAGTGGAGCTGAGCTCGCTAGCCACCTCCCACCCACCGATGCTATGGATCATAACAGTGTGATGCCCACAGGACCCACACAGCTTTGTGAGCGGCCTACACAACGGCCAGGTGGCGTTCTGGGACACTTGCCGTGGTGGCGACCCAGTGGAGCTGAGCTCGCTAGCCACCTCCCACCCACCGATGCTATGGATCATAACAGTGTGATGCCCACAGGACCCACACAGTCTTGTGAGCGGCCTACACAACGGCCAGGTGGCGTTCTGGGACACTCGCCGCGGTGGTGACCCAGTGGAGCTGAGCTCGCTAGCCACCTCCCACCCATCGATGCTATGGATCATAACAGTGTGATGCCCACAGGACCCACACAGCCTTGTGAGCGGCCTACACAACAGCCAGGTGGCGTTCTGGGACACTCGCCGCGGTGGTGACCCAGTGGAGCTGAGCTCGCTAGCCACCTCCCACCCACCGATGCTATGGATCATAACAGTGTGATGCCCACAGGACCCACACAGCCTTGTGAGCGGCCTACACAACGGCCAGGTGGCGTTCTGGGACACTCGCCGCGGAGGTGACCCAGTGGAGCTGAGCTCGCTAGCCACCTCCCACAGAGACCCCACCCATCAGGTGTTGTGGATCAACTCCAAGAGTGGCACCGAGTTCTTCTCTGCCTCATCAGACGGCCAGGTTGGTTTGTTTGCACTTTACCATCTGAGAATAACTGGAGTGTATCTTTCTGTGAAAGTCTTATTTTGTATGTCAATATTGTAAAAGGGTATCTAAATTGTGACTGTTCACATGTTGTCATGTCCCTTCACAATATTTTATACATACATAACTCATTAAAAATGTGTAAAATAACACATTTTGTTACTAGAGCTCACAGCTTCTCAACGTGTAACAACTCTTTCATGGTACAAAGGCATAACGTTTCAAAAGAGTTCAAGGTTTATAAATTGCGTGTCAAATAGCTGATTCTGCTTTTCCACTGTCTATAAATTCTGTGGTTACTAAAAATGAGTCTTGAGCTTTGAAAGACTAGGCCAATGTCCTCTGATTTCTAGAATTTTGACCTCTGAAGCAATGATTACACTCATCCATTAGATTTTGACTAATTTTTCGTTTTGTTTGGACATAACAGAATTTAATTATCGTATTACTTTTTCCATCCCACATTTATGTTGTTTTTGGCTTCTTATCTTTTAAGTAGACTAAATTAAAGCATTACAAGTTATGAAGCTTTTAGATCTCAAATATGTCTTCTAACATGACCTAACAACTACTTTCGCAACTGGGACCACAAGGGCGAAAACATAAATATCTTTTATGCCTTCCAAAGAAAGTCTGAGGCAGTCAAATCTACTTTTTATTCCAGAAGGATTTAATCCAAAACTTATAAATTAGTTATGGAACTAAGATATCTCTGGATGGAAGCTCTAGGATATGTTTCTTTGACAGGTGAAGTGGTGGGATGTTCGCAAGCTCAGTGAGCCCATGGAGACCCTTATTCTGGATATGACAAAGGGTGAGGAGCAATCCCTAAACCGAGCACTGGGCGCCAGCTGTCTGGAGTACGAGCCCACGATACCCACACGCTTCATGGTCAGTGGTGCACAATTCACACTTAGACAAAACACGCCGCAACGATTTGTCAAAGTCAACTAAAATGAGATCAGTATTTTGTACATCTTGGGTATTCTTAAAGAACTTATGAGGCTTCTTAATACTAATAGTTCTTTTTGGTGTAGACAACAAAAAGTGTATACACAACACAACAACAAAAAGTGTGTGTGTAAAAGTGTGTTTTGTGTATATGTTCAGAGAATTCGTCAGTAACTTAAAACCTGTCTGTGTACAGTACTGATTTTGGACATTATTCTCCTTGAATCTAATACTTCGTGGGCCAGTCATTGCCAGTCGTGGTAAAAGAAGTTTCATATTTATTCTACTGTGTTATTTAAGATTCCAATGAACTGATTAGTTCCCCATATACCTATAAACTTTGCAATATTTTTCAAAACAATTTATTACAAACATTTTTACTTCTAGATAGTATAATGGACACCTAGGAGCATGTTGTAAATGAAAGCAAAATTTTGTAATGTATTTATCATTTTGTCTACATTCACAGGAAAGATCATAAATAACGCTATTTTTTCATGTGCATATTCTGAAATAACAATGTCATGAAATCCTAAAAAGTCAATCTTTCCTAGGATTCTTTAAAAAACAAATGCTCTATCCACTAATTTTACTTTTTAAACTTAAAACCACGGGCTTTGTCTGACAATCAGATAGGCACGGAGAACGGGATCGTCATAGCAGGCAACCGAAAGGGCAAGACTCCATTGGAGAAGCTTGGTGCAACATACAAGACGCACCATGGGCCGGTGTACGCACTGCAACGCAACCCTGCATTCGTCAAAAACTTCCTAACCATTGGCGACTGGACGGCCCGCATCTGGAGCGAGGACTGCAAGGAATCCTCCATCATCTGGACCAGGTGAGCTGTTGTTTCACAGGAGCCAACATACAAGATGCACCACGGGCCAGTGTATGCGCTGCAACGCAACCCTGCATTCGTCAAGAACTTCCTAACCATTGGCGACTGGACGGTCCGCATCTGGAGCGAGGACTGCAAGGAATCCTCCATCATCTGGACCAGGTGAGCCGTTGTTTCACAGGAGCCAACATACAAGACTCACCACGGGCCGGTGTTCGCGCTGCAACGCAACCCTGCATTCGTCAAGAACTTCCTAACCATTGGCGACTGGACGGTCCGCATCTGGAGCGAGGACTGCAAGGAATCCTCCATCATCTGGACCAGGTGAGCCGTTGTTTCACAGGAGCCAACATACAAGACTCACCACGGGCCGGTGTTCGCGCTGCAACGCAACCCTGCATTCGTCAAAAACTTCCTAACCATTGGCGACTGGACGGTCCGCATCTGGAGCGAGGACTGCAAGGAATCCTCCATCATCTGGACCAGGTGAGCCGTTGTTTCACAGGAGCCAACATACAAGACGCACCACGAGCCGCTGTACGCGCTGCAACGCAAAACTGCATTCGTCAAGAACTTCCTAACCATTGGCGACTAGACGGCCCGCATCTGGAGCGAGGACTGCAAGGAATCCTCCATCATCTGGACCAGGTGAGCTGTTGTTTCACAGGAGCCAACATACAAGACGCACCACGGGCCGGTGTTCGCGCTGCAACACAACCCTGCATTCGTCAAGAACTTCCTAACCATTGGCAACTGGACGGCCCGCATCTGGAGCGAGGACTGCAAGGAGTCCTCCATCATCTGGACCAGTTGAGCCATTGTTTCACTGGAGCCAACATACAAGACGCACCATGGATTGGTTTATGCACTGCAGCACTGCAACGTAACCCAGCATTCATCAAGATCATCCTGACTATTGGCGACTGGGTTGTGTGTATCTGGAGCGAGGACTGCAAGGAATCCTCCATCATCTGGACCAGTTGAGCCGTTGTTTCACAGGAGCCAACATACAAGACGCACCATGGATTGGTTTATGCACTGCAGCACTGCAACGTAACCCAGCATTCATCAAGATCATCCTGACTATTGGCGACTGGGTTGTGTGTATCTGGAGCGAGGACTGCAAGGAGTCCTCCATCATCTGGACCAGGTGAGCCGTTGTTTCACAGGAGCCAACATACAAGACGCACCATGGATTGGTTTATGCACTGCAGCACTGCAACGTAACCCAGCATTCATCAAGATCATCCTGACTATTGGCGACAGGGTTGTGTGTATCTGGAGCGAGGACTGCAAGGAATCCTCCATCATCTGGACCAGGTGAGCCGTTGTTTCACAGTAGCCAACATACAAGACGCACCATGGATTGGTTTATGCACTGCAGCACTGCAACGTAACCCATCATTCATCAAGATCATCCTGACTATTGGCGACTGGGTTGTGTGTATCTGGAGCGAGGACTGCAAGGAATCCTCCATCATCTGGACCAGGTGAGCCGTTGTTTCACAGGAGCCAACATACAAGACGCACCAAGGGCCGGTGTACGCGCTGCAACGCAACCATGCATTCATCAAGAACTTCCTAACCATTGGCGACTGGACGGCCCGCATCTGGAGCGAGGACTGCAAGGAATCCTCCATCATCTGGACCAGGTGAGCTGTTTTTTCACAGGAGCCAACATACAAGACGCACCATGGATTGGTTTATGCACTGCAGCACTGCAACGTAACCCAGCATTCATCAAGATCATCCTGACTATTGGCGACTGGGTTGTGTGTATCTGGAGCGAGGACTGCAAGGAATCCTCCATCATCTGGACCAGGTGAGCCGTTGTTTCACAGGAGCCAACATACAAGACGCACCATGGATTGGTTTATGCACTGCAGCACTGCAATGTAACCCAGCATTCATCAAGATCATCCTGACTATTGGCGACTGGGTTGTGTGTATCTGGAGCGAGGACTGCAAGGAGTCCTCCATCATCTGGACCAGGTGAGTCGTTGTTTCACAGGAACCAACATACAAGACGCACCACGGGCCGGTGTACGCGCTGCAATGCAACGCTGCATTCGTCAAGAACTTCCTAACCATTGGCAACTGGACGGCCCGCATCTGTGGCGAGGACTGCAAGGAATCCTCCATCATCTGGACCAGGTGAGCCGTTGTTTCACAGGAGCCAACATACAAGACGCACCATGGATTGGTTTATGCACTGCAGCACTGCAACGTAACCCAGCATTCATCAAGATCATCCTGACTATTGGCGACTGGGTTGTGTGTATCTGGAGCGAGGACTGCAAGGAATCCTCCATCATCTGGACCAGGTGAGCCGTTGTTTCACAGGAGCCAACATACAAGACGCACCATGGATTGGTTTATGCACTGCAGCACTGCAATGTAACCCAGCATTCATCAAGATCATCCTGACTATTGGCGACTGGGTTGTGTGTATCTGGAGCGAGGACTGCAAGGAGTCCTCCATCATCTGGACCAGGTGAGCCGTTGTTTCACAGGAGCCACCATGGGCCGGTGTACGCGCTGCAACACTGTAACGTAACCCAGCATTCATCAAGATCATCCTGACTATTGGCGACTGGACGGCCCGCATCTGGAGCGAGGACTGCAAGGAATCCTCCATCATCTGGACCAGGTAAGATGGCCCATCTATGCCTCACAGGGGAGGCGTTGTTGTTGTGACAAGCTGCTGGAGAAGGTAATGTGAGAAATTTAAACGCTTTAAGTAGAAAACTTCTGAAACAGCATAATATTGTTTCTTCTACAATGGAGAGGAATTTCTTGAGTAGATAGATCAATATTTGAACTCGGCCAATTTTATAGATTTGCTTGTCATTCTTATTGACTATTTACAAATTTTGTCAAGTATGTAATTTTCTTTTCACGCCAATACAACATTTGTGTGACTAAAGTGTGTCTATGTGACAATATAATCTACTTTAAATGATAAAAAGCGCAGTCATCTTGTATGAGATGTTAATTCAAAGCTGGTGGTGTGTGATGAGAAAGAACTGAAATTGAATGACGTTGGCTTTGCCATTGTACAGATGTCGAAACAATTGGATGAAAGGAAACGTGTCCAGGGAATTTACTGCAGAACTGAAATTTGTGAATCCACTGGCACTCAAGACAATTTCATCAATTCTAAAGCAATATGCTGTTTTCTCAACCAGCTTAAGAGAATGGTACTATCAACAGATTGAGAGAAGAGCTTGTTGTTTTCAAAATATCCACCTCCCTAATGGTGCTGACTGTCCGCAGCTACCATCGCTCCTTCCTCACGAGTGGCAGCTGGAGCCCTACCCGATACTCAGTGTTCTACACGACCCGCATGGACGGAACCGTGGACGCGTGGGACATCTTGCAGAACCAGCGGGAGGCTTGCCTCAGCGTCAAGGTCCGTGGGCAGCGAGCGTGGAGAATGTGGATGTCAAATGTGAACATTTGATTGGGAATGTTTAATACACACTAAAAGTGAAAGAATGAAAATTCACTCTTTCAGAGTGACTTTTTAACTCTTTGAAAGTAGGAAAACCGAGCCACTCTGAAAGAATGAATATTCACTCTTTAAAATAGTGAACTGGGGTCATTCTTTGAAAGAGTGAATATTTCCACTCAACGAAATAGTGATTTCCACTCAACGAAAGAAAGATTTCCACTCAACGAAAGAGTGATTTCCACTCAACGAAAGAGTGATTTCCACTCAACGAAAGAGTGATTTCCACTCAACGAAAGAATGATTTTCACTCAATTAAAGAATGAGTCTAACCTAACCTAACCTATCAAATGAAGTCTTCTCACAATTACTCAAAATAGGTACACATACAAAATAAACTTAGCTAGTTTATTTTGTGTTGTTCTTTGATAATGTTTTAGGCTACATTAACTTAGTTAAAATTTGTCCTTTATTTTGTTATTTATGTTAATATTATTCTATTAAAACCTACTGAACTGAACCTCGATGATAACCTACAAGACAAAGTGTAGAAAGGTAAGATGGCTTTGCCTTCATTATAAGTGATTCTCAGTCTTGTATACTACACAATATCCTGTTAATAATATAGTATGTTTGCATATAGAACTAAATTACTTCATCTAAACTTGTGCTTGCTAACTATTGAGGAAGGAAAGCTTCTGGAAAGAGACGCCGTGACGTAACACCGATGCCGAGGAGGAAGATTTTTTTGGAGGTGAATGCTTTCGATGATTGATTTCAGAGCTGACTTGAAGTTTTAGCCATAGCCATGCAAACACACAAAACTTTTCCCAATACTTAATATAAATAACGCATATAAAATTGTCCCGGACCCGTTAAAGATGGCGGTCTTCTGATTCTGTAAGGAAATCACTCTTTGATAGAGTGACAGAGAAACCATCTATTGAAAAGGTGAAAATACATTTATTTAAATAATGGATATTTTCACTCTTTAGAAAGAGTGGAGGTTTTCCGTTCTTTCACGAGTTACTTTTCATTCTTTTGGAATGAACACGCATTCACTCTGAACAAAGAATGACTTTTTCATTCTTTCTATTTTAGCGTGTAGTGAATGCGGATGTTAGGCGAATTTGATGCTTGGGTTGGAGTTGTGGACGTTTGGGTGGTGAGCGTGGATGTTTGGATGATGTATGTAGACGTTTGGGTGAAGTATGTGGACGTTTGGATGATGTATGTGGACGTTTGCTTGGGAATGCGTATGTTTTAACACATTCGCTGCTAATAATAAAATCATAAAACCTTCCCCAGGAGCTGAAAAATTTTATTGTACCAAAACATTCCTTTGTATGACATAATTAAGGAACAGAGGTCAAAAATGTTATCCGTTGTGTTTATACGTCATTTCCTGACGTCATGGCACAGTACTCTGCCATCAGCATACAGGTGAAAATAATGTACTAAAATTGAAAGAAGTATTTGTTTATTTGAGTAAAACACAATAAAGATAATAAAATTATGAATGAAAAACACAAAGGGGGGTTATTTAAAATGTTTTGAAATTAACTACCCTAATCCATCATCATTGTTTATCACTAAACATGGTATTTTTCGTAGCACGGCATAGGGCGTAGTCCGGGCTCCCCAGGGCACTGCGCACAAAAGTATAGTGTTCGTTTGGTTTTTGAGGTGCGCTAAACATAGTTACAAACTTTTCTGTCCACAACAAAGGCAAACTTCACACTGACAGGAATGGTGGCAATGAGCGCAGGCATGGCACTTTACTGTTCCCGCCGCTACAGCGCTGCGACGCGGGAACTGCTCAGCCCTAAGGTAAAGCCATACCTACCCCCCACGCTAACGTGGTATACAACTAACTCCGCCAGGAGCTAACCTCACAAAATACAAATGATGAGTGCATTGTAGCATGGCACAGTACTGTGCCATTAGCAGCAAATGTGTTAAGGGGATGTGAACAATTGAGCGGTGAATGAGATGTTTAGGTGGTAAATGTAAACGTTTATTTGGTTAATTAATGTGGATGTTTGGGTGGTGAATGTGGACATTTGGATGGTGAATTCAGACTATTTGGCAGAAAATGTGAATGTTTGGGTGGTATATTTAGACAAATGGGCATAAATTTTAATTGAAAGTGTAAACTTTAGATTGGTGAGTGCAGATGTTCGAGAGGATAGAATGCTGCTGTTAGGGTGCTGTATGTAGATGATTGAGTAAGGAATGCTATTTGATAAGGACACCAGACATGTGAGAACTGGGAAGCTAAAGGGCCAAGGCCTTTGTGAATCAAGTTTTTCAAAAATTGATTTTAAAATATTTATTGTTATTATTTTGTTTGCTGATTGTTTACAATTCTATGAACGAGGTTTGGGGTTAGGGAAAGAGAATTCTCATTTGAGGATTTAAGAGCAAACCTTTGTTGATTTTTAGAAACTGAATTTAAAAATTACAAAAATATTTTACCTCATAGGTCTTAAAGTGCTTTATGATCTTGTAAAAAGAGGTTTTTGGTTGTTCAAGAAAAAAATGTTTTTATTGGGTAAAAGTTATATGTTTGGATGTCTTAGATTTATTAACCATTGGTGATGATATATCTTTTATTTCGTTGTATTTCCAACACCACTTCTAACACATTGCCATACTGCAAAGGTGTGCGATGAGCCATTGAGATGTTTGCGGTGTCATGAGTACGGAGAATTGGTCGCAGTGGGTAACGACAGAGGCACTGCGTACTTGGTGGAATTCTCGGAGAATCTTGCAGTCTCGGCCAAGAATGACAAGTCACTACTCACAGCGGTTAGTATGTAATGCAACATACTGTTCACATTTTAGAATATTTTGACTCAACAGATATCCAATTATTAACCCTTTTAGTGTTAGTAAATATTTACGTTAGTTTTAAAATTATCGGTAATATATTATCTTTAGGGTATCAATCCTAAGGTATCAAAGAGGGTAAAGACGAGCATATAAGAATAAACCTCAGTAAAAAACTAACTTTGAACAAAAAATACTAGAAAACAATATTTTTGTGTTTCAATTGAATGGAATCACCGATATTTGAAAACAAAAACTAAGTCAACCAATATTCCCAGTTAATTCCGCTACAGTGATAGCATTGGCAAGCCGATATATCGTTCTCTAGCACTTTTCTCATAAAGGGCGAGGCTTAATATACCATTCCTTAGAACTAAAAGTGTTAAATCATAGAAATATAGCTACTTAAGGAAGAAAAGATGTAATTATTAAAAACATTACTCAAATACAGAACATGTAACGAGAGCTGAGCTTTCAATCTGTTATAATGTAATTTAATATACTTTCTAAACAATTGATATCTGACATATGACCATATTTGTGTGGCATTCATTCTACGATTATACTCATTTAAATGTGAATGGGGTTAAATGTGCGTTTACTTATTCTTTGTACGGGGTGTATGTGTTTGTTTGTATAAATTATTTTCTGTTAATTCATGCATGAATGCAACATATAATAGCTTCAGTGGTTTTACCACCGTATTTAGTCAGTTTATCTATGCTCAACAGCTGACAAATGAAGTAACATTGATCAAATGCTTATTGTTTTCCTTTTTTGTAAACAAATATATGCCATATGTTCTGTTTATAAACAAATCAGATCAAGTACTTTTAAAAACCCTGTCATGGGTTATAAAAATAATGGCTTAACACCGATTGCTTGAAATTTTCCATATATATTGAATTTCATTGTGAACAGTTCAGTGGTGTCTGAATCCATCGATGTAAAATATACCAGCATTCTTGTTGACATATAGATTATATTATACGTACTGATGTGCATGTTGGCAGATGTTTGAGAGGGAGAGCCGACGGGAGAAGATCATCGAGGGCAAGATGCGTGAGATCCGGCTGCGCGTGCGGACACGGCAGAGCGAGGCCCACAGCGCGGGGTCACGCGACAGCCGACCCTCCGTGACCCACCCCTCCGCGGCGGACCTGCTCATGCAAGCCGCCGAGGAGGAGTTCTTCCAGACCATCGAGGAGGTAATCAATCAATCAAAATAGCTAGGGGTGGCACAATCCTACTCAAACTCCAGTCAAGTAGTTGCAAATACTCGAGATTCAAGTTGAGTATCGGTCGTCACTCCCACCACCACCAACAAGACGATATCTTAACGACCCCCTTAATGAAGATGGCAAGTTACAAAACTATGTTGAAGTCCTTTAAAACTGTTCTAATATAAAAGATTTGTATGGGGAAAGCAAGCAACGTGGCAAAGAGACTTATAATGTAATTTTTTCACTCATAATGTTATGCTAATTAGTTCTCAGTCACAACGTTTTTACAATATAAATTTAAGTACAGTAGAACCTCGGTAGTTCGACTCTCGATAGTTCGACACTCCTTATAGTTCGACAGTGTCCATGACAACTTAACATGTTAATAACAACCGATAGTGACCATGTCCGAGACTGACAAAGATAAAAATGTAAATAAAGTAGTGAAAAATTTGAATGTTTGTTATGTTAAAGTTAAATTAAGTTATGGTTTCATTAAAATTTAGTGTTTCCTAAATTAAAATCAGTATTTTCATACTCCCAGGGTTGAAATTCCCCATATACTCCCTATAGTTCGACATTTCGATAGTTCGACACCCTCTAAGTCCACAAAGTGTCGAACTATCGAGGTTCTACTGTATCATCAATTTTTTCTGTTTTCAGGAGGAAGCCAAAGCAATGGGGAAAGAACCAGAAGTGCCGAGTTCTGTCGCTGAAGAAGAGGAAGGGAAGGAAGGTTAAACCGCCCCTTCTACATTAGTAGCCCCTCCTCTTGTTATTTGTTTTGTAATTATCATAATATATATAAATATATGTTGAAGTTAAGGTTTGATTATTATTATTTTCCTTGAACTCCTCGGTAAGTAATCTATACAGCTTTACGTGTACAGTAACTGCTGACTCAGGTGTACAAATTCTAAAATGTTTTTTGTTTGGTGGGAGTTTGAAATTTGGTGAGCTCACAGCTTATCTTATAATTATGATTTTAACTGTTGTGATAATGTTTGAGCTTGTTGTTTGTCAGGATGGAAATAAAAAAACAAGCTCAAAAATAAAATAAATTCTTAAAATTGAACTAGTAACAGTATTGTAAAAGGATTTCCATAATTTTTGTGAATAATTTTTTATTACTATACAGCTAAAATAATTATCAATGAATAAAATAATTCACTATTTACTAGTATATACTAATTTATAAAACTATTCCCCGGTCACTAGTTTTATATGCCTGTCAAGTGTGGTGCCTATCAATTTCATCAACAAAACTTTTAAAAATACAGATCTTTCAAAACAAGTATTGGAAATTTCAGATAATTCACCAAGGTTTGTTCCACACAGATCCATTGAGAACTTGAAATAAAATCAATATATAGCTAATTTTTTTTTTTTAATCTAGATTTAAATTCTCATATCACCTAAGAAGTTCCAGGAGCACAACCTGTTAAATTAGATTACCACTTCAAAATAGAAGACTACAATACTCTTTTAAGATTTGTTATCTTACATTCCAAATCATTCATGATTTTTTTTTCAATCACCTAGGACTAGAATGAATCTAAAATCTTCAATTTTATTACTTAGAAGAATATTTTTCAATGTATTTTAGTTACAGTGTGTTTCTAATTCAGAGCGAACCCACCATGTTAATTTTCTGTTAAATATTTGTGTCTTTTACCCTTTCTGAGAATAACACTCTGTTATAAAATAAATAACTAGAAGCGTTCAATATAAGATGAACTACATCTTTGACAATTAACTTCTTTTGTTCAAGAAATCTAGAATGAGAAGGAGGTAGGTGACATCAACAAAAACAATAACAAAATCGATGACATGAAAGGTGCAGCACTTAAAAATATTAAAAGCAAACCACTCATGTCAAGATAAACAACATGACGTCAAAGGTGCAGGACCACTTCAATCAGCTGTTCGCGTCATCTACCTCGGTTTGTTCTAGATACATTGCTTTTGTTCCTAGTATGTTTGGTTTGTCCTGTCAATCAAGAATTATCTTGGTTTATCATCAAAACATATGCATTTTGTTTATAACTGACCATAATGCTTTATTTATCCAGCTTCCAGACTGCAATACAAAAAATAGCCATAACTTGTTTTCCCATACAATACACGAATGTTTCCAATAAAAAATTTTTCTCTTTTTCTCAAAATAGATTAAGTGCTGGCATCGAATGTTTGGATTGGGGGGGGGGGGCAGCAAATGAAACCTAAAGAAATAATTTATAAAGAATTTTTACTTCTATTTAAAACAGTCATGAATGAGATTAAAAAAAAAATACAAAAAAACACACGAGCATCATGCTCGTAATAAAAATTGGTTCACAAAAGGAATAAAGATTTCTTCAATAAATAAGAGAAGGTTACATTGTCTTTTAAAAATTAGCACTGATAATGATTTTTTAGATTATATAAAAAAGTGTTAAAGGGGTTTTAAAGAAGTAGTAGCAAGAGCTAAGAAAATGTTTAATAATGATTATATATTTGTCAATTCAAAAAATAAATAAGACCGTGACTTATCTACACTTATGTAATACGCTAAGGGTTTTTTTGTCTTGAGAACTCCTCCTACAGTTTTCAACTGATTTTCAAGTTTTTGGTGTTGTCGGATAGGGCTTGGTCTGTAGTTGTTTCCGCCAAAAACTGATGAGAATCGGACTGAAAATAAATGCACTATTTACCATTGAAATCTCTGAATTTCCCATTTAAATAACATTGGGATTAAATCAAGCATTTTAAACATCTGTTAATAATCAGCTGTAAATACATGTAATTTTGGTAATTAAAGAGGTTCACAATATTGGATTGGTCCGACGTCATTGATTTAGAGATAAAAAAAAACATTTGTATTGTATAAAAATAAATTGCTCGATTTCGAGCAACACGTTTACTAGTAAATAAATAAATAAGACAAAGGCTGATTTATCTTGTGACATTCATTGAAAAGGATAACCCTTTTCCCCTTGTAAATTCAATTTCCCACTTTGCTGTACTCCTGCTCTCTTGAACAATATAGATTTCGATAAATGTCAAATTCAATATTTTTATTTTTAGTACACTACCTATATAGTAACAAAATAACAAATGCATTAAAAATAAAAAAACATGCCAAAATTAATGTAAGCCTCTCATCAAAATCAAAACTTAAGAATACTTTAGGAAATTCGAAGAATTAATTAAAAGAAGAGCAAAGATCAGGAATCTATAAAACAACATGTGAAAACTGTGATAAGTTGTACGTAGGGCAAACAAAAAGAAAACTTGAAACTCAATTAAAAGAACATATCAGCCACGTCAAATACAACAGGCCTGAAAGATCTGCAATGGCAAAAAGCATGCTAATGAAACTGGACACAGTTTTTCAAAAATAAATTTAATAAAAGAAATAAATAATAATTACCAATATTTGGATAACTATGAAACCCTTGAAATGAACAAAAGAAAACATCAACTTGTGAACAACGAACCAGGACCAATTAATTCAAAATTTGCCGTTCATAACATTCTTTAAATATATGGCATAACCTATATAACATTTTTTATAGTATTAATTTTAACTATAATATTTTGAATATAATTTAAAATTATATAAATAACCATGTAATTCATAAGTTTTAGCAGAGTTAAAAATGTAAATTTACTTATTGAATCAGTTGTGGTCTGATGTTTTCATTGAAAACGAAAGGCCTCACGCCAATAAAAATTTAATATTATTAGAAATCTGAAGACTTTATTTTAAAACTTATTTAAGATAGGCCTATTTGTGTTTGTCTGTTATACTATCAACAGCTGTTTTATTTTTAAATTCAATATAAATTATTCCCCATGTTAATCTTATGGACAAAACCGAACGGGTTCCCGTGCCCTTCAGAATAAAAAAAATATTAAAAAATCTTATTACAAAACTACGAACTAAGACGAATCTTTTGACACATCAACCGTTGAAATTGGTCCAGAAACAAGTGAGGAGTAGTGTTTACAAAAAACTGCTTCACGTATTATTTATATATATAGATTCTGAGTAATGGGGATTTTAGTTTAAAAAGTGGGAAATATTACAGTTGGTTCCAGGATCAGCTGTAACAGACAAAAAGTAACAAAATAAATAAACAAACGGCTGTCCTGTCAATTTGTCAGTTGCAATGCAAGTTGCAAAAACAAGCTAGCAAAGCAAAATCAAAACAAACAATCTAAAGTGAAGTAGATTTAATAATACTGAAACTTGATAGTAAAAATGGCTGACGCTAATGGTAGGGCAATACTGGAACTTTTGAAGAAACCTGGTAATGATGTTTGTGCTGACTGTAACAGCAAAAGTAAGTGTTACAATCACCCATAATTTCCTAATTTTCTCCTTAGAGATAACTTAAAAGATTGTCATTCTCAGTAGTAACATATTAACCTTTATGGGCAATTGTCACTATGCTGTCAGGGTAGAAAACTTATCTGTGCTGTCTTGGGAGGAGAAAATGTTGTTAGGCCTAGACCAATACAGTAGGCCTATTTGTTTTATGACTATTTTTGCAACTCTTTTAGTAGCTTCTGATTGTTCTAATGATTGTTTTGAACACTTTTAAAGTTACTTTCAAGGCCCAGGCATTGAACTTAAATTAGAAGTAGGCATGGACTTTGTGTACAAGCTTAGTTTTGTTAATCAATAATAAAAGATTTAACCTGAGACTGTAATGATATGGTTATGGTACGGTACTAAATGTCTGGGTTTTAATAGTCTCTCCAGTTTCTGGTCTGTGGTTTGAAGACTTTTGGAAAGTTGTAAATTTGGTATCAAAACACACTAACACATTGACACAGCTACGATGATTTTGCAAACCCCTACCCAGACCCTGAAATGTATAATGTCATACACAACAGCAACAAATGTTGCTGTCAGGATGACATTAAAGACCCGTTTGGCAACAAATAATGTTGCTGCGTAGCCGGTTTCCAAGTGTTTTTTTATTTTTTATTTTTATTTTATTTTGGGTGTTTCTACACCAGTGGCATTTTTTAACGTTTTGACGGGGAACGGTCCAAACCCCAGTCTTGTTACTATCTAACATCGACCAGTTGCTAGAAAGCATCATTAATTAATAGCCCAATGACAAATGGCAACTGGGTCCGGAATCGAACCTTTAAAAAGCTACTAACTTTTCACAGCATCGAACCGGCAACCTTTGGATTCAAAGGCGAGCACTATGACCACTCAACTACCCAGCCAGTTTTTAATTTTTAAACAGTTTTAAACAGTTGTTAAGCAGTAGACGACTGTATAGATGTTATAATTGCAAGCAATGTGCAGTAAACCAAATGTTGAACATTTAATTTTATTCAATTTCGTCCTAGTAGCGTTAAAGTAAATCTAGCCTAATGTTGGAACCAAAAAGTAGGCTACAATATGCAAAGTTGTGTTACCTATCCTGCAGACAGTTTATCTGTAGAAAAACGCTTAGGCCTACTTGCTGTGCTCGCTCGTGCATTAGGGCTAACTACAAAGTGTTTCTAATATTGTCATCTGTCTCTAATAACTTTTGGGCTACACAAGTGTGAAATAAGAATATGATTACAGTTTCCCCTCCCTCACTCCTCATCAATATTTATCATTCAAATAAGCAAATTTTATAGGGTAGTTGAAATATAAACTACACTACGGGATACAAGTCAAAATCTGCAAATATTTAATTATTTAGTTTGGTTTGGTTTAGTTATTTAATTTATTATTGATGATAAATAAAAAACTTCATCTGAAGAAAGTGTAAAATATTGACTTGACTGTTTTCAGTTGTACTTAGTTGTTGAACTAAGTGATCTTAGACTCTTCACAAACGATTCCAAATTCATTAGGTTTTAAATCGTTTAAATCATCAATTTAAACAAATATAACATGCCTGTTTTAATGCTGAGTGGATATGCAAATAAGAACTTTACACTTTAAAACACTGAGTAATAAACCAACAGCTGTTATTCCTGCTGAAATAATAATGTAAACTAGTATGACAGTTGATATAGTAGGCCTAACCTTGCTGGCTGAGGTAGGGCAGCTGAATAGTTATTGGTTATAACCAATTAGTGCTCGGTTTTGCACTATAGTGCTCGCCTTTGAATCCAAAAGTTGTCAGTTCGATCCTGAGGAGAGTTAGTAGGCCTAGCTTTTTAAAGGATCGATTTCTGACTCAGTTGCTATTTGTCATTGGGCTGTTAATTAATGATGCTTTCTAACAACTGGTCGAATATGTTAGATAGTGACAAGACCGGGGATTGTTCCCCATCAAAACGCAAAAAAATGCCACTTGTGTAGATAAACACAATAAATAAATAAATGACTAAAGCCAGCTGTTTATTGGAATATAACATTAAATAAATGTATAAAACTAATTATATGGTCTCATTTGACTTCATTTTGGAATATTTCACGTCTGATGGGGATTAGCCGTAGAGGAAACTGAGAGGCAAGCGCATCAGAAGTTACCTAAAGGAACCTAACCTGAAATTTTTGTATCTTAACATGTCGTAGTTTAGCTGTACAGTGACTGACACACAGACAAGAGATTATCTTTATCCATACTTATTTTATTATAAATAGGTTACGTCCTCCGTCTTCAGCGTCAGTAAAATTGATTGAAAGCTGAATTTATTGAAGCTGAAGACGGAGGTAGGCCTAGTTAACCTATTTATAATTGTCTTTATTAGCTTCGGAGACTCAACAACTTGAATAATCTATTAATAGGCAAGCATGTTTCTTTTCCTCTTTTTTTTCTCAGCTAGTAAGCATCGTAGAAGAAAACTGCGCTTACTGTTGGAAAGGTATTGTCCTGTAGATGAGTAGAATCGCATTTTAATTTGCGTTGGCCCACAGGGCTGTAGACGCCCTACAAGCATTTAAAGTTTCAATGATAATCTTACGGAAGATTGAATCATTACCAGGTGGCGATCTCTAGTCGGTACTTATTTCATGTGCTAAGAGGTTTTTTTTGTGATTAGAATTGCTCCTACATTTTTCAACAGATTTTCATGTTATTGGTGTCGTTGGAAAGTTCTTGGTCTTTAGTTGATTCCGCCAAAAACTAATGAGAATTGGATTTAGATTTAAAGCACTATCCATCATTGAAATTTGAAAATTTCCGATTATAGCAACATTGGGATTGGGTTGAGCATCTATAGGAAAGTATGATTCTTTTTCTCCTTTATTCTCAGCTTTGTGCATCATAGGAGAAATCCGAGCATACCATTAGAAAGGAGTTTCCTGTGGGTGGGTAGAAACCAATTACAATTCACATATTTACAATTCGCCTTGCCCTACAGGCTTTCAAGGTTTCAATGTTAATCTTATGTAAGAAGTTTTATTGATTGAATCATTGTAGGCCTATGTATAGCAAATGTTAGGAAACAGGAAAAATTGATGTTTTAGTGATAATTTTTTTCAACTATTTGGGTTTAAATCAGTTGGAATTTTTGTTGAGTTTCAACTAGTGGGAATGAACATTTACATTCTTATGACCACTCGTTATTTTTCCCAACGTTGTCTGTGCAGACCCAGAGTGGGCGTCGTACAACCTGGGTATCTTCATCTGCTCGCGCTGCTCGGCCATCCACCGCGGCCTGGGCGCCCATGTCTCCAAGGTGAAACACGTCAAGCTGGATCGCTGGGAGGACAGCCAGCTGGAGCGCATGCGCCAGGTCGGCAACACTGCCGCCAAGATGAAGTACGAGTCCAGGGTCCCGGCGTGCTACCGGCGGCCGGTCGAGGGCGACCCTCAGTAAGTGGATCTGGAATGTATGCCTAGCTACTTTGGTGGAATTGCATGTCTCAGGTAGGCCTAATTCTATTTATTGTTGCGTTACTTCAGGAAAGCCTTTTGATTCTGCAAAAATTGTATGATAAGGTTCAGTAGGCCTACCTAATGTGAATTGCATCTATCAATAAAAGGTCGCAGCGTCTAAAAGAGAAGATTTTGCTTTAATATTAAGTGATACAAATATTTATACCACTTCTGGTTGAGCCAGAAACCTGAAATGTCAAACATGTACATGTTCTTGCATTACATTTTTCAGTTGAAAATGTAATGAATACAACAAAAAAAGATTCAGGACGCTAGTCGTTTTGGTAACGATTCTAAAAGTGTTTTTATAAACTCATGCAATTAGGGGTCCAGGGGGCTTTAAAGGGGGGCAGTGGGAAATGCCACCAGGGAATTTTTGGGGACTTTTGGGGTTTTGACCCCTTAGGTAGGTAAGAATGGTATAGGTTTCAGACTGTTACAAATTAGTTCTGAAGTTGGCCCGTTTTTGACCTTCATTGACTGGGCTATATCTACTGTACAATTGATGAAAGTGGTTCATTTTTCATGAATTAAATGTTATTTTACAAGTATTTATATTTATGGGAAAATAATTAGTTTGAGATTATTAACCATAAACTAAACATTTTGTAGCCTACTGAAGAAACTAATGAAAAGTGTTTTTTTTTTATCTGAAAATTAATTTAAATCCCAATTTTTAAATCATACAATGTTTACTTATCGGAACTATAAGCCTACTAATTATTAAATTCAAGAGTCTACAGACTGAAAGAGGAGAGTTTACCTTTGCATAAGCTGTAGGTATTAATGACAACGAATTATAGGTATTATAAGGCTCGCAACATTTTAAAATGGGAATAGTTTTAATTTGATATTTTGAACAGACCTTTATTAGAAGAATGGATTTGTGCCAAGTATCGGAGAGAAGAGTTCAGCAGGGTTGAACTCCCGAGCTTCATGTCTGGTAACCTTGAGGGCTTCTTGATGAAGCGGGGAAAAGAAGATGATCGGTGCCACCCTCGAAAGTTCGTCCTCAACGATGACTCGTTATGCTACTATGTCAAAGAGGTAAACATATTTCTCAACCGTCAAGAATAAAGTTAAGTTTTGCAGCTTTAAATAGGACAATTAGTCTATAGTACGAAGGCTATTCAGAAAGTAAGGAACGTTTCCGTCTTACGCCGCTAGGCGCTCGCGTATCGCCTATATTATGGTATGAGAGCGTTCGGGGACTCAATGGCTATCCAGCCGTGACACTAGGAGCATCGTCGCGCTGCCCGTTTTCTTTATCTTTAAATTCAAAATAGCCGCTCCCATTTAATTTCCCGCCAGTTGCGAAGTGCGATCGGTAACACGGTTTTTGTTGGCAAAAACTTTAAAACCGATAAAGATTTATCGAAAAGTGTGCGAGGTGTATGGGAACAATGTCTTGAATGAAAGTTCTGTGCGTAAGCTGTGTATTCAGTTTACAAATGACCAAGCCATTGTTCTTGATGAGCAGATGAGTAAAGACCGAGCATTGTGACTGACGAACTGGTCACTAATGTTGACGAGAAGATACGTGTAAACGGTCGCTTCACCATAACGGAGCTTTCGTTATTTTTTTTCTCAAGTTTCACGGACTTTACTGTGTTGAAATTAAAAGAATAAACATCGATAAATCCTTATCGGTTTTATGGTTTTTGCCAACAAAAACCGTGTTACCGATCGCACTTCGCAACTGGCAGGAAATTAAATGGGAGCAGCCATTTTGAATTTAAAAATAAAGAAAACGGGCAGCCCGACGATGCTCCTAGTGTCACGGCTGGATAGCCCTTGAGTGCTCGAATGCTCTCATACCATAATATAGGCGATAAGTGCGCGCCTAGTGGCGTAAGAAGGAAACATTCCTTACTTTCTGAATAGCCCTCGTAACAAATGAGAAATGAAAGGGTTAATCAATTTATTTATGAACAAAACTTTTATAGTATTTAATTTTTACTACATTAAAACCATTGAAATTTTAAATTATAACAATTAATTACTGTAAAAAACATTAGAGTTGAGGGAAGAATTAAAGGAAGAAAATTGTCTAAAATTCAAAGGTTTTGGAGGTATTAAGTTTGCTCTGCCTCTAGGATCTTTGTTGAAACTTAGGTTATTCACCTGTGGTTAAATAACCTGAGGGTAACAAATTAAAATTTGGTTGAGGGATTTGTCATTATAGATTTTTTAAATATTTTGTTTTTAATTTGTCATGAGTAAAAATTTGAATATATCATTTTGTTGGTTTCAAAAGTCTATCAATTTTATCGTGGAACTTAACCCTTTCACAAGTATGGGCGTTTCTGAATATCCTAATCTTCTGTGCATAGAGGAGTAGCCAATTATAACTTTCAAGTGGCTCAAAAGAGTACAAAAAATATGTATTGTTTTTGCAAAGTTTTTTTTTATGTAAGTTTATATCTTAAAACAGTAAAAAAACAGTCTCAAACGTAAATTTTGTGCAATATTTTTTTCCCGGATTTTATTGTTTAGATAGTCAATGTTTGTAATTTCAATGTTTCTATTAATTTTTTACATTAGAAATGTAAACTACTACTATACACAAAAGCACTGTAAGAAAACTTATAATTGTAAAGACAGCTGATAAGTGTCAAGTTACAACGCTCGGGCATCAGGTGGCTTTTCAAAGGACTAATCGGCCACGACCTAACGTCTATTTGAAGATGTGTCCTCTTCTCATAATAATTCAATGAATTCCAACTTATCCATAGGTTGAATAGGTCCATAGAGTTATTTTTTATTTTAAACTTGTTGCAAAATTGTTCTTATCTAATTTGTATTAAACAATTGCTTAGGGGTCCGCAGTACAAAAATTTTCAGGTCGGTACAGTTCGGTATGGTACAATTTTCGTGTACCTCGGTACTCGGTTCAAAATCGGTACAGTACAGTTTGCGTTATCATATAGGCCTAGCGGTATTGATATCGATGGGTAACACTTCAAACACCTAACTATCTTATTTATTTACTATATTTTGCTAAGTTACAACTTTATCATAATCACTTAAGTTTAAGTCCTTTTACTTCACACCTGTGCATTATGCTGGTGACATCAGTAGAAATGAACATGAAGTGAAGCAGCAGATGCCATCATTGGAGCGGTATCGCCAGTGTTAGATTCACTCATGATTGCAATTATTATTTATTTACAACTAAACTATCTGTGTTTCACATTTTATTAAATTCAAAACCTAAACTTATTTCATAAAACTTCCTGGGCAACTATCATTAGACAAAGACGCGGTGTATTAGAAGGCTAGTAGGCCTGACTTCAGACAGAGCAAGCGTAATAACAAATCCAACTAGAATAGGCAAAGTACAACAAGAAAGTCAGTGCCACAGAATACGTTCATACAACATCTAAACCTCTGGAAGGATGAAGGAACATATATAACAATATATAATATACTGTAGTTATTTTGAAAACATTGTCCATATTTTAAAAGCCAAGATCTGGTGTTGGCTAAACAAATTGAAAAATTTAGAATGTTTCTAGTTTTTTTCTGATAGATATCAATTCATATGAACAAACAGCTTTTGGATGGTCTTACTCTTCGCGAAAAGCGAAGTGTTTTATTTCCTGAATGCATTCAGCTAATCAAGGTCACTTTAGAGGTTATGACATATTTTTTCAATCGGTAGTCGATATAGTTCTCGTCACTTCTTATCAAACAACTGTCCTTTCTGACGCTAGCGTCTCTTGCGGCGGGCATTCATATCACTATAGTTTGTTGTAGTTGTCACCGAATAAGAGCTAATGTACTTGATCAGCTGCTTTGAACGCTGTTGCCAACGAGAATACGATTGTCTAAATGGCGTTGGACTGCAAATTTTAAACTGTATTCCTATACATGGACTCAACAGTAGGCGAACGCTACATTGTTAGTTAACTTGTAATCTTGTTGCTGAGTGATGATGTCAAGCCATTGTATTTATGAAATAATCCATGAAAGCAAAGAGATAACAACTAAATATTAAATACTGTAATTCAGTTTTTCTAAAGCCAAATATAAGTAGTAGCCATTAATATTTTTGACATTTGTAATCTGTACCTAACCGGATTTGTACCGATGCCTTTAATCGTACCCAACTGATGCCGGTTTCGCCTTGTAGTACCTGTACCGAATTTTCGGTACCCTGCAGAACCCTACAATTGCTAAACAAATTTTCATCCCCAAAAATATTCCAGAACATCTTTTCCATTTTGTGATCGTTTGATTCTGAACGTTCCAGAATGTCCATACTCATACTTCCGTAAAAATACTTTATCATCAATGGATTAATTATATCTTCTTGTAAGTTGTGGAAATCCACACTTACGTTGAAACGGTTTGGAAGAGTACACTTCACTTTGGTGTATATTTATTTAATACCAGGTCTAACAAATTCTTTTACTGACTAGAACAAGGAGCCGAAGGCGGTGATCCGGCTGAGTGAGCTGAACGTGGCGTTTATCCCGCACAAGTGGCCGCACCGCAACAGCCTGCAGCTGACATGGCTGCGCGACGGCACGACGCGACACGTGTTCGTCCACCATGACGACCCACAGACGATCGTGACGTGGTACCACGCGATACGCTGCGCCAAGCTGAGGCGGCTCCAGGTCGCGTATCCGGGTGCTCACGAGGACGAGGTAAGTTGATTACGTTATGTTTTAGGTTAGGTTAGGATATGTTTTTAGGTAAGGTTGCTCTGTTGGGTAAGGTTGCCCTGCATACTGGTTTCCCATGTTAGTCTTATGGAAAAGTGAAACTCCTTTATTTATGGACAAATATATAGATGAAACTTAGTGTATGGTTTCATTTGGTCAAAATAAATTTTTTGACCTTTCTCTGTTAGATTAAGGGTGTTTGGTAAAAAAATAACTCAAAAATTTTATTTTTACCAAATTGGGTAAAACATTTAAAATTAAAACAAATGGCTTATAAATGATTTTGAAAAAAATGTGGGAGTTATGGGCTATGAAAGTGAACACTTTTTGAAATGTTGGTACAACAGTTTTTGGGCAAAATAGTAACCCGATAGTCATAAAACTTTGCAGTTACATGTTTAGAAAATGAAAAAAAATTATATTTTTCTACAGACTAAAAGCACAAATTATCGGTTTGTCATTTTGAATTTTTATATGTACATACCAAATAAAAATAATAAAATTTTTTGAATTTTTTCAATGATTTTTGTGTAAAATTTTATGCTGAATCACAATCAATACCCCCAAAAATTGAAAAAAAAATATTTATGGCCCAAATCAAAAAAAGAAAGAAAATTTTCCATTAAAATAAATGCAAGTGTATGGGAAAACCTTGTGTCCATATTCTTTTGAGTGGAAAGTTTAAGGAAAATATTTGGTAAGTCCACGAGATTTAAGTTCAAGATGGTGTAACAGTTAGGCTTTAAACCTAAATATATGATTAAAATTGGTTAAAGTTAAATTATTTTTATTACCTTATTTAAATTAAAAAAAAAAAAAAACTTGCTGGTCGCGAACATTTTTTTTTTGCAAAATGTATAGGTTTTGTTGTAATGATATTTTAAACTATATTCAATTTTAATTTTATTTTAAACACCAATAAATGATATAATTTGTCATGAGTAGTTCGAGTAAGAGTCTGCATGTTACTTTTCAGCTGGTAGGCCTGTTGACCCAAGACTTCATCAAGGAAGGTTGGCTGTGGAAGACTGGACCCAGAAGTACAGATTCATACAAGAAACGGTGGTTTACTCTGGATGACCGCAAACTCATGTACCATGAAGACCCTCTGGTAAGAAAAATATTGAGAAATATACACTGTTTCACATATCTACTAACTCATTGGTATATCAGTATTTTACTTAAATTATTAATAAATATGTATATGAGTAGGTAGCTTTCAACACGTGTTTTGTCACAATAATCCAACTTTTCATGAATAACAAAAAACTTATATTATGAGGTATAATTTCCCAGCAGAAACAAATTATACCTTGATAACCTTATAAAAACTAAAAACCCATATTCGATCAATTATCAAGAGTATTTCAAGGGTTTCCCCTTAACCGGGAATCCAGCAAACCGGGGATTAGCCGGGAATTTCTATGTAAAACGATGAAACCATCTTCTAAACATACATAGTTGGTAGGTATTTAGGCCACGGCCACACATGGCGACTTAGTCGCCACGACACAAACGCCGAAAAAGTGTGATACATTGAATCAAATGAAGGCGGCCACACAAGGCGACCCCGCGACGTGCAATGTATCACATTTGTTTCTTTGTCGCGGCGTTTGTGTCGCGGCGACTAAGTCGCCATGTGTGGCCATGGCCTTAATGATTTGAAAAATTCTTGATTTTTCTTGATCTCTAAACCTGGATTAGAGATAAATATGAACAAAAATAATAACAAATGATGTAACTTAAATCTATTTACATAAAAACTTAAAAAAGTATAATGTCTTTAATGTATTATGTTATCGGTTTTACAGTAACAAATAATTGAAAATATATAACAATTCTGATTTACCTTATTGTTTTTATATCAACATGAAGATAAACAGAATTGAATGAAAATAAATTAATCAATCAAAAAATAATAGATATAAAAAATAATGGATATCTTTGTTCATTTTATATATTTTTTATATGAATAGTGTCACTTTTTCACAGTATTTTAACCTAAATTTGGTTCATTATATTTAATCCCTATGTAATACCTGTAGACAATCTTTTACTACGGTAAAGTGAATGAGTTTTGTTTTTTATGATGTCATAAAAGACATCTTGTCTTCAGACAAGTTGTTTTCCGTTAATATTATCATAATGATGTCGTGTTTTGTGACATTATCCTCTAAATTAAACCAAGATTTAAAATATACAATTTTTTAATTTGCATAAGTTAAACAAATTATTTTGAGAAATTATAAGTTTCCCACTAAACATCCCAGTGTGACTCACCTACCTGGTGGGCGTCTGTATGTGTGTGAGTGTGTGCGAAAATTCAATATTTTGTTTTTAATTCTGAAAAACAAATATTTATTGTTTTTAATTATTCTGAATTGAGTGGAACATCAATGATATTTGTCTGACGTTCCATCAAAAAGTTATGTAGAAGAGAGTTATTCCCGTTATGTGGTTTTTAATGTCACTTTGGATTATTAACAGTATTGTACCGTTTTATATTTTTATAATATTAGAGCCAGGTAGTATTGAGATTGAAAATGACAGGATACGTCTTGTGTATTTCTCATACTAAATAATTACGACTTCAACAACAGTTGAAAACTGTTGGCATGTGGCTATGTTTTGCAAGGGCATCACAATTAAAATGACTCGGTGGTATGTCTAACCAAACTGCTGAGCAAGGAGGTCTTATTGACTCAACAACAATTTATCTATTCGAGGAAACCAATTCCTCTACTTTCTGCCCATTTAATTTATCTTCTAGTGTTATGTTTTATAGAGGTTTCACTGTCGCATTCATAAAATTTAATGTTAACATGTTTTGGTTTAAAATTTTTTATAAACTACTTTTGGGTTAAAATATAAATAACCTGTTCTTTTTTATTTCGTTTCCCCTCATTTCACTTTCTATATACTGTATTTCCTATTTATGAAGGTATCGTTCAGGCCATTTTGAATTAACGGATGAATAAAAATTATCATTAATAGAAGTTGACTATTATTCACTATGTGTGAAAATTTTGATAGTTTTTTAGCCTTTGCGGCTATTATAATTATGTATTTAAAGACTGTGAGTTTGCATACATATTCAAAATGACAAAAAAGCAAATAGGCCTACTTGATTCATTGTTTTAATAATCATCATTAAATTTCCTCTTTACTTTGAGTGCCATAAATGAACTGATCAATATTTTTTTATGCTGTTTAAATTTTGCCCACCTAAATTCTTTTACTTTTTCACTTTGGAAATGGAATAAAAAACTATGGTCAATATGTCTGCACCAATTGTTGAAATGCAGATAAACATTGTTGGTGTCTTTTCTTGGACTCTCAGAACATTACTTGAGCGATCTATGATCATAAAAACCCAACAACCGTTGCCAGTTAAACAGTTTGACTATTCAATTTGCAATCCACCCGGTTATCACTTAAGTTATGTCACGAGAGCAAGTAGTTAATAACAAATATGTCCCCCAAAGTAGCAACAAATATGGTTCGAGTCTATAGGGATAGTTACGTTATCCAATCACCCAGATTCCAGTGAATTGTTTCTCTAAACCATGCTGCGTCCGTGGCTTTGACTATTTTCAATAATAGAGAAAACCCACCGAGCTTTCGCGCAAGCGCATCGCATCCAATTCTTGTTCGCCTGAGCCATGGTCATTCAACCTGGTGGCGACGCTCTTTATGCACCTGTTAATTGTTTGCATTGGAGGTTTTATTTTGTTTAGCCCAACGTTTTGAAATATACTAACTTGTAAAAATAAATATTTTCAAGTGTATCTTTTATTTACAACTTATTTATTTGTTTTATCTGTTAAAAGTGAAAAATTTTCCCCATTTTTGCTTTAATTATTTTCGGTTAGTTCCACTAGGAAGATAATAAAAATAATAATGAACCTGTCAGTCAAATTAAAAGGTACTGTAGTATTTTGCAGTGGTAGTATTTTGGAACGAGCGCCAGGACGTCATAAGTAGTAATTTGTTTATTTGTGGTTATTATTGTATTATATTTAGACATTTTATGCAAGACTACAACACATCTCTTATATTAATACATGAGGGCTGTTTTTTGTGAACAAAACTCCTCCGTTATTTCTGGACCGTTTTTAACGTTTAAGGTGTCAAAAAAATTGTCTCAGTTTGTAGTTTTGCATAAAGGTTTTAGATTTTTGATATTTTAATTCTGAAGCCCACGGGAAGCCCTTAAAGTTCGTTTTTTTGTCCATAAGATTAACATAGGGAACAATTTTTATTGAATTGCAAAATAAAACAGCTGCTGATTGTAAAATAAAACAAACACATGTTATAAAAACTAACTGAATAGAAAGAAGTAATTGGACTACTCTGGTACTGAATATCAACACAATTTCCTACTTTAAAATTCGAAGTGTCTATTGTGTGGAACAAATTGTGTGTTTTACCTTTTTCCTCAAAGTGGTAGACTTTATTGCTTGAACATTGTATTTATGTATATTTGGGCACAAAAATAAGTTTAGTAACCAAACCCCAGAAAATTAATTTTCCTGTACAAAAACAGGTTTGGAAATTGAAATTTTTGAAATTCTTTTGGGTTGTCAGATATTGAAACAACAACGAAAGTTAACAAAAATTAAAATAGAACACTAACTGTTTGCGCATGGGTTTTCACACTTCTGTGGTCTAGGAAAAGGAATAGTTGACTGTTGGTGTAAATTTAATAACCGGTTTACTGTGATACTATAACAAATTTAATGCAGTATGCTACAGATATTAAAACAACCGTTTAAAAAAGACGATATTTAAAAGTTTTTTACCTCCAGTATAGATACCAAGCTTATTGCAAAAGTGGTTTGGATAAGGAGAAATTTTACCTAAAATATGAATGCTACATCAAATCAAAATTGGCCAACAAAGATGTAGTAGTTTTAATTTGTAATTTGTTTGTTTAAACTCTGTAATGCCATAGAAATTTAAGTTAAAGAGGATTTAGTCCGTTATAAATAGTAACGAGGTGGCCCGTTCGCAAATTGCGCATTTTATGATTCTGTATGAGTGAAACTAACCTAAATGTTGGTTATGAAGTGACAGAAATCTATTTTTGTTTACAATCAGACTTAAAAATTCGTCTGAAAGTAATCAGCTGTTAAGTTACAATTCACATTTATAAACATCGAACAATGAAAGTTGTTGAACATTTTAAAGCACCCTCTAGAAATAAATCAAAGGTGAGGGGGTGACGCCCTAAACGATATGACCTTTTTAATTACAATTCGCCTATGCGCTATATCCTAAGCTTTAAAATGACACCTCAATCTTAAAAATCGGTTCAGTAGGTCGATAGAAAAAGGGACGTAACAGACGAATCCCTTATAGAAATAAGAAGATAGTGTAATAGTGTAGCTAATTCACTAAGGCGCCTACTACCTCATACATTACTAGAAAAAAGAACAGCAGCAGTGAGAGCTAGCTGCAAAGCTCACACAGGACCGGGGAGTTGTAATTATTAACAATTGATTTTTTCTGTTGATTTTTCTTTGCGTTTTTGGTTTGATGAACTGTCTAGATCCAACATCTGTGAATTTAATCTAAATTTTTTAGGAGTTTTTAGGCAGAGGCTCTAAGACAAATCGGCATAAGAACCACTACTTAATTCTAGCTACTTTGGACCTAAAAGAACAACCACCAAATCTCAACACACAACACTATCACATTGGGAAGTTGGAGAATTATTAATGAAGATCGATTGATGAAACACCAATATGGTGTAATCTGATTTTCACAACAATTTAATTTTCATTTAAAGTAACTCTGTAAATTACCATGGAGCAAGGTTTTGATCACCAGGTACTCTTGACAAACGCAGCGCATCGCGCTGCATGGGCCCCCTAGTTTATGTCTATTTTATGCCAGCTCTCTGTAATGTTAAATATGTGCGTATATAAATCAAATTTAAAATGTTAAAAAGTAAATACTTTTGGTAAATGCAAATTGTAAGGTAAACAAAAAATATTTTAAGTGTGACAGGTCCTAAATACATTTCTCAATTGCATTGATACAGGCCTACCATTTAAACTAGGGATGGGTTATTGCAACAGTGGTTATGCTGATAAATAATACTATCTAAAACATTTTATGACTTTTTATATTGTTTACACATTACAGTGAGGCAAGTCAAAGTAATTAATTCTAAAAGAAAATGACGCCACGATCTGTCAAATTGAATCGATGTTCTTTGAATCGCATCGTTGCATCGAATAGAAAATAAATTGCTGCATCGCACCCCCCTAGTTGTTGGATTGACTTGTGAGAGCTGTAACATGTTTATGTAGATGAGTATTGCCAAAGCAGGGCTAGTAACAGTTCTTGAGGTTAGTAAAATTTAAAAAAATTACCAAAATGATAGAAAAATAACCAAAAAATAACCTTGAATAAAGAAAAAAATAACCAAAAAATAACCTCGAATAAACCCAAAATGTCACTAAAAATTCCAAAAAACCGGCTTTTTATCAAGATATTAAAAATATATGGGCCATAAAAATTATGTAGGATAATTTTGAACTAGGTAAGTAATTATCTACTAAAGCAATAATAATTTTTTTAAATAGAAAAAAATCCTCCGCGATCCATCTTTTACTTTTTAAATTTTTTTTCTTTTTTTAACATTTATTTTTATTTTAAGAACTTTATTCAAATCGATCAATAAAAACCTAATTGCCCTAAAAAAATTTAAAAAACCAAAATCCCCAAAAAAATAACCAATAGCAAAAAAAAAAAAAACTAAAAAAATATTAAAAAATGACCTGTTACAAGCCCCTTAAAGTTTTGCGGCTAAAGTGGTCTGAGCTGAGCGTGTTGTGATTGCAGGACGCGCACCCCAAGGGTGAGATCTTCCTGGGACACATGCTGGAGGGGTACAGCGTGCGGGTGGGGGTGCCTCCCGGCGCCCGTGACCAGGGCTTCTCCTTCACGCTGCGTACGCCCGCGCGCTGGTACAACCTCTCAGCCAACACGGCGCCGGACCGCGACGCTTGGATCAGCGCGATAGAGAGCGTCACCGCGCGCCCACTCACCGTGCAAGACAAGAATAGTGAGTTGCGGTAGAAAGTGCTCGACAGTCATTAATTATTGGATGTGTTTAAGGGTCAAATGTGGCATGATCTTAAATTTCAAGCGGGAAAAGGTTAAATTCTGATTAGATGAAGTTAAAATTAATTTTTATTAATACAGTATTTGATGTTGAAATGGTAATAAGTACAAAAATGTTTGTAGAGGTCTGTGGGTACCCGAAAATTCGGGTAACTCCGGGTATTAGCGTGAACCCGAGTGGTCGGGCGGGTTTGACACGTCACGGGCTTTATTCGGGCGGGCTTTTATTTTAAGCCGGGTCGGGCGGGTACCTATTGCCCGAATTAAATTGGGTTGTAGGTACCTGACAGGACATTAAAAACAAACCCGGGTTTTTTAACTATTTTACAGCCAAAATTTGTTTTGTTGATAATTTGGTGCGCCATATTTCATGTTCAATTTAAAACAAATAATTTGATCATGAAAGATCGTATTTGACGTAGGAACATTTGTATTAGTACAGTACTATTTACAGTACAGTACAGTACTATTTTACTACTTAGTACAGTACTATTTTATGCCCAAAAATAGTTTAAACAGCATTAAATCATTTGTTGCAAGCCTAGACACCAGTAGCGCTAGCATACTTTTCTCACTCTAACCTAAAGGAACTGCTCAGTGTCGTGACTGACTCACACTCTTAGGCAAGAAAGATAGACTGTGGCGTAGCCAATACCGTCACCAACTGTACAAACCGAAATCAAGGTAGCAGTGGCATTGGTACTGTTTACACGATAACCGGTAAATAGCAAGAGCAAAATGTTTTCAAAAGTAAATAATCTCTACAGATTAGTGTTTACATTATTTTTACAATACAAAATTCATCAGTGTATATATTTTTACGAAATATAATCAATATATGACTATTCTGTATAATTGGTTTCATTGTTGAATTGTTTCTCATTCCATCTTGCAAATTGTCAAAACATTTAAGATTTCTTGATAACTAATGAAAACAATTTCTTGGACAATGTAACAGTTGGATATCCATAGTCAATGGTTGGATACTTCATAGACAGATTTCTTCATTCTATATGTAGTTTTATAGTAACGGTACTCCATGTTTGTCGTATGGTATGGCACGATCCGTCGTCTGCATTGATGATTTGATAGATGGTTTTCCTCTCGTTCTTGTTTATTCAATTGACATTTGTGTTACTTAAGTGATGTGAAATTTTTCCTGGTATGAAAAATAAATATTAAAAAGCCACGGAATTGAGAGAATGCTAATGTCAGTGTATCCACTAACAGTCCTACTAGTGAAACCAAAGATTTGGGAAGTGTAAAATGTCATGGATGGGCATTCATCTGCTATTTGGAATCACTCAAGCAAAGAAACAAATTTGCCGAAAGTAATCCAACAGAAATGAAATGCAAATAAATAGGATATGGCAATATTGATTGAAAGGCCAAGTTTGAGTATAATCACATAATCTTTTCATAATAAAATAACTTTGTGTATTGTTAGTCCTACAGAAAAATAGGCCACAATATGATAATTCGCATCTAGGGTATTTTGACATTTATAAAAGTGGTTTTTGTTTAGTTTCAACAGTGTACAATATAATTTGTATATTTGTCATGTTTGTTGAAAAAGTTAACATTGGATAAAGTAACTTAGGACTAAAGGAACCCTTAGCTTGATAGGTTATTGGCTCAGGAGAATTTTTTAACTTTTTATACTAGAATAAAATACATTATAGTTTTTTAAATTTTGTTAGGCCTAAGCCTAACTTAGTAGTTGGAAGGTTTTTGCCTTGTAATACTGTACTTAAGCTTAGTAGGCACATCAACAATTATTTTAAAATGAAATAAATTAGGCCTAGACATTTTTTTTTACAAATAATAGTGAAGCCGACCCGAAGTTTTATTCAACTTACAATACCCGAGCCCGACCCGAGTTTTTTTTAACATACATCTAGGCTACCCGAACCCGACCCGAGATTTTTTTAACTCACACACCCGAACCCGAACCCGACCCGAATTTTTCTTTAACTTATAATTTTCAAACCCGACCCGACCCGAAAATTGATGTTAATCTACTACCCGACCCGAAACCGACCCGACTTGGAAAATCACTACCCGCAGACCTCTAAATGTTTGGCTGCACACCATCCTGGAGAGGAAGAGAAAATGAGACATACTGAAATTCACATGTGTCCTATAAACATAAATAGCTAAGAAATAATGAAATGCAAAGTATTGGAACTCACATGTGGAAAAAAGACTGTTTTAGAAATGAAATATCTACCTTCTTAAAATAACCTCACTTTTATTTCACAAATGCCTCTTTTACACAGGCTGTTAGACCTGCTTTTCAGAAAGATAAACATGTAAACAAGTGTAAATGGCTGAAAATAACGTGTGGCTTTTCAGCTTAGAGTGATTTACTGAGAATAAATTAATAACGTCATTGTAAGGCACAATGTAGGCTTCTTAGCCTATTTACAGTGAAATTAATTGAATGGCTCCGCCGAAAAACGTTCTATGCGACAAAAACCTACTTTTGAGAAAAAGCGGAAAGAAGATTGATTTCTGAAATTTTACGTAATTTTTAGGTTGGAATTATTTTTGCCCATAATCTTTTAAAACTACATATATAACCTCGTATAGTAGTATTATACAACACTTTTACTCACCACAATAAGATTTTTAACTATTTTTATGCATTTCTAGGGGGTAAAACGTTCCAATCGCCTGTCATTTATTCCCGGAATTAGCCTCTGCCGATAAAAATCATCATGGAATGTAGGAGTGCCAACATGAATTCAATGATGAATTGAATATATAAAACACTTTTATTAGAATAATATTATAAAAAGATAACATTAAAGTCTTGAAAAAAACGTTAATACTTCTTAAAACGTTTTCTTATCGTACTATATTATTGTTCAACATGTTATATATGAATAGCAATAGTTAAGTCCTAAAAATATTTTTGTTAGAGAAAAAATTAATTTTCAAATTTATTAGAAAACAATATTATGAAAAAATGACAATTTTAAACTTATACATAAGTATAAGAGTAGGAATCAACAGGTATCAGGCCTTAGCACTTAGAACGTTATTCCATTTACCGCTCCCGGTGGCAGTTTTCTTGGTACAGGCTTCTTGGTTTTAGATATATATGGCAATACGGCGTTTATCCTTTATTTTCTATTCTAATCTTGCCATTTCCCGACATTTAACTCCCTTTTTTCCCAACATTAAGACGATTTATGTTGCCGGGTAACAGCAGCACAGCCGGCGGAGCATCCATATCGCGGCTCTTAGAACCTTATTCGCCAACAACCCGGCGAACTCCCAAAATTGGCGCCGGAATGGACAGCTAAAATCAGGAATGCCAATATAAATATTTCCAACGCAAAATATCCCACGATGTTGGGGAGGTCTATTAGAACCTTTTTCACTAAAAATCTCGAAATTTGTATTTTTGTCGCATAGAACGTTTTTCGACGGAGCCTATTAATTATTGAACAGGGATTGGGGACCTTTTCTATCACTGATTATTAAAATTTACACAGAGTAGGCTTGCACTTTCCTCCCAATGGTATTTGTTATTTTAAAACACAGGTTGTACAAGGTCTACACCTATGAAGGCATTTTTGTACCCTCACCATCATAAAATTCTCAATTATTTACCACTGACACTCCAACATGCAAAGTTTAAATTGAAAGTATAAATTTACTCCAAATAAACTTTTAATTAACACGGAGAGAACCATTCTTACTTTATTATATACTCTCTCAGATACATGGATTCCATAAGTCATAGAGTTGCTTTTGTTTTCAGTTTGTGCTCGACTAGTGCGGAAAAGAGGAATTCTTCAGAAGAATAACCGAAGATAGTAGCAGTTAGCATTTGACGTAAAAGGTAACCATAACACACAACTTGTAGCCGAGGCTAAATCTCAGTTGAAACACAATTTAAGACTCATCTCTAACCCTGGCAGTGCTTCATTCCAAACTTAATGGCAAGATTTTAATAAAACTCAATAGTCTATGCAAGTACATAGAGTCTTGCTATTCCAAATCCTGCTACAGTAAACTTCCTCTAATCCGGCATTCTACTATCCGGCACAACTTTTATAAAGTTTTTGTAATAATGAGTGTTGAAGTTTGTCATCGAAAGTTGCTGTGCCATACAAAGCACTTTGGAATACGTAGAGGGTACGGGAGTCATATTAATCGGTCATCAGGTGACAGTATGATTCTCATTTTATCAGTTTCATAATTAGGTATGGTATTTTTCATCACAGTATTTTATGCAATGTTTTTATGCTGTAGGAAGTAAAGCATATATTTAATAGGCGAATGAAATTATTTCTCGAATTCACATTTTTCCGACATTCATCCTGTATTTCTGAATATTTCGAAATACGGCGTGTATCAAGTCCCAAACATGCCGGATTAGAGGAAGTTTACTATATTAGAACACATTTTGTTTTTTAAAACACCACATTTGCCTTGGTTTTTGGTTTTGTTATCACCATTGTAGATACTTTGCTTGATCAACTTGGATCACTATATATATATATATATATATATATATATATATATATATATTTTTTTTTTTTTTTTAGAATTGTAAACAATTTTACGATTTTAATTTTTTATATTCTCTTGGAGTGAATTACTATTTGTTTTTACAATTTATAGAGGGTGTTAATAAACTCTATTTAATTAATTGTAGATTTGTTCCTTGGGTCAAGACAAACAAAATACTTCGGACAAACATGGGTCTAAAATCCTTCGTTAAGCCGCTGGCCGCCATTTTGTTATCTTTCACATAGTAATTTTTATTTACGTAATGGATAGTTTTATTCAGTTCATATTTGGTATGAAGCTTAAAGATACCAATGTACATAAAAAAAAAAAAAAATAATAATAATAATATTTTCCAATGGGTATTTTCATAATGGCAGCCATTTAAAATTTTTAAACCAAAATATCTCAAAACCCGTAAATTTTATAAAAATTTTACAGGATGCAAAAAAGTTGCCAAATTAAATTATCTAATCAATAGTATTAAGTTTCTAAAGACCAACAAATAACGTTGTTATTGCGATTCTTCTCCATTAAATTAGGATTTTGCATTACGGTATTATTAGTGCAAATTAAGGTAATTTTAACAGAAGAATCACAATAACTCCGTTATTTGTAGTCAGATCTAAGTAAAATTTTGATAAAACTTACCGGTTTTGTGATATTTGAGTTTAAAATTTTGAATCGCCGCCATTTTGAAAATATATATTGAAAGATTTTTACCTTTTTCCTCAAAATGTTCATTGGTATGCTAAAGTTTCATAATAAATATTAACTGAATAAAACCATCTGCCACTTAAATACAAATTATTATGTGAAAAAAATTATGGCTAGCGCCTTAAAGGATTTCAGACCCATCTTTGTCCCATGTTTTTTGTTTGTCTTGACCCAAGGAACAAATTACAATTTTTTGAAAGAGATTTCACTAACACCCTGTATATTGAAGTATTAATGAACAATAATTTCTTCATTTAGTGTTACCATCTTTTCTTAATTAGATCTTTGTCAGCTCGGAAAGTTCATTGTTCGCCATTGTGCTGAAGTACTATTGACAAAACTTGCAGGTATAGCAAGCTGCCGAAAAGGCTTCTGACTTAAAAAACAAGGGCAGCCCAATGGAAAACAAACTCTTTGAGTTGTTGAACTCAGGCGTATGAACCCAAGTGACACAGCCTATTTGTACGATATATTTTGTGTCGATTTTTTTAAGATGATGCTTTATTCTTACAGATGAAGAATTCCGCTGAGATAGTGATCCTGCATGGTGATACTTAATTTTTATTTCAATCTCACCAACGAAAGTTCGTATATAGCAGCTTTATTTAGCTCTTGATAAGAAAATATTTTTATTTAATTTACTTCTGAACTGATAGGGTAGTTGATAAAAGATCTAATCTGAGTTTAAATTGTAGTGTTCTTTGATGGATCTGAAACTTTGTAGGTACAGTGTAAGCAAAATTTCACCGGATACCACAGTGAATTTTGCATTTTGAACCGCCAAGCAAAATAATTAATAATACCAATAATAAAATGAGACTTTACCCTACGGTTACAAATAAAATCCAGTGTTATTGAAACCAAAGCTTGAAGTGAAAAGTTTGTAACACAAGTTTATATCACACTCTAAAAAAAATTAATATGAACAAAATATCCTAAATACAATTACAATTGAAAAACCTGGTTAAGGCTCCGGTCTACCTGAGCCCGAACAACAATGTCGAAACCGCCTCGCGGCCGTAGCGCTAGTCGAGTTTGATGGCTGCAGAGGTTTACATGGATCGTGTTTTAAAATTAACCAATTAAGATGGAGAATAACTCTTAACTTTTTCTAAAAGTAGGAAAAAGGATCACGTCGGCTATCTTTTTAGAATTCTTAAATAAAATTTCTAATTTCAGCTATGACTGTCTAAAATGATCTATTTTTTTCTATTTTTAACTGAAGTTTCCCTTAGTTTTGACGAAACTACCAAAGTAAGATGACCAAAGTGTAGCTAAGGAAATTTAGCACCGTTATTCTTCTTTAATATGACACCTTAGTTATACCTTAGTTATGACACGTTAGTTAGTTTTTTTTGTGTTGTTATGTTTTTTGCTCTAGGCTGCATTTAGCATAAGATAACAGGATTCTAAAAAACCCTTGCATTTACATCGAGAAAAACTGATGATTTTAGTCAGTTATAGCTAAAATTAGAAATTGTATTAAAAAAATTCTAAAAAGATTGCCCACGAGATCATTTTTTCTACTTTTAGAAAAAAGTTAAGAGCCAATCTCTATCTTAATAGGTCAGTTTTAAAACACGGTCCCCGTAAACCTCTGCATCTATAAAACTTGCCACTAGAGAAAAAACAGATGATTTTAGACAGTTATAACTGAAATTAGAAATGTTATTTAAAAATTCTAAAAACACAGAAGACAAAATCCGTCTTTGTACTTTTAGAAAAAAATAAGAGCCAATCTCTATCTTAATTAGTTATTTTTAAAACATGATTCCCGTAAACCTCTGCATCCATAAAACTCACCTAGCGCTACGGCCGCGGCCGCGAGGCAGCTTTCGGGCTCGGGTAGACCGGACCCTTAAGTGTGAGACAATTTAATTTGTTTACATAACATATGCACTGATGGGGCTTCCCTGGAAAGTTGAATTTATAACATTCCAGCAAATATTTACAAGACAATATTTGTGAAAGTTAAAATCAGAAAACTTTTTTGGTGTGTTAAAAACTAATCCATAGTAGGGAACATCTGGAAAAAAAATACACTTCAGTAGGGTATTTATTTATCTCCATTGGAAACTAAATAGTGTTTGATATAGTTTTGCATGTCAATAATTTGAAAAAAATCTGAAATATAAAAAATTTCATAAATTTATCGGAACTTTTATATGTTACTACTGCTGTCATTACACTAGTGTAATGACCCTTTTGTTATCATTGGTGTAAACAGAAATCACTGTGTTATCCAAATTTTCGATCAATGGTTATGTTTTATACATAAATTGTACAATCAGACAGAGGGTTTAAAATTCTGGTTGTAAGTTAGATAAATCAATTTTGTATCTTTTTAGAATATTCTCACATATTGAATACCAAAGCTATTTTGCAAGTAAAATTTATTATAAGAACTAATTAATAATTTCAATTTTCACTTTCCATAAAATCATATTTAAGACAATGTTATTTAGATATTTAGACACTTAATTAATAGTTTTAATCAATAAACTCATATTTATTATCAGTAAGGGATTCATAGAAAACAATTACACTGTTAAAAGTAGTAACTATCATTTTGGATTATGAATCAAATTAACTCATCCTGAAATTAAATTACCAAATGGGACAATCATTTTATTCGACCAACATTTCTTATGATAGTATTTTTATTGATTGATCATACCGTGAAAATTTTAAAAGTATTAAAGATACTGTGTAGTGTTGGAAAATTTGTGTAAATAGAAATATATAAAATTGGTTATCGCATGGCTTTATTACTGTGTAATTTATATTGATTGTATGTATTTTATGTTGTACAGTATATGTATTTTTAAGGTATACAAATTTGTTCTCTATAGTTGGTAATGTAAATGTAGGATTTTTGGATTTAATCTCGTTACCCACTTCTAGTTGCTCTTGTTTGTTAATCTTCTGACTATTATTCGATCATTAGATTTAGTGTTATTTATTGGTCCTATTTCACAACCCAGTTGTATGAACTTTACGACTCTTTACGAGGGATTATAACAAATAAAATGGAAACAATTACAACACAATAATCGATATTAGTTCTATTGGTTTTATTGGCGGTTGTATCAAAATTGTACTGTTAAAAAATAATCTGATAGAGAAGTGATTTGAAGGGTTAGTACAACCTTCTAAAATTAATGAAAAGAAAGAAATGGGAATTTTGTCAAAAATATTTTGTATTTAGCCTATTTCAATATGAAAAACTGTTTATGAACTATGTTTCCATCAGTTATTGATTTTAAACCTCTTCATGGCAAACGTTCTAATACCTATTATTATCTCATAATGTTTGGTGGAATTTTGAATGAAGAAGTTTAAATAATAAAAAATTTTATATCAAGACCATATTTTGCAAGTACACTGAAAAATTGAAGCATTACTGTATTATTTTCTATTGTTTTTACAACATGTGATCAAAATGTAGTCCTGTTCATGATGGGTGGAGGAAAGGGAGGGGGTAAAGACATGCAAGGGTTGGTGTTGCATAGATAAACTCAGTAAAAATCTATCGTTATGTTGAAGTCTGTCGGTAGTATATCAAATTAATTTTGTAATCCAAAATCAACAAGGCTGCCAAGAAGTGTCGCCTCTGTTGACTGTACTGCAAGAAAAGTTTGTTATTTATTCAGTTTCGATGAATAAAATATTCAAACAGGTCAACATACATCGCAAAATGTATTCTTCAATTTGAGGAATCACATAATATAGCAAAAGTGCAATTCGTTATTGATAATTTAGTTACAAAACAAGAAACTGACCATAACTGATCCCTCTGAGATTATCTATTTTTAGTGATGATTAAAAAAAATATTGAATTTGGATTTCTCCAATTTTATTGTTTGACTTTTGTCATAAGATTGTTATTGATGACCATTGACGGCCGGCCACTGTTTATTGTGGACATTAGTGTAACTTTCCGTATTCCTTATAAAAATTGCAAACTCATTTTAACCCAGGTTTCTCAAATGCTTTGGATAAATTTTTCAACACAAATAGCAATCCATAGGTTACATTTTTACCAGATGAAATTGATTGAATGAACAAAGTTTACATTAACAGTGCTGTTAATTTTGATTTTGAATCACAATGCACATCACAGCTCAATTGACTTTGGTGGGGTACAGACAAATTCCTAGATAATCTACCCAAAGGCAAAATTCTTATGCGTCTACAACCAGCCGTGCACAAAACATTCTTCTAAATATGGTAGATAGTCATTTGGAAGGATTATATGTCAATGAAATTTGCATTTGAAGATTTTATTACTAAGTACAGCGAAGATAACAACGCTTAATTTTTTTAAATGCCTCGTCAAGAGTTGTATTTTATGCTCAATATGACCATTGTTATGTAGGTTAGTCATTTAGAGCAATATTGTTAGACATAGTTTTTATGAGTAGATATGAAACAGGCTTTCTAGGACACCTCGCACTTCCGATTTCCGACCCTCCGTAAACTTCATTTTGACTGGTTTTGGGCCAGTTTGTTATCTGATTGTAGGCTAATTACAACCATTTTACAACATTTTACAACATTTTAGAACATTTTCTCAGGTTTTGCCAAGGTGAATTTGGGAAGTGCGAGGGAAGTGCGAGGGAAGTGCGAGGCACCCTCTTAACCTACCCTTGTAAACCTCATATTTGACTGGTTCTGGGCCAGTTTGCATCTGATTTGGGGTTAATTTCAGCCATTTTTCAGGTTTTTAAAATGGTGTATTTAATCCAGAAAAAAAAATTAATCCAAGGAAGGGCAAGACGCACTCTTCACTGAACCCTCGTAAACCTCATATTTGACTAGTTCTGGGCCAGTTTGTATCTGATTTCGGGTTAATTTCAGCCATTTTCAGGTTTTAAAATGGTGTATTTAATCCAGAAATTTAATCCAAGGAAGGGCGAGTCTTAACCTTTGTTGTTTTAACCTAACATAATCCTGATTACAAAAGGATTTTCATCTTCATTAGTTATTTTAGACAGCGATTTTCACCACATGACAAGGAAGAGCGCTTGGTAATCACCGTTACTTTAAGTCTGAGGCTGAAAAAAAAATCTCGAGACATTTTGATTTCCAACATCATTTTTTATAATTTAATCAGTTTACACCGGTGCTTCCGAATCCGCCGTCTTTACGTTCAGTCTGTTCGACTTTGTCCAATCTGATACACGGCGGCTTTTTGTACATCTCGCAGATGATCTGCGCAATCCTATCTCCACGACGCACATGAAAATCGGTATCGGAATTGTTCATCAAGATAACACCGACATTCCCAGTATAGTCCCGGTCTATGACACCCGCATTTACACTTATACAATGTTTTAAAGCTAAGCCAGATCTTGGCGCTATCCTCCCGTAGCACCCATCTGGGAATTTGAAAGTCAAGTCAGTTTTTATCAACTGTTGACCACGTTTTGGTACAACATAATCATACGCGCTTCTCAGATCAAGACCGGCTGCATCCGGAGACCCGTTGTACGGTTCAAATGCTTTTTCAGTCAAGCAATAATAACCGTAGCTTTCAGCCATTATTGATTCCTAATGCATTCATAATGGATTTCCACATCAAATAAATTAAACGGGGCATTTTCAAAAATATATTAAAATTATGTTTTTAAAAAACTATTTTTATTCGGTCAACCTTAAACTCAATATTGTGCTTGAATTTATTGTCTGAATGTGTTATTTTACCGTTGTACAACACATAGATTTTCCCCTTATAATTCAACAGTTGTTTGATATAGTTATTCGTCAACCTGTCATTCCAGCTTTCGGGAAGATAGAATTTCACATCATCGCATGTGACTAATATTCTCATACCGTATGATGAAGAGATTTTATTCATATTTTCCACAAAATATTTTTTCCCGACTTCCAGGTCACCCACTCTGATATATTCCATTGATTTCGGGCGTGAGAACAATTGCAATTTAGATAGTCCGGCGTGAGGACTATTACATTTTAGATAGTCCGGTGTGGGGACTATTGAATTTGAGATAGCCCTGCATGAGGACTATTGAGTTTTAGATAGTCCGGTGTGAGGACTACTGATATTTAGATAGTCCGACATGGGGACTATTGTATTTAGATGGTCCCGCGTAAGGACTATTGTATTTAGATAGTCCGGCATGGGGACTATTACATTTCAGATAGTCCGGTGTGGGGACTATTGAATTTGAGATAGCCCTGCATGAGGACTATTGAGTTTTAGATAGTCCGGTGTGAGGACTATTGAATTTTAGTTAGTCCGACATGGGGACTATTGTATTTAAATGGTCCCGCGTAAGGACTATTGTCTTTAGATAGTCCGGTGTGGGGACTATTGTATTTGGATAGTCCGGCGTAGGGACTATTGTATTTAAATGGTCCTGCAAAGCCAAAAACCTAGCAGCTAAGGATTTGGCCTGTGAATGGGGGTTATTAGCCAACAGCCTAAACCTAATGTGTTGGGACTAACATGTAAACATAAGGCCTTGCACCTGAGTCCAAAGCCCTAAAACCTAGCAGCTAAGGATTTGAACTGTGAATAGGGCCTATTAGCCAACAGCCTACACCTAATGTGTTGGCACTAAGATGTAAACCTAAGGCCTTGCACCTGAGTTCAAAGCCCTAAAACCTAGCAGCTAAGGATTTGACCTGTGAATAGGGAATATTAGCCAACAGCCTAGACCTAATGGTGTTGGGACTAAGATGTAAACTTAAGGCCTTGCACCTGAGCCCAAAGCCCAAAAACCTAGCAGCTAAGGATTTGACCTGTGAATAGGGCCTTTTAGCCAACAGCCTAAACCTAATGTGTTGGGACTAAGATGTAAACCTAAGGCCTCGCACCTGAGTCCAAAGCCCTAAAACCTAGCAGCTAAGGATTTGGCCTGTGAATAGGGCCTATTTGCCAACATCCTAAATCTAATGTGTTGGACCTATGATCTAAACCTAAGGCCTTACACCCATGCCCAAAGCCCTAAAACCTAGCAGCTAAGGATTTAACCTGTGAATAGGGCCTAGTAGCCAACAGCCTAAACCTAATGTGTTGGGACTAAGATATAAACCTAAGGTCTGACACCTGAGTACAAAGTCTTAAAACCTAACAGCTAAGGCTTTGACCTGTGAACAGGACCTATTACCCACCAGCCAGGACCTAATGTGTTGCACCTAAGTTTTAAACCTAAGGCCATGCACCTGAGTCCAAACCCCTAAAACTTAGTAGCTAGACCTGTGAATATGGTCTATTATCCATCAGCTTAGGCCTAATGTGTTGGACCTAAAACCTAAACCTAAGGCTTTACACATAATTCCTAAGACCAAATGCATTGGACTAAATTAAATCCTTAGACCAACGATCTAATTCCATAGACCCAAGGCCTTAGACTTAGGTCATAAACCTGGCAGCTAATGATTTGACCTGTGAATAGTGCCTATTAGCCAACAGCCTAAACCTAATTAGTGTTGGGACTAAGATGTAAACCTAAGGCCTTTCACCTGAGTCCAAAGCCCTAAAACCTAGCAGCTAAGGCTTTGACCTGAGAATAGGGCCTATTAGCCACCAGCTTAGACCTAATGTGTTGGACCTATGATCTAAACCTAAGGCCTTACACCGAGTCCAAAGCCCTAAAACCTAGCAGCTAAGGATTCCACCCGTGAATAGGGCCTATTAGCCAACAGCCCAGACCTAATGTGTTGGACCTATGATCTGAAACTAAGGCCTTACACCCGAGTCCAAAGCCCTACAACCTATCACCTAAGGCTTTGACCTGTGAATAAGGCCTATTAGCCAACAGCCTAAACCTAATGTGTTGGGACTAAGATGTAAACCTAAGGCCTTGCACCTGAGTCCAAAGCCCTAAAACCTAGCAGCTAAGGCTTTGACCTGTGAATAGGACCAGGAGGCCTTAGACTTAAGACCTAAGACCTAGCAGTTGAAGTGACCTATGAGCCATTAGCCTAGAACTAAAACCTGAACTAATTAGACCTAAGATCCAAACCTAAGGCCTTACATTGCACCTGAGTCCAAACTCCAAACACCTTAGACTAGACTAATTCCTTAAACCTAAGATCTAATTCCTAAGACCCAAGGCCTTAGACTTAAGACCTAAAAATCTACAAGGGGCCGCGATTCACAGCCCCTCATATATTGAGCAAACATTAGGCAACGAGGTCTTGTTTCTTTGATTTTAAAATCATGATCAGCTATGGTTGTCAGATTTAGATTGGGGTGTTTGAAGACCAACCTCCATCTATCTTACCCAACACCTAAGACCCTACCGCATGGACCTGACCCAATACATAAAGCTAGACACCATAGTCTTGGCTTTTAAGTTCTTAGACCCAAGACCTAAGGCCCTACACTAGGGTCTAGAACCAACACCAAAGATCCTTGGTCTAGGATATTAGGTTCTTATTCCCAAGACCTAAGACCCTACACCAGAGTCTAGGACCAATGCAAGGTCTATGGTCTGTGGTCTAGACTTTTAGGTTCTTATACCCAAGGACTAAGGCCCTACACCAGGGTCTAGAACCAAGAACAAAAGTCCGTGATCTAGGCTTTTAAGTTCTTATACCCAAGACCTTACACCTGGGTCTAGAACCAAGATCTAAGACCCTACACCAGAGTCTTGGACCAAGGTCTAAGTTCCGTGGTCTAGACTTTTAGGTTCTTATACCCAAGGACTAAGGCCCTACACCAAGGTCTAGAAACAAGAGCAAAGGTCCGTGGTCTAGGATTTTAGGTTCTTATTCCCAAGACCTAAGACCCTACACCAGAGCCTAGGACCAAGGTCTAAGTTCCGTGGTCTAGACTTTTAGGTTCTTATACCCAAGGACTAAGGCCCTACACCAGGGTCTAGAACCAAGACCAAAAGTCCGTGGTCTAGGCTTTTAGGTTCTTATACCCAAGACCTAAGACCCTACACCAGGGTCTAGAACCAAGACCTAAGGTTCGAGGTCTAGGCTTTTAGGTTCTTATACCCAAGACCTAAGGCCCTACACCAAGGTCTAGAACCAAGACCAAAGGTCCGTGGTTAGGATTTTAGGTTTTTATTCCCAAGACCTAAGACCCTACACCAGAGTCTAGGACCAAGGTCTAAGGTCCGTGGTCTAGGCTTTTAGGTTCTTATACCCAAGGACTAAAGGCCAACACCAGGGTCTGGAACCAAGTCCAAAGGTCGGTGGTCTAGGCTTTTAGGTTCTTATACCCAAGACCTAAGACCCTACACCAGAGCCTAGGACCAAGGTCTAAGTTCCGTGGTCTAGACTTTTAGGTTCTTATACCCAAGGACTAAGGCCCTACACCAGGGTCTAGAACCAAGACCAAAAGTCCGTGGTCTAGGCTTTTAGGTTCTTATACCCAAGACCCAAGACCCTACACCAGGGTCTAGAACCAAGACCTAAGGTTCGAGGTCTAGGCTTTTAGGTTCTTATACCCAAGACCTAAGGCCCTACACCAAGGTCTAGAACCAAGACCAAAGGTCCGTGGTTAGGATTTTAGGTTTTTATTCCCAAGACCTAAGACCCTACACCAGAGTCTAGGACCAAGGTCTAAGGTCCGTGGTCTAGGCTTTTAGGTTCTTATACCCAAGGACTAAAGGCCAACACCAGGGTCTGGAACCAAGTCCAAAGGTCGGTGGTCTAGGCTTTTAGGTTCTTATACCCAAGACCTAAGGCCCTACACCAGAGTCTAGGACCAAGGTCTAAGGTCCATGGTCTAGACTTTTAGGTTCTTATACCCAAGGACTAAGGGCCAACACCAGGGTCTAGAACCAAGACCAAACGTCCGTGGTCTAGGCTTTTAGGTTTTTATACCCAAGGACTAAGGCCCTACACCAGAGTCTAGGACCAATGCAAGGTTTATGGTCTGTGGTCTAGACTTTTAGGTTCTTATACCCAAGGACTAAGGCCCTACACCAGGGTCTAGAACAAAGATCAAAGGTCCGTGGTCTAGACTTTTAGGTTTTTATACCCAAGGACTAAGGCCCTACACCAGGGTCTAGAACCAAGATCTAAGGTCCGTGGTCTAGACTTTTAGGTTTTTATACCCAAGGACTAAGGCCCTACACCAGGGTCTAGAACCAAGATCTAAGGTCCATGGTCTAGACTTTTAGGTTCTTATACTCAAGTCCTAAAGCCCTACACCAGGGTCTAGAACCAAGATCTAAGGTCCGTGGTCTAGTCTTTTAGGTTCTTATACCCAAGTCCTAAGGCCCTACACCAGGGTCTAGAACCAAGATCTAAGGTCTGTGGTCCAGGCTTTTAGGTTCTTATACCCAAGTCCTAAGGCCCTACACCAGGGTCTAGAACCAAGATCTAAGGTCCGTGGTCTAGGCTTTTAGGTTCTTATACCCAAGTCCTAAGGCCCTACACCAGGGTCTAGAACCAAGATCTAAGTTCCGGGGTCTAGACTTAGGGTTTTAAGCTCTGAGACCCAAGACTTAGGGCCATACACCACGGTCTAGGCTTTTAAGCTCTTAGACCCAAGACCTAAGGCCATACACCCTGGTCTAGGCTTTTAGGTTCTTAGACCCAAGACCTAAGGCCATACACCCTGGTCTAGGCTTTTAGGTTCTTATACCCAAGACCTAAGGCCCTACACCCTGGTCTAGGCTTTTAGGTTCTTATACCCAAGACCTAAGGCCCTACACCCTGGTCTAGGCTTTTAGGTTCTTATACCCAAGACCTAAGGCTATAAAGTAAAGACCTGAAAACTTACAAGGGAGTCGCGATTCACGACCCCTGAACAGACACTGTGGACCCAAGACCTAAGGCCTTACACCGTGGTCTATGCTTTTAAGCTCTTAGACTCAAGACCCAAGGGCATACACACTGGTCTAGTCTTTAAGTACTTAGGCCAAGACCTAAAGTCATAAACCGTTTGCTAGGCTTTTAAGCACTTAAACTCAATGCCTAAGGCGGTCCGCATGGGCTAGACTTAAGACCTAAGGCCATAAACCATTTTCTAGGCTTTTAAGCTCTCAGACTCAAGACCTAAGGCCATACACCGTGTTCTAGGCTTTTAAGTACTTAGACCCAAGACCTAAGGCCACACACCGTGGTCTAGGCTTTTAAGTACTTATACCCAAGACCTAAGGCCACACACCGTGGTCTAGGCTTTTAAGTACTTATACCCAAGACCTAAGGCCATACACCATAGTCTAGGCTTTTAGGTTCTTAGACCCAAGACCTAAGGCCCTACACCATGGTCTAATACTTGGCATAAACCGTTTGCAGTTGTGGTTGTTTCATCTATTTCTAGAGGTAAGTCGGCCTCTAAGTTCCTAGACCCTAAGACCAAAGGCCTTATACCACGGTCTAGTACTTGGCATAAACCACGTGCAGTTGTGGTTGTTTTTTCTATAGCTAAAGTCGGCCTCTAAGTTCTTAGACCCTAAGACCAAAGGCCTTACACCATGGTCTAGTACTCGGTATAAACCGTTTTGCAGTTGTGGTTGTTTCATCTATAACTAAAGGTAAGTCGGCCTCTAGGTTCTTAGACCCTAAGACCAAAGGCCTTACATCATGGTCTAGTATTCCTCTTAAGCCGTGTGCAGTGGTTAATTTGTCTATACTTAGAAGAAAGTTGGCCTTTAAGTTCTTAGACCCTAGACCTAAGACCCTACACCCATGGACTACAACCTGGACCTAAGGCCACATCCCGAGGTTTTGTACTCGTTTAAAACCGTGTGCAGTTGTGGTTGTTTCATCTATAGCTGGGCGAAGATTGGCCTCTAATAACTGTGTGCAGTTATTACTGTTTCGTCTCGAAAAAGAGAATGTTTATGCTTTTACACGATAACTTAGAACGAAAACCCATGGTCTTATCCCTAAAACCTAGGACCTTAGACCGATACCCTAGGACATAAGGGCTTAGACTTATTGCTTTAGATCTAGGGCAAAAGGAATTTAAATGAGGACCTAAGGCCTCATAATTTAGACCAACCCCAATCCCAAGCATTTAAGGCATTATACCATGGACCTGAAAGTATATGACCTTAAATTTTTGACCTAAGACCAAAGACTTTAACATAAGTCTTAAGCCCAAAGACCCTACCCCATGGGCTAGTACTGGTCCTACACCATGTGGGACCGTGTAAAATGGCGTGCATAAAGCCAATCACATGGATTATTTGAAAGTCCAGGGCACATGGACACCTGTGTTTGCTGTTTGGCGTTTTTATGATTTGCGCTTTTGGGCGTTCTGCAAACTCGACGCGGAAATTACGATCGCAGACGTAAATTATTAAAAAACATCGTGTACACATCGATTTTGAAAAACGATCGTACACGTCGATTATTTTAAACAGCGTCTGGGCATCGATTCTAAAAAACGTTCGCAGACGTTAATTAAAAAAAAACATCGTCTACACATCGATTTTCAAAAACGATGTGTACACGTTAATTTTTAAAAACATCGTCTACGCATCGATTTTCAAAAACGATGTGTACACGTTAATTTTTAAAAACATCGTTTACACATCTATTTTAATAAACGTCGCGACGATTTTTAAAATCGATGTGTAAACGATGTTTTTAAAAATTAACGTGTACACATCGTTTTTGAAAATCAATGCGTAGACGATGTTTTTAAAAATTAACGTGTACACATCGTTTTTGAAAATCGATGTGTAGACGATGTTTTTTTTAAATTAACGTCTGCGAACGTTTTTTAGAATCGATGCCCAGACGCTGTTTAAAATAATCGACGTGTACGATCGTTTTTCAAAATCGATGTGTACACGATGTTTTTTAATAATTTACGTCTGCGATCGTAATTTCCGCGTCGAGTTTGCAGAACGCCCAAAAAGCGCAAATCATAAAAACGCCAAACAGTAAACACAGGTGTTCATGTGCCCTGGACTTTCAAATAATCCATGTGATTGGCTTTATGCACGCCATTTTACACGGTCCCACATGGTGTAAGACCAGTACTAGCCCATGGGGTAGGGTCTTTGGGCTTAAGACTTATGTTAAAGTCTTTGGTCTTAGGTCAAAAATTTAAGGTCATATACTTTCAGGTCCATGGTATAATGCCTTAAATGCTTGGGATTGGGGTTGGTCTAAATTATGAGGCCTTAGGTCCTCATTTAAATTCCTTTTGCCCTAGATCTAAAGCAATAAGTCTAAGCCCTTATGTCCTAGGGTATCGGTCTAAGGTCCTAGGTTTTAGGAATAAGACCATGGGTTTTCGTTCTAAGTTATCGTGTAAAAGCATAAACATTCTCTTTTTCGAGACGAAACAGTAATAACTGCACACAGTTATTAGAGGCCAATCTTCGCCCAGCTATAAGAAAATGAAACAACCACAACTGCACACGGTTTTAAACGAGTACAAAACCTCGGGATGTGGCCTTAGGTCCAGGTTGTAGTCCATGGGTGTAGGGTCTTAGGTCTAGGGTCTAAGAACTTAAAGGCCAACTTTCTTCTAAGTATAGACAAATTAACCACTGCACACGGCTTAAGAGGAATACTAGACCATGATGTAAGGCCTTTGGTCTTAGGGTCTAAGAACCTAGAGGCCGACTTACCTTTAGTTATAGATGAAACAACCACAACTGCAAAACGGTTTATACCGAGTACTAGACCATGGTGTAAGGCCTTTGGTCTTAGGGTCTAAGAACTTAGAGGCCGACTTTAGCTATAGAAAAAACAACCACAACTGCACATGGCTTATGCCAAGTACTAGACCGTGGTATAAGGCCTTTGGTCTTAGGGTCTAGGAACTTAGAGGCCGACTTACCTCTAGAAATAGATGAAACAACCACAACTGCAAACGGTTTATGCCGAGTATTAGACCATGGTGTAAGGCCTTTGGTCTTAGGGTCCAAATCATGGTGAAGGACCTTAGCTCTTGGGTCTACACCTAGGTGTAGGGCCTTAAGTATTGGGTCTAGACCACGGTGTCTGTTCGGGGATCGTGAATTGCGATTAACTTGTAAGTTTTCAAGTCTTAACCATATGGTTTTTGGTCTTGGGTCTGAGCTTTAAAGCCTAGCCCACGGTGTAGGGCCTTAGGTCTTGGGTCTAAGAACCTAAAAGCCTAGACTATGGTGTATGGCCTTAGGTCTTGGGTATAAGTACTTAAAAGCCTAGACCACGGTGTGTGGCCTTAGGTCTTGGGTCTAAGTACTTAAAAGCCTAGAACACGGTGTATGGCCTTAGGTCTTGAGTCTGAGAGCTTAAAAGCCTAGAAAATGGTTTATGGCCTTAGGTCTTAAGTCTAGCCCATGCGGACCGCCTTAGGCATTGAGTTTAAGTGCTTAAAAGCCTAGCAAACGGTTTATGACTTTAGGTCTTGGCCTAAGTACTTAAAGACTAGACCAGTGTGTATGCCCTTGGGTCTTGAGTCTAAGAGCTTAAAAGCATAGACCAGGGTTTATGGCCTTAGGTCTTGGGTATAAGAGCTTAAAAGCCTAGACCACGGTGTAAGGCCTTAGGTCTTGGGTCCACAGTGTCTGTTCAGGGGTCGTGAATCGCGACTCCCTTGTAAGTTTTCAGGTCTTTACTTTATGGCCTTAGGTCTTGGGTATAAGAACCTAAAAGCCTAGACCAGGGTGTAGGGCCTTAGGTCTTGGGTATAAGAACCTAAAAGCCTAGACCAGGGTGTATGGCCTTAGGTCTTGGGTCTAAGAACCTAAAAGCCTAGAAAAGGGTGTAGGGCCTTAGGTCTTGGGTATAAGAACCTAAAAGCCTAGACCAGGGTGTATGGCCTTAGGTCTTGGGTCTAAGAACCTAAAAGCCTAGACCAGGGTGTATGGCCTTAGGTCTTGGGTCTAAGAGCTTAAAAGCCTAGACCGTGGTGTATGGCCCTAAGTCTTGGGTCTCAGAGCTTAAAACCCTAAGTCTAGACCCCGGAACTTAGATCTTGGTTCTAGACCCTGGTGTAGGGCCTTAGGACTTGGGTATAAGAACCTAAAAGCCTAGACCACGGACCTTAGATCTTGGTTCTAGACCCTGGTGTAGGGCCTTAGGACTTGGGTATAAGAACCTAAAAGCCTGGACCACAGACCTTAGATCTTGGTTCTAGACCCTGGTGTAGGGCCTTAGGACTTGGGTATAAGAACCTAAAAGACTAGACCACGGACCTTAGATCTTGGTTCTAGACCCTGGTGTAGGGCTTTAGGACTTGAGTATAAGAACCTAAAAGTCTAGACCACGGACCTTAGATCTTGGTTCTAGACCCTGGTGTAGGGCCTTAGTCCTTGGGTATAAAAACCTAAAAGTCTAGACCACGGACCTTTGATCTTGGTTCTAGACCCTGGTGTAGGGCCTTAGTCCTTGGGTATAAGAACCTAAAAGTCTAGACCACAGACCATAGACCTTGCATTGGTCCTAGACTCTGGTGTAGGGCCTTAGTCCTTGGGTATAAAAACCTAAAAGCCTAGACCACGGACGTTTGGTCTTGGTTCTAGACCCTGGTGTTGGCCCTTAGTCCTTGGGTATAAGAACCTAAAAGTCTAGACCATGGACCTTAGACCTTGGTCCTAGACTCTGGTGTAGGGCCTTAGGTCTTGGGTATAAGAACCTAAAAGCCTAGACCACCGACCTTTGGACTTGGTTCCAGACCCTGGTGTTGGCCTTTAGTCCTTGGGTATAAGAACCTAAAAGCCTAGACCACGGACCTTAGACCTTGGTCCTAGACTCTGGTGTAGGGTCTTAGGTCTTGGGAATAAAAACCTAAAATCCTAACCACGGACCTTTGGTCTTGGTTCTAGACCTTGGTGTAGGGCCTTAGGTCTTGGGTATAAGAACCTAAAAGCCTAGACCTCGAACCTTAGGTCTTGGTTCTAGACCCTGGTGTAGGGTCTTAGGTCTTGGGTATAAGAACCTAAAAGCCTAGACCACGGACTTTTGGTCTTGGTTCTAGACCCTGGTGTAGGGCCTTAGTCCTTGGGTATAAGAACCTAAAAGTCTAGACCACGGAACTTAGACCTTGGTCCTAGGCTCTGGTGTAGGGTCTTAGGTCTTGGGAATAAGAACCTAAAATCCTAGACCACGGACCTTTGCTCTTGTTTCTAGACCTTGGTGTAGGGCCTTAGTCCTTGGGTATAAGAACCTAAAAGTCTAGACCACGGAACTTAGACCTTGGTCCAAGACTCTGGTGTAGGGTCTTAGATCTTGGTTCTAGACCCAGGTGTAAGGTCTTGGGTATAAGAACTTAAAAGCCTAGATCACGGACTTTTGTTCTTGGTTCTAGACCCTGGTGTAGGGCCTTAGTCCTTGGGTATAAGAACCTAAAAGTCTAGACCACAGACCATAGACCTTGCATTGGTCCTAGACTCTGGTTAGGGTCTTAGGTCTTGGGAATAAGAACCTAATATCCTAGACCAAGGATCTTTGGTGTTGGTTCTAGACCCTAGTGTAGGGCCTTAGGTCTTGGGTCTAAGAACTTAAAAGCCAAGACTATGGTGTCTAGCTTTATGTATTGGGTCAGGTCCATGCGGTAGGGTCTTAGGTGTTGGGTAAGATAGATGGAGGTTGGTCTTCAAACACCCCAATCTAAATCTGACAACCATAGCTGATCATGATTTTAAAATCAAAGAAACAAGACCTCGTTGCCTAATGTTTGCTCAATATATGAGGGGCTGTGAATCGCGGCCCCTTGTAGATTTTTAGGTCTTAAGTCTAAGGCCTTGGGTCTTAGGAATTAGATCTTAGGTTTAAGGAATTAGTCTAGTCTAAGGTGTTTGGAGTTTGGACTCAGGTGCAATGTAAGGCCTTAGGTTTGGATCTTAGGTCTAATTAGTTCAGGTTTTAGTTCTAGGCTAATGGCTCATAGGTCACTTCAACTGCTAGGTCTTAGGTCTTAAGTCTAAGGCCTCCTGGTCCTATTCACAGGTCAAAGCCTTAGCTGCTAGGTTTTAGGGCTTTGGACTCAGGTGCAAGGCCTTAGGTTTACATCTTAGTCCCAACACATTAGGTTTAGGCTGTTGGCTAATAGGCCTTATTCACAGGTCAAAGCCTTAGGTGATAGGTTGTAGGGCTTTGGACTCGGGTGTAAGGCCTTAGTTTCAGATCATAGGTCCAACACATTAGGTCTGGGCTGTTGGCTAATAGGCCCTATTCACGGGTGGAATCCTTAGCTGCTAGGTTTTAGGGCTTTGGACTCGGGTGTAAGGCCTTAGGTTTAGATCATAGGTCCAACACATTAGGTCTAAGCTGGTGGCTAATAGGCCCTATTCTCAGGTCAAAGCCTTAGCTGCTAGGTTTTAGGGCTTTGGACTCAGGTGAAAGGCCTTAGGTTTACATCTTAGTCCCAACACTAATTAGGTTTAGGCTGTTGGCTAATAGGCACTATTCACAGGTCAAATCATTAGCTGCCAGGTTTTATGACCTAAGTCTAAGGCCTTGGGTCTATGGAATTAGATCGTTGGTCTAAGGATTTAATTTAGTCCAATGCATTTGGTCTTAGGAATTATGTGTAAAGCCTTAGGTTTAGGTTTTAGGTCCAACACATTAGGCCTAAGCTGATGGATAATAGACCATATTCACAGGTCTAGCTACTAAGTTTTAGGGGTTTGGACTCAGGTGCATGGCCTTAGGTTTAAAACTTAGGTGCAACACATTAGGTCCTGGCTGGTGGGTAATAGGTCCTGTTCACAGGTCAAAGCCTTAGCTGTTAGGTTTTAAGACTTTGTACTCAGGTGTCAGACCTTAGGTTTATATCTTAGTCCCAACACATTAGGTTTAGGCTGTTGGCTACTAGGCCCTATTCACAGGTTAAATCCTTAGCTGCTAGGTTTTAGGGCTTTGGGCATGGGTGTAAGGCCTTAGGTTTAGATCATAGGTCCAACACATTAGGTTTAGGATGTTGGCAAATAGGCCCTATTCACAGGCCAAATCCTTAGCTGCTAGGTTTTAGGGCTTTGGACTCAGGTGCGAGGCCTTAGGTTTACATCTTAGTCCCAACACATTAGGTTTAGGCTGTTGGCTAAAAGGCCCTATTCACAGGTCAAATCCTTAGCTGCTAGGTTTTTGGGCTTTGGGCTCAGGTGCAAGGCCTTAAGTTTACATCTTAGTCCCAACACCATTAGGTCTAGGCTGTTGGCTAATATTCCCTATTCACAGGTCAAATCCTTAGCTGCTAGGTTTTAGGGCTTTGAACTCAGGTGCAAAGCCTTAGGTTTACATCTTAGTGCCAACACATTAGGTGTAGGCTGTTGGCTAATAGGCCCTATTCACAGTTCAAATCCTTAGCTGCTAGGTTTTAGGGCTTTGGACTCAGGTGCAAGGCCTTATGTTTACATGTTAGTCCCAACACATTAGGTTTAGGCTGTTGGCTAATAACCCCCATTCACAGGCCAAATCCTTAGCTGCTAGGTTTTTGGGCTTTGCAGGACCATTTAAATACAATAGTCCCTACGCCGGACTATCCAAATACAATAGTCCCCACACCGGACTATCTAAAGACAATAGTCCTTACGCGGGACCATTTAAATACAATAGTCCCCATGTCGGACTATCTAAAATTCAATAGTCCTCACACCGGACTATCTAAAACTCAATAGTCCTCATGCAGGGCTATCTCAAATTCAATAGTCCCCACACCGGACTATCTGAAATGTAATAGTCCCCATGCCGGACTATCTAAATACAATAGTCCTTACGCGGGACCATCTAAATACAATAGTCCCCATGTCGGACTATCTAAATATCAGTAGTCCTCACACCGGACTATCTAAAACTCAATAGTCCTCATGCAGGGCTATCTCAAATTCAATAGTCCCCACACCGGACTATCTAAAATGTAATAGTCCTCACGCCGGACTATCTAAATTGCAATTGTTCTCACGCCCGAAATCAATGGAATATATCAGAGTGGGTGACCTGGAAGTCGGGAAAAAATATTTTGTGGAAAATATGAATAAAATCTCTTCATCATACGGTATGAGAATATTAGTCACATGCGATGATGTGAAATTCTATCTTCCCGAAAGCTGGAATGACAGGTTGACGAATAACTATATCAAACAACTGTTGAATTATAAGGGGAAAATCTATGTGTTGTACAACGGTAAAATAACACATTCAGACAATAAATTCAAGCACAATATTGAGTTTAAGGTTGACGAATAAAAATAGTTTTTTAAAAACATAATTTTAATATATTTTTGAAAATGCCCCGTTTAATTTATTTGATGTGGAAATCCATTATGAATGCATTAGGAATCAATAATGGCTGAAAGCTACGGTTATTATTGCTTGACTGAAAAAGCATTTGAACCGTACAACGGGTCTCCGGATGCAGCCGGTCTTGATCTGAGAAGCGCGTATGATTATGTTGTACCAAAACGTGGTCAACAGTTGATAAAAACTGACTTGACTTTCAAATTCCCAGATGGGTGCTACGGGAGGATAGCGCCAAGATCTGGCTTAGCTTTAAAACATTGTATAAGTGTAAATGCGGGTGTCATAGACCGGGACTATACTGGGAATGTCGGTGTTATCTTGATGAACAATTCCGATACCGATTTTCATGTGCGTCGTGGAGATAGGATTGCGCAGATCATCTGCGAGATGTACAAAAAGCCGCCGTGTATCAGATTGGACAAAGTCGAACAGACTGAACGTAAAGACGGCGGATTCGGAAGCACCGGTGTAAACTGATTAAATTATAAAAAATGATGTTGGAAATCAAAATGTCTCGAGATTTTTTTTTCAGCCTCAGACTTAAAGTAACGGTGATTACCAAGCGCTCTTCCTTGTCATGTGGTGAAAATCGCTGTCTAAAATAACTAATGAAGATGAAAATCCTTTTGTAATCAGGATTATGTTAGGTTAAAACAACAAAGGTTAAGACTCGCCCTTCCTTGGATTAAATTTCTGGATTAAATACACCATTTTAAAACCTGAAAATGGCTGAAATTAACCCGAAATCAGATACAAACTGGCCCAGAACTAGTCAAATATGAGGTTTACGAGGGTTCAGTGAAGAGTGCGTCTTGCCCTTCCTTGGATTAATTTTTTTTTCTGGATTAAATACACCATTTTAAAAACCTGAAAAATGGCTGAAATTAACCCCAAATCAGATGCAAACTGGCCCAGAACCAGTCAAATATGAGGTTTACAAGGGTAGGTTAAGAGGGTGCCTCGCACTTCCCTCGCACTTCCCAAATTCACCTTGGCAAAACCTGAGAAAATGTTCTAAAATGTTGTAAAATGTTGTAAAATGGTTGTAATTAGCCTACAATCAGATAACAAACTGGCCCAAAACCAGTCAAAAATGAAGTTTACGGAGGGTCGGAAATCGGAAGTGCGAGGTGTCCTAGAAGCCTGTTTCATATCTACTTTTATGTATATTTTATAAACATTCATTTCAATTATATACATACAAGATTATATTTGTATTTATAGCCTTGTTGTCATTTCCCTCCTTTGAATTGGTTCAGTTGGTACAAGTGTAGACTTTCAGTCATGCACAACTATTTGTCATGAAAGAGTTTCAAGAGAAACTTTTATTACTAACGTATATTACCAATTATCTGAGCTCTTTGGACTGAGGCTACCTTTATTTTAAGGTTAGGGTGGTATGAAACTCTATCCTCACAAGAAATTTTTCAAAATATATGTTTTATGAATATGTAGGGCTTAAGGTCATGAAAAATATTTTATATTCACAAAAAGTTTTAAATATAGTATAGTTCCTTTACATCACACTCATGCTACAGTTCACACAACATCAACTTGAGTCAAAACTGTCTAAAACACTTATTTGTATAATCAAACAAACCGACATTTTGCTGAGATCACATTCAACTCCCCCGCAATCTGGCACTGCAGTAGCTTGGAGCGATATTGATAATTCACTAGTGCTCTTTGCAATCGGCGTTTGAGTTAACCCAACAGCCAATCATGACACTGTTAGAATCCAGTTGATGCTATTTCATCTGCTTGAGTAGCCAATATTTCAGACTCAGATTGTTTGGAACATAATGTAAATATCATATACAACAAGATTTGCTATACATATTATTATTTATCTACTAAAATGGAAGGATGGTTTACAAATATTTTATAAAAAAGTAAAATATCTCTGATCCACAGAGATATAAATTAAGAATTAATTATCAATACCGTATCAATATTCCATTAATCAGTTCTATATAGTGAGAAGGAACATTGGCTTTAAAAATAAAAAAATTAGTAAAAAATAAATATCTTTATTTTTCTTTATCTTTGCTGCACCCTTTACCACAACAACCCTCCGGTTTGTGGTTTGGCGTCCACGGTCCGAGACTGTTGGAAGCGTAGAAGTCCATCGGATACTTGGGGCTCCACTGAACGGTCCCTATGGCGACGGCTGCCTCGTAAGGCGTCAGCAGGGGTTTGGGAAAGGCTGTCCCCCAGTCGATAGACAGCCGAGGGCAGGCCACCTGTATAAACGCTCCCACATCTCTGAACAGTTCAAGTTTGCTTGGGAATATCTCTGAGAGAAGGATTATCACTGATTCTTTGGATGCTGCTTCCAATTTGTCCTGCAATCAACATGATATTAAGATATAAAAGATTCACAAAAAACTACCAAACAAGCTTAAGTAAAAATCATCCCTCCTATACAAGAAAAGGAATTTTTTAACAATTAATAATTTTTTTTAACAATTAAATGTTGGAAAAATTTATGAATTTTCTAGTAAGGATTTTTATATTGTAGGAGGAATGTTTTTAGGCACAAACCAAAATGTAACAACGTGGGACTCACCTTGTGAATAATGAACAAGTATTACCCACTTAACTTCCTACGGGTCACGGAGGTCCAGTTTGTAACCCATTAGGATAACATCACGCCTAAGCCATGTGACTGAGCCCTGAAGGGTCACCCAGGCATCCTGCATCTAGCTTCACTCGAAGCACCTTTTGGACATTGATGACAACTGCCCTCCATATGTCAAAGTCAAAAATATCTTTATTATACAATTCTTCAAGAATTACAATAGTGTCAAGTGGTTTGTTTTAAAATTGGTTGATTGTTGGTTTACAGTAGGTCTTCTCTCCTCTCAAGAAATTCATCCAGGGTGTAGAAAGGTCTTGCCGTCAGCCATATCTTCAACTCCGTCTTGAGGTTGTTCCCAGTAAGGTCTCTCATGGATGCAGGTAGGTGGTTTCGTAGCTTGCAGCCGCTGTATGATGGTTTTTTCTCTGCAAGAGTCGTACGGTGGACTGGCAAGTTGAACCTTGAACCGTGACGGGTGTTGTAGGAATGGAAGTCTCTGTTCCTTGGTGGTTGTATTTTGTCCACATGCAGGATACTTTCTTGAATGTACAGAGATACAACTGTCATCATTTCGAGGTCCTGAAATGCCTGTCTGCAGGTTTGGCGTGGTGCAAGGTTGGCGAGGATTCTGACAGCTTTCTTCTGCAGGAGGAGGATCCGGTTCATGTTTTGTGATGATGTTCCTCCCCACACTAGTAGACCATAGCGGATGTGGGATTCTACAAGTGAGAAATAGGCAGTTTTAGTTGCTGCTAGTCCTGCAATCCACTTCACTCTTTGAACAACATAAATACTTGTGCTGATTTTTTTGCACAACGCATTTATGTGTTCGGTCCAGGTCAACTTGCAATCAAGCGTAATGCCGAGGAATTTGGTCTGAGTTGCTTCTGTGAGATCTGCTGCATTTTTTACTATGTCTTTCTTTGTTGAAAAGTGCATCTGGGTTGTCTTGGATGGATTAATGGCCAGATCATTTTTCCCACAATATTCTATTGCAATATTCATGGCTCTTTTTATGCTTAGTGAATGTTCATCTGTAGTATTGTTGCTGATTAAAAGGGTAGTGTCGTCTGCATACATTACTGTGGTTGTGTTTTGGGTCAGCATTTCATTTGGGAAATCGTTTGTTAGTAAAATGAAGAGTATTGGGCCCAAGACAGATCCCTGAGGTACTCCTCTTGTCAGTGGTTGAGCTTTGGAGCGATAAGTGTGTACCTGGTTTTGTATTGAGTGTTGTAGCTCAACAACTTGTGTGCGGCCTTCAAGATAACTTTTAAACCATTTATTAGCCAAGCCAGTCACTCCCAGGCTCTCCAGCTTGCTACACAGCAGTTTATGTCTGAGGCAGTCGAACGCTTTGCTATAGTCCAAGAATATAGCAGAAACAAACTGTTCATTATCAATTTGTTCAATAACAAATTCAATTAAGTCTGTTAGAGCCGTGGTAGTAGATTTAGTTTTTAGGAAGCCATGTTGTTTTCCAGTTAGCAAGCCATGTTGTGTTATGTGTTTCATAAGTCTGGCAAGAACGATTTTTTCTATGATTTTGGAAAAGGTGGAGACTAGAGTTATTGGTCTGTAATTTTGGAGCTCTGTAGTTGAACCTTTTTTGTGTTTAGGGTATACTTTGCTAGTTTTCAGTGTTGAGGGGAATTCACCCTTTTCAAATGATTTATTTATTATGCTGACTAAAGGAGCAATGAGTTCGTCCATGCAGTGTTTTACCATTTTGGATGAGAATTCATCAATACCAGCAGAAGATTTTGGCTTTAAACTGTTTATGATATTTTCAACTTCCTTAGCATTTGTTGGAGTTAGAACTAGAGTTTCTGGGCATAATATTTCTGGGGAATTAGTGTGTGAATTAGGGAATGTCTTTACTTTGCAGCATAACCTCCACTACGGTTTAGGGTGTCCACTATGGTGGCTCCAAAGTAGAGATGATCATTCTCCGACAAAACGGTGACACTTAAAGAAGGAATGATGGATATCATCCTCCTCCCCCAGGCAGTAAGCGCACTGGGGTGAGCCTGGTGAAGGTGTTTCCTGGAGTAGCCATGTCCCATCAGAAACTGACATAGAAAGAAGTCAATTCTACGTGGGTGCGGCCATCCCAATCGCCAGGGTTTCGGATAAACCAAATGTTCAGCAACTTTCTTTGCACTCTTCCTATCTTTGCTGCCAAGTTCTAAAGCACGTCGAGAGATGTTCTGCCTCTCAAAAGTGAGTAAATCAAGGTTAATCACTCCGGTGATGGCGACGACCATGAATGACGAACCAGACACAGTGCAATACGCACACGCGATCCTGCGCTGAACAGCTAGTACTCTCCCTGTACTTTATGACCCCCATGTCACTTGCCCAGACTTTTGCACCAGACAGAAGAGTGGTGTTCACGGGAAATGAGGATGTGGTTGTCTTTGGCTCGATCTTGGTCCTCCGACGTTCACCTGACATAGACCCAAAAACCCTCGCCGCTTTGTCACACACCATCTGGATATGCTCCCACCACTGAAGGCAACAGTGTGTAGCATAACTTCCAGATATTTCACTACATTCTTCATCTGGACCTCGACGTCCTTAAGGCCCCCCATACACGTAACGATCGGTCTCTCAGATCCGTCCAAACGGACCTCGTTGTGCGACCGATCGTTACGTGTATGGGGACGCTTCCGACCGATTGACGACGATTTTGGTCGGACGACGACTGATGAGAATCCCATCAGTCGTCGTCCGACCACGTCCGACCAGCCTCTGTCGTGCGACCGATCGTTGCGTGTGTGGGAACGCTTCAGATCGGTCGACGGCGTAAGGCCGAGTGGAGCCCGCGTATGTAGGCTAGCTTGCTCATTGTGAGTTTAATCACGGATATTATGGTTTCGTTTTTCAGTTGATTACACAACTCTGTATACTGATAATTACCACTATCATGTACACGTCCATTGATGCCACAATTGAAGTAGGTATATTAATTCGTAATTGGCGTTCGATACACAAAATAGGCTACACAAAATAAAAAATAGAGACTATGGTATCTCTGTATCTACTCTTACATAATACAGTTTTTAAAATTTTCAGGCAGAAAAATCCAAAGTTCTAAGGATCAATTTCATTAATTATCGGTCGTTTGAAAGCTGTGTAGATGTGCAAATAATTGTGAAAACATTTTTTTTTTTACATTTTTATGTTGTAAAATAAAAACACATGTTTTCTATAAAAATGTTCTGAGTGTGTGGGGAAGCATGCTTCAGAGACCAATCTGTTGCGATCGGTCGTGGTTCGCCGGTCGTCGACCGATCATTACGTGTATGGGGGGCCTAACAGTCAGAGGGATCACTGTGGGGATCCTCTGTCGGGTGAGCATGAAAACCTTGGTCTTGGCGCCTACCAGCTCGAGTCCATGGCGCTGATAAGGAAAAGGCATTTACTCTTAAAAAATAGATTTAAAATTTTAACTTTTTCCAGAATACGTAGGCCTAATGCTTTACCTTAAGAGTAGTCAAAACCTTGGTACTTCCTTGCCGTCCTAGTGTCCCAAGGATTAACCCAAAGCAGCTTTCTTCACTTGCTCTTTTGACAGCAGATTCTCTATTGTGTCTCATTGTTCCGTGATCGTATGATTCTATTGTAAGTACTTTTTCATAGGGATCATACCTAAAAAACATTAGGCTAGTCAATAGAGTTGGTTTTTTTCAATGACTAACTAACTTTTAATTAAGAGTTAGTTACAGAAGATTCCCACTACTAAATGAATTAATGATTGGTAAGTTGATTAAAAAATACACAAATAAATGAATGTAAATTAAACAAAAAAAAAAAAAAAAACAAAAAAAAAAAAAAAAAAGAAGTAAATTTTCCAAATGGACAGAAGCCTGTGGCTAGAGAAAGAGTCGTTATAAATTATTAAATTGTTAAATCAAGAAATGTCAGGTAATTTAATTTTTATTTAAATCTAGGGCTAGTTAGGCCTATTTTAAATTAGCACAAAAAACCTCTGTAACCAAATTGATAGGCAAATCAAATAAAATATTGAACCTGGTTGAATAGGGCCTAATTCTACAATTGAAATCTTATACACCTCTCCAGTAATTTAGAAAGAATTTTCCAAAATAGCCTAGTCATACTGAACCATAATTAGTCATAGGACACAACGGACAATGTTCAGTTTAACAAATCTTTGGAATAGGAATTTTAAACAAATTAAGCTAGCCTTTTAACTCTTTTATTTCTTGAATAGACTATTTAGTTACAGGTTTTTTATAAAAATGTTTACCAAATGATTTACGTTACGCCTTTGTAGGAACAGTTCGTTAACTTTAGAATAAGTTACAAGCTTTGTGGCCTATTTGCTTTCTTACTTGCTCAACTATAATACTATATCAACCTTGATTTGGAATAGAAATTTCCTTGGAGTGTTTAGGCCTACAAAAGCAGGAGCTACTAAGGTAACTAATAAATAAATATTATGCCTGTAATACTCACCTGTAGAATTTTATATCTGGATTAGCAATCATGGCAGCCTCCAGGTGGAATCTTCCATCCCCTAAATATACCAAACAATCAACATCCATCATTGTAGGTGCAGTGCAGCCCAATATTTCGCCGGGGGACAGTGGTCTACTTTGAGGGATTGTTATAGAGTACCCATCCTTCCGAAGCTCATTCGCTGTTGCTTGTAAAGTTGCAACAAACTGTATTGTACTGACAAAGCCTAGCTTGGTTGTGTGCTTGTTAAAGTTTGCTTTGATTGTGTCAATGAAATGCAAGGAATCTATTTTAATATCAACAAATATGTATAAAACAGTAATTCCTGTTGTTCGATCTACAGGTATTAAACAGCTGTGACCGTAATGAACGAGTAAATCAGCTCCTAAAGCTTTTGCTGTAAAGTCATCAACACAGCATGCCCCATATGTAACATCTCCCATGATGACAGTGTCTGCATCAGTAAATTTTTCGATAATATCGCTGATAGTTATCGCAAACATTAGTAAACCCTCTGGCATCTGCAGGGCTACTCTGTTTGCTTTGCTTTGTTTAATTCTCCAAATGGTTTTATGAATTTCAAAGTTGTAGTTTGACGGTAGTAATTTTATTGCAGCATTTAATTCAGCGTTGTTTAATATATCCTCAGGGATTTTGGTAACAGTTTTGATGGGCCTGAACACTTTCCTTTCAGGCTTGGCTTTAATTATAACAGCTCCACTATCACTTTCACTAGTTTTGCCTTCAGCCATAATTCAGAGAAATAGTAACAGTATTCTACCTAATAATATTCTTTAATTAAATTGTAAACAAGCTTTTTAGAGTGCTGTATATACAAGGCCAACCCTAGCCCAAGAGAGAATAATTGCGATTAGTACATTAGTGATTTATTACATGCCAGTTGAAATGCGAAAAAGAGTAACAAATTACAAACTAAAACTGAGTTGAACTATTTTTTTTCTCTTGATATCACACATGTCCATATAGACTAAATGATAAAACTAACTATAATGGACAACAGGAAATTCATAAACATAATATAACATAACATAACCTTATTTCAACGAACATCATATAAGCCTTGTCCAGTTGTCCTACCTCCTGCCTGCAACAGCTGTTTTGAAGACAGACGACAAGTCGGCCCTCTAAAAATGACAAACTAAAAGCTATAATCATTGACAAAGTCAATGCTATGAGCATTGACTATTAAAGTCAATGCTATAAGTTTGTTATCTAATCCGAAATATAACATGGTATTTGTATAACAAATGTTAATGTTAACATAAAAAGTACGGTACAATCTACAATCTTTGACTATAGATATTGAATGAGAGAACGATAGATTAGTATCAATGGTCAATCGAATAATATAAAAGAAAAAAATCATTGCTTTTCTTTTATATTGGGATTATTCCATCTACTTAGTTTATTTGAAATGGCACACAATGATATTTAAAAAAAGTATTTTTCCACCGTAACATCAATTTTATATAAATTTGATTTATTTATCTGCTATGTTAAAAATTAATGTTTTTGAGTTGGATGTTGAGAATAATTTTTATTGACGAAATCTTGACCAACGACATAAGATTGGGCGTTCTCAATCAACATTTCATGCAGTCCACCATATTGAAAAAAACAGTATAAATGAAATCATAAACAAAAAATCACTGGAATATAAAAAATTAAAAATTGACGACAATTTCTCCTTTATTTTTTAATTTTTCTCTTGGTTTTCCAATTAAAGAGGTAACACCATGGCCGTGTTAGATCACTTATTTTGACCATCTCAAATACTAACAGTTTTGACTTAACAGCTTATATATCGTGAGTAGTTTTTGTGATTTTCCTGAATTTTTGGCATTTTTTAGAGTATTTGAGGGTAATTTTGGCAAGGACTAAGGGTAATTGGGTTTAAAGTTGTTGGCAATTGTTTTAAAAAACAGTTGGCACTGTTGACAGTAAAGCAGCTGTTGAGTTCACGTGATGATCATATGAAAAATGTAAACATAACCATAACATAACCTCAACCTTTAACCTACTAACCTACTAACCTATGACAATAACATAAACGGTAGTAGGCTGTTTGTTTAGATTTACTTACTCCATCCTTCTGCAAGTTAGTAAGAACGGTGTTAATATTTATTCCACAAGATTTTTTAAGTGTATAATACCTGAGCATCACTCAAACTTATTAAAGTCAATAATGGCAGATCAAGACCAACCAATATACTTAAATGAATCCAGTGTTTTGAAATACCTTTCATGGGATTCCCTCATACCTGCCATTGAAAATGTACTTAGCGATATTTCACATAAAGATGAAACCGAAACTATTCAACCGGCCAGATTAATAATGCCCATAATCCCCAGAGAGGGGTAAGTTTAAAAAATTAAATAGGCCTAACTTAGGTTACATTCATAAACACCTAGGACCACCACTGTGAAATTTCTAATAAGATAAAGCCGCGTCCGCACTGGCCGAACATGTTCATCAAAGTTCTTCCGAACTTTTGTTTGTTGCTAACCTCTTAGAATGTAAACCATATGGCTGGTAATTGTTCGTTAGGAATGTTTGTTGATTTTTTTGTTTGCCGAATAAGTTCGCCACAACTGTTTGGCAAGTGCTGACTCGGCTCAATGTGTAAATTATTTACTAAAATTATAAGAGCATGTTTAACATGTACTCAGTACTTCACGTGCCTCACGTAACCTATTTAATGTGGTGTCAGTTTGCGGTGGTTTCTCGGTGTGTGCCCTACGTATTCCTTGAGTATACTCAGTGCGGAGTTTATTTCCTCATGAAATTTTCTGTGTTATAGGTTATTGTACGTACGGTATGTATAAGTATGTTTTTATGTATTATTTCATTTATAATTACCGTATAAAATATATTTTGTTTGCATTGATGTACCGTATAGTTTTATTAATGCAGAGAAACATTACTATATTTAGTTGCCATATTAAACCTATTAAGCTATACACAATTAATGGTTCCAACGATGAAATGCGGTTCCTGATGAGGTTGGTTAGTCGAACATTTAAATAAAATATTTCGTAATAAAACATGTAAAATGGAAGTGCAATTTATTGTTGCGGAGTAAAACTCCGCATGCACCCTCTCCTGTTTTACTGGTGAAGAACCCGCTTGAGGGTTAAAGGGATAAAGCCTACACAGTCAAGTGGTGGTTGCAGAACTACCGGAATGTGGTTTGTATGGTTTTCCAATCATTCTGAGGTCTTGTCATTAAAATATTGGGTAGGCCCTATAGTTTCATATATTGCCAAAACTAACACTCGAATGAAAAAATATATCAAACCGTTCAGTTTACTCAAAATCTCTTTTATTAACAATATGTATATAGCCTACATGATACATGAAAAATAGTGTCAATGAACTTAACATTAAAACATTAACGGTAAAATCTATGTTAAATAACCTCCCTTCTTTCATAAAACTTTGAATGAGTAGAATATGGCTTGTCTAATAAATAGTTTTCAACTTTAATTTAACTTTAACTCTAACCACAGGTTTAGAACAATGGTCTAAAGTTTACCTACTTTTGACGAAAATAGCTTAATAGGCCTATGGATTCAAAATATATAAAAAATCAAAAAGCAAATCAAATATCCCAAGCCTTAATCTTTTATTGAAATCCCCTCCCTTTTTTATCAGAATTTGCATAAAGGTTTAAAATGGGAGCAGGCGAAGACACGACGTTGTGAGAGGAGCCCTTTAACCCTCTTTTAATGAGTGTAGATGTAAGAAGTGTGGAACCGTAACTTTCGATGAGCACCTTGTTTGGGCTTGTGGCTACTCTGTATTTTCTTTATTGCACGCTTGCCTCGAGATTAATATTCAACGGGAGCAAGATTTTGATATGCATCTCCCTCGTATAAAGCTGGCTAAAGCGTGTTATCCGGCTCGATCACTATTTTTTATATTTACAATGTTATGTTTATATATCTAATTCAGTTTGGCTATTCGATAGTTGAAATATTATAAACTAAGTTTTAGAAAATCAAGGATTGCAGGAATTTGGTTATTCAGTTTGTTTTGGTTTTTCAAATAGTACGGTATAGTAACCAACAATATTTTATCAATGATGCAAATGCATTTTAAAATCAATTACTTGGTACTGATATGATCGTAATATCGCCACATGTAAGCATCACTAGTGATGGAATCGGATAAGTTACTTCCGCCCTTCTACACAATCAATTGGGCAAAAAAGCTGTTGGAACTATTTAAGGGTGTTTACCAGATGAGAAAGTTAGGAAAGTCTTGAAAAAGTTGGGAATTTCATTATCAAAATTTAGTAGACATTCTGTATTTTAAAGCAACTGTCGAAAGCAAAAAACTAAGCAAATAACATGTAACGAGGTCTTGCAGTACCCATACCAGCACAGACAAGCTACAAATTTAAGGTTTAACGTATCATTATTCTGGGCTACCAGTGATGGTAGTAACGTTTTTTAGTTGCAACCTCATCTCTTAGAGGCCATCCAAGACTTCTTCGACAAGATTGGAGTAAAGGCTGACCAATCTTAAGTCTTAACTAGTCTTTAGGAAGATTTTTATTTTGATCCGTGGGGTCTTGGGTACAAAATTGTAACCCAGCTCTCCACCCCGCTCTCCACCTTCAATCATGGAGGGTACCACCGTGGACGGCACCACCATAGTCTCCACCCTGTTTCTATCACATCTAGTGAGGTCATGCATTGATTTTTGATGGGTGGAGAACATTCCTCTCTTCAGCAATGAGAAGTTGGAAAACGCCGTTCCCTCAAAGAAAAACAATGCTCTTGGCTCCAATGGAATTCCCAACAAGGCCCTTAAGAAAGTTGTTTTTGCCCTTTACAGCTTTTTCTGAGAATATACAATGCTTGCTTGTCTGCCCCTTCGAAGAAAGCCAGGCTTGTGCTCATCAGTAAGGGAAAAGGCGACCCGGATATGCCTTCATCGTACATGCCTTTGTTTATGTTGGATGCAGCCAGGAAAGTTTTGCAAAATTTGATTCTTTCCCTCCTGAATTCTGCCATTGAAGCTGTTGGGACCTTACAGTATGGCTTCAACGCCTGCCTGATGATGATGCAAATAAGCATTGAAACCTAGGTCGCACTAGACCTCTTCCAGGAACTGGTGACAGTGACTGAGGTTTTTACACCATTTGTTTGTCATTTCCAGTTCCGGGCCAATACAAACATCTTAATGATGTAAAAAATATTCCACATTAAAGACGTGAATGAAATTCTGTCTTAATATTATAATATTGAAAGTCTATAGGGCCCATTATATAAATTTTAAATTATCACACGTTACCTATAGTTTTGGAATTTTTTACTCGTGAGGCCTTTTCTACCAAGACTAGCATCATCAGACGTCACACAGACTCACAAAAAAAATTTGTGTGTCGTCTGATGATGCTAGCCTTGCTAGCGAATTTAAAATTTATATATGTGTATACGCATAGTAGATAAAACTAATACTAAAGTAAACCACAGTACAATATTTTTAGTCTTATCTTATAATAATAATAATAATAATAAATTTATTTGTTATAAGGATACATAAATATCATTGACAAAGTCATACATGCAGTGAAAAAAACCAAGTCACAAAGGTACAAAGCATTAGTACAATACAAGAGACATAATTAAAACTTAAATAGGGTGATTAATATTAATAAATAGTAAATAACAAGTTTGGTTGAGATTGAGATTTTACTATGCACTGAGTCCCACTTAAAACTAGTTAACAACAATAATAAATGCCTATTAAAACACAACAGTTTTTTAAAGTTTAAAACAGTACAAACTTAACAAAAAATAAAATATGTTATAAGGCCTGTACTAAATATTAACAATTGATCTCAGTTGTTTCTTATGATTTTTCTATACAAATTGATTACTCTTAATATCAAAGTGACCTAGCACAACTTTCTTATTTGTATTCAGGTCCAACTTTTGGCAAGAAGAAGTTTTGGCCATAAGCCCTTTTTTCTAAGGCTTTTCACAGAGTGTGGTAATGTAATAATTCTATTCTATTCAAATTCTAATGGCCATCCTGTTTTCTTTCACAAGTGTTGTTGTGTCTCTGTATGCTTACAAAACCATTTAATCCTGCTTTTTTGTTTGTACAGGGCATTATTGTGTATGCCGTCTTTCAGCGGAAAACTGAACATTCTTGGTTGTAAAGTTGTATCGTCTTTTCGCAAGAATGTAGAAAAAGGGCTTCCATCTATTTTTGGTACTATTTTACTCTTGGATTCTGAGACTGGAAAAGTAAAGATGGTTAGTCGTTGATTTTTCTTTTAACCGGTTGATTACTAAATATTTTCTCTATTCCAAAAACAACCTATTTTACATAAATATGCATATTTTATACAATGTAACCAACCTACTCCTGATTCTTATATCAGATCGTAAAACAAAAAATACACCCACACATGTAGATTTACACGAAAAGCTGCAAATTGCTAAAAACACAATGTGTACATTTGGAAATGAGCTAAGAAATGGAAATACACCACAGCTATAAATTTATAATAGGGGTAAATTTAGTTATGCACATCATAATCTATAACTAATCAGAGTTCAGTTTAGAAAAAATGAAGGTCATATAGCAAGACTACTAGCAGATATATGATTAAGAGAATAGAAACAAATATCACACAAGAATCAACATATATAACTTAATTACAATAAACATTTACAACAAAAAATCTATTAAATTCGTTAATTATACTTTTTATTAATAAATCAAATGATTATAGTTACAAAAATTAGTAAAAATCTATAAGACTTAAGGTTTAAGTTTCATTCTTTTGCTAATGTTTCATTCCTAAAAAAAGAGAGAAAGGTAGTATATGTATTTTTGCAGAGTGCTCATAGACCACTTGCATATGTGTGTTCAGGAAAAAAATATTACAAAATTCAGTGTGTTATTGTTTACGTTTATATCGAAATAACAATAAAGTTCCAATGAACACAAACACACACATCCTATTCTTCATGAAGCGGCTAACCGCTATTCTGTTTTTCACACCTAATAATTTTTATTTTTTTTTATTAACGGATCATTGTAGTAAGTTCATATTTTCAGAAACAAATTATTAATTGCAAAGCTTTATATTTGGTATTTTACTAATATAATCATGCATTAACACATTGACGGCGAGCGTCCACGATCGTTGACGCAGGGGGGCGGCGCCAGGTGCGTGCGTCAACCATGGTGGACGCAAATTTGCTGTTGCTAAGCGACGTCAGTGTTCCACCAGCATTCGTGCGGTGTGAATGGCTGTTATTGCGCATGTGGGGAGATTGTTTTCATCAATTTTTGTCAACGCCGTTTTCGGTTTTTGCGTTTCCGTAGTAACATATGTTTATATAAACTTTGTTTGTAAATAGTGTTTACATTAGTTTTTATCAAAAAGGATTTGCCTCCTAGCCCAAGTTGTTTTAATTTAGTGCCTGAAGAAAGGTAATACGACGAAAACCTAGATGAACAGGATCTAGACCGGGTACGGTACGACACCGACAAGGGGGAGGACGATGACCCTGACTAAGAGGCCAATGCGCCACAATGGTAAACGATCAACTTTCGGGTGGGCTGGTGCGGTTTTACGTAGTAATTTACAAGTTTTTTTTACATTTTACAATGGTTTTACTATCCTTGTGTTAAATCTAAACAATTAGCAAAGTTTTGTGCAAAACTGAAAAATTAGTTAGTGAGTGATCGCGTGGAAAGACGTCCCCAGTTGCGGCGCGTCCACGATGGTGGACGCAAATTAAAATGGCCGAAAATCCAATTTATTTCTACCGGATGGTCTTCCTAGATGTTTTTCTGTCATAACACACCTAAATGTAAGTAAAACCAATAAAATTTGTTTTCAGCATATGGTAACCAATATTGCATGATTTTCAGCAGTCAACGTGTTAAGGTTTACTGTGCACTGATATTTCTGTAATTCGGCTTCAGAGATACTAAATTGACATCACTTTGGATATCCGGGCCGGAACTCCGTCATTTGCTGTCAGATCTTTACAAACATTGTTTAGATAATGTAATTTATCAACCTTTATGTCCTGGTTAAAATTTGGATAAAACTTACTGGTTTAGAGATATGAGTTTTAAAAACGTAGTCGCCATTTTGAAAATAAACATCAGAAAAAAAATTTCCTGAAAACGTACATTTCTGTGATAAAGGGTCATGACAAATATGAACTTTATATAAGCCTTCAGTGATCCATTACGGAAATAAAAATTATTTAGTGTAAAACACAAAATAGCAGTGAGCAGCTTAACGAATAATTTTAGACTACATATGTTTACAGGAACTGCTTATTTTGATAAGGGCAATAACCTGCTGAATCATTTGAACGTTTTTTTCCAAAAATCTTGTTTACGATGAGTGGTTTGGTACATCAGATGATGGAGGGCGGAGAGGTGACGGCGTGGCGGACCGCCGCAGCCTCCGTCGTGGCCACCAAGCATCTACACAGAGGGGAGAAGAAGAAGTTGGCCATCCTGGGCGCAGGGGTGCAAGGCCGAATACACACACTCGCCTTGCAACACTACTTCAACTTTGATGAGGTTAGTACATCAGATGATGGAGGGTGGAGAGGTGACGGCGTGGCGGACCGCCGCAGCCTCCGTCGTGGCCACCAAGCATCTACACAGAGGGGAGAAGAAGAAGTTGGCCATCCTGGGTGCAGGGGTGCAGGGCCGAATACACGCACTCGCCTTGCAACACTACTTCAACTTTGATGAGGTTAGTACATCAGATGATGGAGGGTGGAGAGGTGACGGCGTGGCGGACCGCCGCAGCCTCCGTCGTGGCCACCAAGCATCTACACAGAGGGGAGAAGAAGAAGTTGGCCATCCTGGGTGCAGGGGTGCAGGGCCGAATACACGCACTCGCCTTGCAACACTACTTCAACTTTGATGAGGTTAGTACATCAGATGATGGAGGGTGGAGAGGTGACGGCGTGGCGGACCGCCGCAGCCTCCGTCGTGGCCACCAAGCATCTACACAGAGGGGAGAAGAAGAAGTTGGCCATCCTGGGCGCAGGGGTGCAAGGCCGAATACACGCACTCGCCTTGCAACACTACTTCAACTTTGATGAGGTTAGTACATCAGATGATGGAGGGCGGAGAGGCCCGCCGCAGGTTTACCCGCCCTTGGACAATCGGGAGTTGACTACTTGTATGTTCATGAAAAGATGAGAAAAGATAATGTACATCCAGTTACAGAGTTCATAACAGATTGTTTCCCTGATTCATAACAGTTTTCTCAACTCATCAAATATCATATACTTGTATGATAAAACTAAAACTCTTGGATCGGCCGCGAAATCAGGATGGTGAGTGAAAATGCGATGTTGTCACATATGGGAAAAGAGTTGTGAGGGAAGGTCTAGAATCACGTACTTTGGCAAAAAAGCTGGCACACTGAGCATCCAGTGTAGCCTAGTTAGGGCGTTGAAAGTACATATTCTAAAAAAATAAAAATGGCATCTAGTAACAAAGCAGACAAAATCAATAACATAAATATAAAACATCTGATTAAATCAATATCTTAAAATAGGCACTCTAAATATGACAATATTGAAAATTCAGTCACCCACCTTATTTTGTAGTGCTACTGTAGATTTTCATGTAACTTGTAATTTGTTATAAAACAAGCAGGTATTTTTTTTTTTTTTTTTTTTTTTTTTTTTTTAGATACTTTATTTCAAGCACTGATGCATTCTGTGGTGTGTATTTTAAGGTGAGTATGACTGAAGGGTGAGTGTGATGATTGTGATGGATCAGATGAGGTGTAGCTTTGTTACTGACAAATAGCAGCTGATTCATTTGTCAGGGTCATTATTTAATAATCCATTGACCAAAGGCAGCTGGATCCAGTATCGAACCATCAAAAAGCACTTACTTTTCTCAAGATCGAACCGGCAACCTTCAGATTCAATGGTGAGTTTTATAACCACTCAGTTACCCAGCCTTAGAACAATGTAGGGGGGGGGTGATGTTGTTCGCGTCCGTAGCATTCCATTAAAACTGCACGTACTCCCCGGGTGGTGCTAAACGAACAACAATTTTTGGCAGCTGAACTATTACCCAAGTGATCTCTCAGCTATGCCAGCTGCCAAACCAAATCCAAACGGAAATTTCCGGGGCTTTTAAACGTATTGACGCATGTGCTTTGCACTGCAGAACATCTTTGATTTATTTTATTGTTATTATTTAAGTTGGTAGCTGGCTATGATAGCCATACGATGTATACTAGAACAATGTTGCTAAGGAATGTAAAAAAAAATTCGATAGTTTTAAGTTTTGTCTCGTTACCAGTATCACTTCTCTTATCTGTAGGTGCAAGTTTGGAACCGGACATACGAGAAGGCAGTGAAGCTGTGTGACGAGCTGGGTCCGTGGGCGAAGCCGTCCAAGAGCAACGAGTCATGTGTGCGTGGTGCGGACGTCATCGTCACAGCGACCTACGCCAAGGAGCCCGTCGTCCACGCTGCCTGGCTCAAACCGGGGGCTCATATTAATGGTAAGTACCTGGGGGACGAGCCGTCCGAGAGCATCGAGGCATATGTCTGCAGCGCGGACGCCATCGTCACGGAAACCTATCATCCACACCGCCTGGCTCATACCCGGAGCTCATATCAATAGTAATCTATAAGTCTACTTTACCTTCAGATGTTAAAGCAAAGCAGCTAAACCTTATTGGTTGTCACAGAAGGCATACAGCTTAATTTTTTTCACATTGGATTGAGAATGAATGTTATCAAAGTTAATTACAAGATTAAATGACAAGTTACTTAAGTACTTGGACCTATTTGTTGCGAAGTAGTGACGTAGGAATGAATAGAATTGACAGAAGGGTTCATTTTTTACTTTATTATTAGATTTGGAAATGAAACTAGCCTATCTAAGATGTCTCAAATTCAACATATTGCTGCCTCTTTGATAAGTACAATTATGCTTAACCTAACTGAGGTTGTTCTATTTTCCAATGTACCGCCATTTGCAGCTGTAGGGTTTGGAGTGAACCACCACTGCGAGGTGGCGAATGACGTGTACCGCCGCGCCACCATCGTCGTAGACAACATGGCTGGAGCTGTGCAGGAGCTGAAGGCCCTCGCAGAGAGCGTCGGGCTGCATTGCGAGCTGGGGGCCGTCATTCGTGGCGTCACCTCCGTGCCTGACACACCCTACACGGTGTTCCACTCAATGGGTATGTACGGAACAGTTGATCTCATTAACTCAGTCATCGAAAAGTTTAAATCCTTAGTACCTTGAATGATTTTTCAATCCCCCTAGAGAAATTTCTTCAGCTGTAAAATACATTTTTTAGGCTTTGGACTCTGGAAAATTTTCTTCTGTCCTGTTTTTCCAAATCAGTAAGTCTTTTGACATTGTAAACCACAAATTATTGTTAGTGAAAATGTACAGAATGGAAATTTGAGGGGGGGAGGCTCATGGGTGGTTTGGCTCCTATCTCACTGGAAGAAAACAAATGGTCAAAATTTCCACTGTTGATAGTAATGGATGTTTTCAGTAATTTTTCTGAAGAAGGATTAGTGGAGTGGGAAGTATCACAGGGCTCTGTTCTGGGCCCTGTGCTATTTGTTTTCTTTATGAACGATCTTGACTCTAGCTTGCAAAGTTTGAAGTTGTATGTGTGCAGACAATATTAGTGTTATGTTTTGAAATACTCTTAGAGAAGGTCTGGAATTGGAAAGTTTCCTCAGGGCAATTATTCATTGGATTGGCCTGGCGAAAGCAGTTTGAAAGCAAACATCTCTAAAATAAAATGATTTATTTTAGTATTGGAAGTTATCCAGATAATACTTATCTCAGTAATCATCTTAGTGATGGATTGATTGAGTCCACAAATGAAATTCGCTTTCTTGGTTTGATCATGGGATCGAACTTGAGATTTGATCCTTATGTTCGATGTTTGCACCAAGCTGAGCCTAGGAATGTCTGCAGAAGACTTGTCAACCTTGGCTACAACCCAGTTACTTCTAGCTGCATATTGTCACTTAAGAAACAATACCACCTTAGTAACAAGATGCAAACTATTCAGGAGAGCCAAAAACCTCACGAGCGATATAGACGGTGTTGTATTAGATGAAGAGTCCAATATAACTCCGACTGTCTCCAAAAAACACTTTAAGCTATTAATTTGACTCTTAAAATGTTTGTTTTATAACAATGACAATAACTAACACTATGATCTTTTAAAATCAATGGAAATCAATCAAAACGTTAAATATAGGTCACTTAATGTAGAATGACATTCGTCTCTTGTTGACTACCATGCTAGAACTGGTGGACATCGGCCGTGGTTTTTAATCAGTGAGATAGGCGGTGGTAGAAGAAATACGATAGCAGTGAATTCTGTTGGATTTTCACTAAACTACATCGATAGGACATGTGAAATGCATATGTTTTCTTAGAGATACCAAAAACTGAATTTTGCCAAAAATGTCACTTGGGCGTTGTTGTTCTTTAAGCGACAATATATTACATACGCTGTTGCAGTCTGCTGGTGTGTTGATAGCAATAAAAAATAAAAACTACATAAGTGTCGGAAGACAACCAAATACATGTCATTTTTGGATTTTAAAACAACAATCTTGTCGAGATGTCTTTATTGCCAATGGCATATTAACCTTTCTGTAAATCTAGAAATTCTGTCTTTTCTGCGGAAGAACTTCACTTTTTTCTTGAGTCTACTTCCTCACCACTAATACAACTCAAAAAGTACGTCAGATTGCATATTGAATGTTTCTCCTCACTCAAATATGTTCTTTAAGAATCACATATTTTACTTCACAGTTGCAATGTCTAACAATCTTGCAATTAATGTCAAATTTTATATTTTTTTCAGGAATGTCACTGGAAGATGTTGTGGCTGCTCAAATAATCTATGACAAATATATGGAAGAAAAAGGAAAATGTTACAAATAGAGTTATTGAAAAACAATCACAGAGAAATATCCTAAGACGTTTTTTAAGTTTTTTGGCATACTTTGCCTAAATTCTGGGTACCCCTTCAATTCAGTTTTAACAGCCAACAAATTATTTTAATTCAAAGATTTTCCGGATGGAAAATTTTTTGCTAGTTTGGAAAAGATTGTGTAAAAATTAATTAACACTTAACAATTTTAACTCAGCCACCCATTCCCTTTCACGGGCCAAGTGAAAGATTTTCGTACAGTATGAAAGCTTTACATTCAGCTATTCTTGTAAAATTGAAGGGCTCGAACACTTGAATAAGAGGACAAAGAACTATTACAGTAAGCATCAATCAGCATTAGAATTGTGCAGAGCTTTCAAAAGGTAACTAAATATTAATTTATTGTTAATAAGTAATAAGCTTTAATTTGAGGGAATAAGCCCATGCAAAGCATGACTTGTTATGGGGAATTCATGTGGTGAGTTTAGCGAAAAGCATACTCGAAAGTAAAATGTAACTGGAAAAGAAACAAAGTTTTGCCACTTTTAATCATCTAGATAAGCAATATTAAATTTTAGTTAAACATATACTTATAAAGTATGGGAATTAAACTAGATGTAGTTGGGGAAAAAGTTTATTTTTATATTTAATTTTATATTATACCGAAAGACAAGACAATGTGCAATATTTGTTGAATTTTAATAATGTTAATGTTATTTAAAAGTTTAATGTTGTTTTGGTAAAGTGACTGAACTACTGAGCGACACACTGTATTTGTATGTCTAAACGTTCCTTTGCACCACTCTTATTTTCTTTTGCTTGGCAAAACCTAATTGCTTTGAATATTTTTTTCTAAATAGATTATTTTTATTACTACTTTTCTACTTTTGTAATTTATATTCTGAGCAATCCACTAATGCTAACAACTGAAGAGTTGTCATTTATATTCAGTGTTTCATTTATTATAAATATACTGTAGACCCTGTTTCTGGAATTATTTTGTGTTTAAAAACTTCATACTCTACCATTTCCTTGTTAATTACATACTGCTTAGTTATAGGAAAATTTGTTTGAAAAAATATACTTTACAAGTTTGATTGTTATTTGTGATGTTTATTGTTAATTTTATTTGCATCTTATTCCATCTAATAAATATTAGATAGTCACTGTAAAACAAATTGAAAATCATAAAAATTAAATACAATAGGCTCTGGCACGGTACACATGAAACTGGTTCAAATTTCTGCATCAAACAAATGAATTATATGATAAGTCTCCTCACATAGTGTATAAAGTCATTATTTATACTAATTGTCAAACTATTTTTATATTAGTTTTTATAATTATGTTATGTGTATTTTGAATACAGCAGAATTCATTTCTTATAGTTTTAACATGGTCCCTAATAACTTAACATATCAGTAACGGCTGACATTTGTCCAAATTAGAGACTGACAAAGGTGAAAGTATAAACAAAGTGGCAAATGATTTGATTTTTGGTTTTGTTAAAGTTCACTTAATTTAAGATTTAAAAAAATTTAATGTTTCTTAAATTTAACTCATAATTTTTATATTCCCTTTTTTAAAATGTCCCATATACTCCCTATTGTTCGAAATTTTTATAGTTCAACACTCCCAAAGTCCACGAAGTGTCAAACTATCGAGGTTCTATGTACCGTTTTATCTACTAGGAAATAAAGAGTAGGTACTCTATAAATTTTGTTTAAGGGACTGCTGGCTGTTTTAATACATTTTTATGAATGTACTCTAAACCAAAACAATCTTAAGTAACAATTAATAACCGACTTTACCTTAGGAAATTCCAAGTTCGTTGGTTACGCAACACGTTTTTGACTACATAAAGATATTTTCATACTATCCACATCCGCACATTCATCATAAAGTTAAATATTACACAATTGCTTCAAGACAAAGAAACATTTTAAGTAAGGCAGACAAATATGTTTATATCACGTTAAAGTTCAGACAAATTAATAAGGTTTTTTCACTATTGTGTAAAAATGTATTTTGGATACAAGAGAATTTGCTCAATAGCTAAAAATTGTATCTTCATAAAAGACTCTGTTGACCAATATATAAACAAAGGAATATTAAATCTCATTGCTGTAATGAGTGCCATGCTCAAGTGAGATGTGATTTTTATAAAAATATACGTATTTTATAAAATAAAAATTTAAGACAATTTATTCTTTTGTTTTTTTATGACCAGTGGGCAGTCGTTTATATAAAGGGTGGAAAAAAAAGTCTGGAAACGATATAATATCTTTAAAATTATAAAAGTAATAAAACCAAAACTTTGAAATTAATTTTGAGCCTCTAAGTCTACTTCCTAAAGTACTTATTGCCATTAAACCTCCAAGGGGGGGTTCGGTCCACAAGGAGTCAGAAGAAAATCTTAAATCATTGGTCTATGTTATGTGATACATAATTTCAAAGGGCTTTGCAATCTGAGCAATTTTCCACAACCCCGACCTAAAAAGGTCAAGTGTAGCGAGATTTATTGTTTTTTTTTTTGTTTTTTTTCAGCAATATGATTTTAAATGCAAAGTTAGATCACCTGCCATTTTTGACTCCGTTCTTTTAAAATTGGGTTTGCGGAATCGTTCTCTATTCATAAATACATTTAACATGATGTACATATTGACTTATGCTTAGATCTAAGATTTTCTTCTGACTCCTTGTGGACTGTCCCCCCTTGGAGGTTTAATGGCAATAAGTACTTTAGGAAATAGACTTAGAGACTCAAAACCATTTTGAAAGTTTTATTTTTATTACTTAAATACTTTTCAAGATATTACCATATAGTTTTCAGACTTTTTTCCCACGTTGCATTGCATATAGCCTACCACTTACTTTACACAAGTGTAAATTGTTTCAGATATACACTACTTCACTTAAACTGGTTACTTTTAAGGGGAGTACAGTTTCACTAAAGTTTATAGAGTTAATAATGTGATGGAAGACATAGGTGCAGTGAAGGAGTTATAAACTGCCGTTGGAACTTGGATCACTTGTAGAACTTTCCTCCGATAATTCATTCTCGTCCTAAAACCCCTTTAATCAGCTAATTGGTAGCTTATCTAAAGCCTGTTCAACTTGGATAACTAATTTCTACAACTTGGGAGGGAGACAGCTATTTAAATAGTCTGTTAAAAAAACCAGAATTTTTCTCTAAAATACGCGAAACTGTTGTTTGTTAACACAACTTCTCCCTCATTTCATATGATTAATTTTAACGTGAAACCTCTCGCTGATGAACGTCGCAGCCGATACTATAAAAGCGTGGTCTGGAACGTCATCATACGTCACTCCCCACGATGATTATGTAAGCTTTCACTGTAAATGTAATATTTCGTGAAATATTGCTACAAAAACATATATATCTCATAAAAAATCGAGTTGACGAAATTCTATTCTACAGAGTGATCCATAGTGTTATTCTCTTTGCAAATCTTTTTTCTCTTCTTAAAAAATTATTTTTGCGTAACAGGGCCGCCTCGAGGGAATATGCATGTGGGACGAGATTTTGATCCACGCCCCCCAAATTGATTAATTGGTCTAACTGTGAACCGTAATGTTAAATTACAATCAGAAGCAATAAATTACCTGCATGGCTAACTTTTCAAAGCTGTTAGTTTCAATAAACTAATTAAAAAATTTCACTTGTACTATATAGCTTTGTTGACAGAACCATTTGTTGACAACACATGGCTGGGTCTGGAGGGCCTACAAAAACTCACGGGCCTGCATACATTTTTTGTCACGTGACCAGATGCGGCCAAATTTCAACTCCATTTAAAAGCATTGCAATAGCCTGATTTAGCATAAGTTTTTACATGTATTTTAAAATTAGGTCATAAGTGTTGCATATAATTCTAATCCTCAGGTAGTGGGAGTAAGTATGCAGGCCCGTTAGTTTTCGTAGGCCCCAAGCGAGCGCTCGAGCCATTTTTCCAGTTCTTAAGATCAGCTGGCCAGTAGGCCTACATGCAGCCAAACTCGATTCTATCATGATTCACTTTCAGAAGAAAATCTTAAACCATTGGTCTATATTATGTGATACATATTTTAAAGGGTTTTGCAATTTGAGCAATTTTCCACAACCCCGACCTCAAAGGTTAAGTGTAGTAAGATTTATTGTTTTTTTTTTTTTTTTGCTTACCCAATCTATGCTTACATTTAAGATTTTCTTCTGACTCCTTGTGGAACCTCTTGGAGGTTTAATGACAATAAGTACTTTAGCAAATAGACTTAGAGACTCAAAATCAATTTTCAAAGTTTTATTTTTATTACTTAAATACTTTTCAAGATATATATAGTTTTCAGACTTTTTTCCACCTTGCATTTCATATAGCCTACCACTTACTTTACACAAGTGTAAATTGTACTTCACTTAAACTGGTTACTTTTAAGGGAAGTACAGTTTCACTAAAGTTTATAGAGTTAATAATGTGATGGAAGACATAGGTGCAGTGAAGGAGTTATAAACTGCCGTTAGAACTTGGATCACTTGTAGAACTTTCCTCCGATAATTCATTCTCGTGCTAAAACCCCTTTAATCAGCTAATTGGTAGCTTATCTAGAGCCTGTTCAACTTGGATAACTAATTTCTACAACTTGGGAGGGAGACAGCTATTTAAATAGTCTGTTAACAAAACCAGAATTTTTCTCTAAAATACGCGAAACTGTTGTTTGTTAACACAACTTCTCCCTCATTTCATAGACTAATTTTAACGTGAGCCCTCCCACTGATGAACGTTGCAGTCGATACTATAAACGCGCAGTCTGGAACATCATCATACGTCACTCCCACGATGATTATGTAAGCGTTCACTATAAACGTAATCGTGAAATATTGCTACAAAACATATATATCTCTTAAAATCGAGTTGACGAAATTCTATTCTACAGAGTGATCCATAGTTTCATCCTCTTTGCAAATCTTTTTCTTCTTCTTAAAAAAATTATTTTCGTGTAACAGGGCCGCCCCGAGGGAATATGCACCTGGGGCGAAATTTTGATCCACGCCCCCTGAATTAATTAATTGGCCTATCTGTGAACTGTAATGTTAAATTACGATCAGAAGCATTAAATTAGGTGCATGGCTAACTTTTCAATGCTGTTAGTTTGAATAAACTAATTTAAAAATTTCACTCATACTATAGCTTTGTTGACACAACCATTTGTTGACAACACATGGTCTGGGTCTGGGGGGGGAGACAAAATCTGATCTCACAGGCCAACATTCATTTTTTTGTCCCGTGACCAGATGCAGCCAAATTTCAGCTATCAACTCCATTTAATAGCATTACAATAGCCTGATTTAGCATAAGTTTTTACATGTATTTTTAAATTAGGTCATAAGTGTTGCATATAATTCTAATCCTCAGGTAGCCATTTTTTCAGTTCGTAAGATCAGCTGGCCAGTAGGCCTACATGCATCCAAACGCGATTCTACCATGATTCACTTTTACCGCTTCCACTTGCATTGTAAAATAGGTTTATAGTTACAATGAATTAATCACTACTCATTTTCCGTCTGATAAATGTTTTAAATTTCAATTTAACTAATCAACAAATTATTAGTGAATGATTTGTTTGAAAAATATTTATTGATGCAGTTTTTACAATTTGTGTGAAGTGTTTGAGCCTTTATAAAACGAAACGGGGAATTTCCCCTCGACCGCGGCGCCCCCTTGCCGGGGGCGGCTGCCCTGGTCGCCCCGCCCTTGGGATGGCCCTGTCCTGTAAGGTGCCAACTACATTAATTTGAATAATTTGTAGAGTATAAATATATGTTTATTTATATATAGCAGAGTGTATATAAAAATATAAATTCTGTATATAAAATGTACACTTATATTTTATTTATAAAATATGAAAAAAATAAATACCACAAAAATATAAAGGTATGTATCTATACATTTACATGTATATACATATAAAAATATACATTGCAATTGTTTTCTTCTTCTTCACGGATTTGTTTACTCTTATGTTGCCAGATTGCTGATTGCTTGCTTTGATTATAAATAAAATATATATGTTATAGAGTATATAAAGTATATATATACTTGTATATATTTTTTTATTCACAAATGTACTTTGAACAAAATGGTTATCTCGGTTTTATTATAAATGAGTTTTTACAATGTTATCTGGAAACCAAAACTTTTCCAAAAAAAAAAAATTATTTTATTTTACATTTTTGGAAGCCATTCATTTTTTCCAATTAGAGGTATTTATAAGTTTTTTTGTGTTCTCTAATTTTATGTAATTTACTGAACAAATTGATATATAATAAGTGTGACTTAAAACTTAATTTATATTTTTTTATAATGTTTTTAAATAATTATTGTGCAGTTAGCATACAACACGCTTCATTCAGGACGTCATACTCATCAGCCGGAGGGTTAATGGAACTTGTTAAAAATTTTCCTGTTACAAAAGTTTTAACAGGAAAAACTTTTATCTAGATTTAAATCAATAACACTAACATTTTAATCAATCATACAATCACAAAAATAGATAAGTTAACATGAAAGCACATTGAGATTTGTTGTCTTCTTGGCACTTTTAGAACAGAATAGCCTCATTAGTCATTATTCCTCATTTGCCTTATTTAGGTTGAACGCTGCAAAGCATTTCTCATTTACAATTCCTGAAACTTAAACTGAGTGCAGCACACTCCTGTGGGGCAATTCTTGTCGACTCTGCCAACAGGAAACTAATTGGGTTTTCATTTTGTCCCTGTGTGTCAGACTAAGTTAGTGCAGATAAACGTACTACTTGGTTTACTATGATAAAAATTAAAAGTAAGTATAAATACAATTATAGAGAGTGATAAGTCTTTTGCTAAAAAATAAACTAAATGTACTTTGTAACTTAAATAAACAAGAAAACAAAAACCACTTGGTCGAGTAATAATTTTTAATCCAACTTTGTAATCCTAACTTCTTTGTGATTTGTATAAATAGTGGTTATCTACTTGAATTAATCCATGTGGTTAATTTTAATTAATTAATGTCCTTTTTATTTTATTAGCAAATTTTACATGAGAAATTTTCTGGACTTCAGTCACGGTCAGTTGTCAGTCTCCAATAGTTTGATAACTTAAAGTTGAGAAATTGAACCTGGGTTTGATGGACAACCAACATTGGTTTGAAGGAAGAATTATATGAAGAAGATTGTAAGTATTAAATATGCGGTTTGTTTTATTACATAATTAGCCAACTTATCAATTATTTATTTTGATTACAATTTTGTCACTGATATTAAAATCGGGCTGTATGCTAATAAAAAAACAATAAAATTGCCTATCACACTGCACAGCTGAAATGCTGTGGGCAGCACAGGATCCCTAGTTTATATGGAAAGGATTTGTCCTGAAGAGGTAATACGACCATCGAGTAGAGCAATTCACGGGGAGTGTTATAAATATACTCTCAAAGATAACAAACTTACTTTAAGGTAAAGACAATTTATTATTTTCAGTTAAAATAACTCTCATCAATATAAGTTTAAAATAAATGCAAGCAGTTAAGCCCATTTTGGCATTTCCATAATCAAAGAAACTTAATGATTATTATTTTCCGCATATTGGCAAACCTGCACTAGTGAGGTAATCGTCATAGTCCTTTTTCTTCTTCCTCTACGTTATCAATTCATGTTCAACTGTCGACCCGCTCGCTGTTCCACCAATGTCAACCGCGCACCATTACGTGCATTGGACATTCTAAACTGTAAATTCGGCCTTCGTGGCTTCGTAGTGTATATAAAACAAAGTGCGATAGTTCGTGATTCGCGATAGACAATTCGCAAACGTATGAAGCGTCGCTGGTGGCCGTTGGCGTCAAGAAAGAAGACTTCTGCCGCATGCGGGGCCCCCAGGCAGACCACGTTGCTGCCCATCCTCAAAGAAATTGATGAAAAGGACGGTCGTGAGTGCAATTCCATTCATTATTTATTGGATTAGACATTTCTAATAATTTTATTTACAGTTTCAGATTTGTACAAAACACTTGCAATTGCAGTTTTTGAAAAACAGACAATTTTTGTATTTTAATTTTCTCAATTAATTACATTAAATTACCGCACAGGGAGTATAAATTAGTAATTGCTGTCGAGGTAGGCTACATATTCATGCTGTAGAGCAGTGTTTCTCAACCGGTGGTACGCGTACCACTGGTGGTACGCGAGAGCATTTCAGGTGATACGCCAGAGACAAAGAAAGAAAAAGAATTAAATACACGAAATATAAAAAAAAGCTCTTTTGAACTACGAGAGGCCGACAGCAGTTTTGGTCAGCTCAGTTCTGCGTTACAACGCTTTTACACATAATTTGAGAGACTCCAATAGGTAGCTTTACCTCTTCCTTACTAAAGCAATTTTGTACCAACTTAACAAATTTATAATATATTAAGTTAAGACTCCCTTTTCTGAGCATATTTATACTAATGAATAATTATTTTGTGTCCAGTACCCGTCTGGACCCTTGAATTACGCCTATTTTAAGTTCTGTATTTATCTTGTACTATTTGAAGTTACAAAACATGCTCTGCAGAAACAATGAAACGTGAGGGAAAATTAATTTGGTCATATCCACGGAGAATATATGAAGTTCCATCACCCTGGAACACATTCTGTGTATTACAAGAAGGTTAAACCAACCTCGTTGGTAGTTGGTGTAATCGTTTGGTAAAGCCAAAATCCAGTCAAGTCAAAAGAGTTTGTGTCGTGACCGTTATTTGTGCATGTGTAAAATTAGTCCAGTTTAATTATCTGTCCCCTGAAAAGGATAATTTCCTGAGCAAGAAATAACAGCAAGTTTCAGCAAGTTTCCCGTTAACAACCTCTTTTACTGTTAATATTATTTATTGGTTTGGTAATTTTGTAAATTTATTGTTTTAGTTACTTTTGTAGAAATGCAAAATAACCTTTTTCCGCTGTAAGTGTGTATATTTGAAACAATTGTTTCAATTGTTTATAGGCCCTATGAAACTTTGTTTATAAAGCCTGCAGCTAGCAATTTTTAGTTTCAAAGTTGAAAACATAATATAGGCCTACTTATACTATTACGTTAATTAATAATCACAGTAATATTTGTATAGATTCAAAATAAAATGTTCTTCCCAATTTATGTTTTTTTTTTTTTTTTTCAATTAAAATAGAACTTTTTTAATTAATTGTTTTGTGCGTTTCATTTTTTTCAGACTACTAATTAGGGGCCTATAATGAAATATATGAAAAGGAAAACAATAACTAGGCTCTCTCCGGCTGTATTTTTAAGACAGTGGGGGGGGGGGGGGGGAGGTATGAGTTTGGGTGGTAGGCCAAAGATTGAAAAGCCTCAGGTGGTACGCGGGCACCAAAAGGTTGGGAAACACTGCTGTAGAGGGTTGTGGTAGCAAGGCTCTAATGTATTTATAATTTCGATTTTGCCGAATTGTTTGACGTGTTGATTTTTGTTATTTTTTTCCATTTTATAAGTTAAGAAAAAAATCGGTATATTGCCGACGGAAGGTGTTTGGAATAAGGAGAGTTTTGGATTAGCGGAACTCAACTGTAAAAATACTAATCACAAATGCATAGACACTCAACTTACTATCAAACCTAACTATCAAAATATTCATCAAAGAGATTATTCCAAACTTTACTGTCACCGATTGAGGAAAACCTTCAACAGACCTTAAAACCAACAACCAATACACTTAATACAATTTAAATCAAATAACAATTTTTCAAAACTGCAAAAAAATAAAATAGGTGGTACTTAAAATTAGCATGCCAAATTTAAATGGGTATTAAATGGGTCACATCCTAATATATTTAGACATAATCTGAGTTTAACCTTAAAATTTAATATAAATATAACTATGGGCGTAATCTATAAAACACAGTTTTATCCCGCATCTCCGAGAGGTACCGGGGTGGAGGTGATGACACCGAAGTGGCGTAACGTCTGTCAGGTTGTTGCCATAGTAACGTGTTTGTTTACGCGTCTCAAATAGACACTCCCACTTGGATTAGACCACAACAGGGTCTTATAATTAATTATCGATTGATTTTTAAATTTTGATCATGAACGCCAATTTTTTCTCATTGTGATTAGCATTTTATTTTTAGCATTTTAGCAGGAAACCCCTTGACATCTCATAACTAATAACTGCCACAAAGAAGAATGAGAAACTAAATTTACAATGATGAAAAATTATAAGCTGGGATGGAGTAAAATAATAATAGTAAAACTTTGTTGGATGTAGACAATTTAAAATCAACAAAGGTGTGAACAACCGCAAACCGTTCTCACTGTCTCTCCGTCTAAGGATTCAAGCTAAATAACCATTAAAAATATTTATAATAACACATTTTACATTATACATATACTATCACTGTTAGCTAAATAAATAAACACTATTCACGTCAAGACGAAAAAAAAATCCTATTACCCTTGGTTAAAGATTTTTACATAGTTATTTTGTGTCTATCATATGATTTCTTTTCTTTGAAATAAAACAAACTATAACTTAAAAAAATACATGACAAATACACAATAATACTTAGTTCAGTCATAATACATATTTACTATACATTCTGTGAAGAGTATGCTTTAATTCTTGCTTCTAATGAAAATAAAAGCCTCTTTAGGCAATGCCTGTGTCGAGGCTTTTATTTTTTGACAAAACCAGGCGAGCTTTTGTTTATTTGTGAATAACTTACATTTAAGAAAAACAAATTAGTTATGCAGATGCCTTGAGAATGTTGAAATAAGAGACTATCTTTGGATTAAGAAAAAAAAGAAATTTTCCCCTTACAATCAGTCAATAGAGATTGGTTAGGTTATATTGAAATTAATTAGTTTAACAAATCCTCTATATTATCAGATTTTTCAATGCAGTTTATTACAGCTTTACAAAACACAATTGTTGAGTGAAAATGTTTATCTTTTATCCCTAGTAGATTAAAGATTTTTGGAGCCTAATATCTAAACGACTTTTCAAAGGATTCTTTAAAGAGTCTTGGTACTTTTACGAAGATATTTCTCAAACGGTTTGAGTATAGAGTATGTATTGATATTGTAACTGACATATCCACTCCTGACATAAAATATTCTAAGAGATTTATAAACAAACAAGGATCTTAAAGGCAAAATATTGAGTTGTTTGGACAGTGGTTAAGATGGTTCTTTTTTGTTCTTTTGCAAAATTACCCTAACATTTTTTTTCTGAGCCGTCGATATTGGTTTTAGTGTTGTCAAGTATGTATTACCCCAACATGTAATACCATATTTCAGCCGAGAATGAAGTAGTGAAAAATACAGACATCGTAAAAACTTCACTCGGACATAAATAACGCGAATAATAGAATTTGCGTAGACATGATAATAATTCACTCTTCAGTTATGATAAGTAGTTTCAAAAATAATATTTTGCTTAAAGAAGTTCAAGTAATACTCCTGTTTGTGGTATTTAATTTCAAAATTAAGTACATTTCTGTATTGATTGAATAATAAAGTATTATTTTGATATTTCTTGGACTTAGTTAACATTTTATTTCTTGTTTTTATCTTTCTTAAGAAATCATTATTCATCCATGGTTTTAATTTCTGATTCTTTTTTCTCTCAATTTTAAATGTTGCTTAGATGTAATTGTTTAATAATGCTTTGAACTCAGTGTTAGCTAAATCAAAATTTTTCATTTCGTATATGCGCAACCAGTCTTCAATATCAAGTAATTTGCTAAGCAGTGAATGATTATCTTTTCAATATACTCGGTTTTCTCTAATCAGAAATCAGAAATCTTTATTAATCCAAAAGACATATTACATGTATTGGAGCGTCAACAGTTTTAACATGTTCTGAAAGATACATTGAGTCATTTCATTATAATGTCTAAATTTAGTCTACTACGAGAGAAAATGATATAAATAAACAGGTAGGCAGTGGCGGTGAGGACATAATTGGAACATGTCAAGTCAAATAAATAAATAAAATCACATAAAATTATATAAATTTGAGAAAAACACACAGCAGGTTTAATTACGTTTTGCTAACCTATTTGGTAATCTATTTGATTTAATATCTATAGACACTACACTAATAATTTATGGTCTGTTAAATCCAAATTCGACTTTTGTAAAGCAATCAATTTTATCCCTACTTCTAAAAATACATGGTCAATGCAACTTTTACTGCTTTTGGTTACCCGAGTTGGAGTGCTAACAAGACTTTCTAAGCTGTTGCTTGTCATTAGCGTTAGATACTCGAGGGTTTTGTTAGAATTTTGCAAACTGCCAACATTACAATCTCCAATCAGAAGTTCCTTTCACTCATGTCTTCAATGACTCCTTGCAATTCCTCAACAAACGCCGTCACAGTATGTGCGTGGAGACGGTAGACGGTAGATGCCCAGCAGCGTGAGCGCTCGCCGGCGCCGAGGTCAACTACGACCCGTACATGATCAGCTGTTGTCGCGTCGACTGTCTGGCCGCTGTGACGCAGTGCATTGTTGACATAACAAACGATTCCCCCTGCTCGGTGCGTGTCATTACAGTTCGCGTAAATGTGATAGTTCGGAATACTATAAAAGTTTAGTTCGTCTTTAGAAATCCAGACTTCTGAAAGATAAAACTTTAGTTCGTCTTTAGAGATCCAGACTTCTGAAAGAAAGAGGATATGAGGTAATTGTTCTGGATTTTGTAACTGAATTATAAATTAATCAAAGTTTTCTCGCATGCTCCTAATGTTTAGGTGCAATATGCTTAAGTTACTCCCCTGCTTAAGATGAGGCTATAACAGTATCACATGTGATTAGTTAAAGTAGGCCTATTTGATAACGTGTTGTGTGAAGAAAAAGATCGCTAGTTATGTTTTTCAACCATTGCGGATGCAGTTTTTGGTAGTAGTTGAATTTGTTTAGTGTTTTGTCTGCAAAAAGTGCATTACTGCAGAAATAGGTTTTTTTGCAGAAACGTAAAGCTGATTACTTCAACATTATCTGACGATTTTTCCTCGGTCCATTCTACAATGGTGATCCAACTGTTCTGTACAGTTAAGTTTTTCTGTGTGCGCATTTTTATTAATTACATTTTATTTGTTTAAAAGTGAGTTCTTTATAGTTTCGTTGCTTTTCTATATTTTCTAAAGCGTTAGCCATAAATCTACACGTTTATTAGATTCAATTAATCACACAAAAAACTGTGTTCAAACATAAACTTAACCTCAAACATTCAATAACAAAAAACCACGTGCTCCACCAATGTTTCTCCCATTCTATTGTCTGACTCGACAAATAAATATGAATAAAATAAACATTTACTTCTTCGATGAATTCCATAACGAAATGGAGCAGGAAAAAGAAGACGAAAACTTCGTCTCTCCTCGGAAAATAGCGGAAACTAATTCCATGTTTGAAACTCATAAAAAAAAAGGTATATATTAGATCCGTATAAACTTTGGAAACAAAACCCATTTGATGTACTTTCTGATCACAAGTATGCATCTATGTCCGTTTTTTAAAGCTGATCCTTCTAGGAGAGATGGTGGTCCGGGGGATTGTTTATCCTTGCTAATATCGCATTGGCTGGGGCCCTTTGGTTTTTTGTTGGTTTTTTGTTTTGTTTTATTTCACTGTTGCATACCAGCTGGTAATTTTACATCACAACATATTGTTTATCAATTTTACAATATTGGTAGCAGTTGTTTTTTATCAGCTTATTTTAGAACTGTTACTTTTTAACAAGGAATAGGTTTGGCTTAAAAAATATAACAGCTGACTAGGAGTTACTGAAAGACATTATAACTTATTTAAAACGTTATTTGAGGAAATCTGATACTCGAGCATGTTTGTCACGAGTTAAAATGTTTTGTTTACAGTTTAAATCCCTCCCCCACCCCAATATTCTCGTGAAGGATCAGGTTTAAAAAAACGGACATACGAGTAATACCGAATCCTCACAATCCCTTGCTCAACCTAACCAAAAATGAAACCAAATTCCACCCATTTTCCTTCACGAAGTGAAAAATCACCAAGAAATTATTAAAGATATATAAATTAATGTGACGAATAAATTTACTACATCAGTTAAAGGTAAATCTCTTAAAATCAACCTTAATTTAGACTGAATTAGCCTTGAGTTGAACAGTACCGATATGTGGAACGTGGGGTTTTAAGATGGCAAGTTTACAAAGTTGTTCCATCTGCCGTATGCTACCCGTTGGAGCATCTGTGAAATGGAGAACAATGCTCAATGATAAAAAATATAACTAAATGTAGCGATTGGGGTGACAAATTAGGCCTACACAGCCTGAACGTTTTAGCACTGAGATTTTTTTCTGTGATTAAGTGAGATTTCATAATAAGCACAATATAAAATACTGCTCCATAGCTCCATAGTGTTATTGTTTTACTATTGAATTAGAACAGCTTTAAAGTAAACAGCCAGGATGAGAGCTAGAAAGAGAGCAGTCAATGTCGGATCGTCGAACAAAAGGCTTTCATCAACAGGCCTTTGTCTGTACGAGCACCGATACGGCACGGGATTTCAAAAAGCTCAAACGTATAGTTGAGCTTTCAAGATGATATTCCTTTCTGTATGAACAGCTCTCCTATGAAAACAAACGAAACTCGCCCTTGACCGCTTAAACGCAGGTTTTCGAAATCCCACGCTGTAGGCTAATAACGGTGAACCTTTATTAGTCAAGTCTTACAAAGTAAAAAATAATGTAAACATAATATCAAATTAAACTTGTATTTATTAATGGTGAATTATTTATGGATGGTTAAGGTTGTATAGATGAATTTATATTTATTATAAGAATAAATACTGTAGCTACCATTCAGTCTATCGTTCCACTTCCTTTTTTATAGAAATTAGGCTTACATCCCTTCCTTCCATGCAGTTCAAATTTCGTCATTCAACTAAGCACATTTCTGGATTAAAATCCCATCTTCAGGTCGACACAAAAACGTTAAAAATTCATCAGTAATGGTTTTTTTTTTTTACACACTCAGACACACAGAGAAACAAATGACATTTTAAATGATTTTCACAACTATTTAAGTAAAGTTTTTTTAATACAGCACTTAAGAATGTGCTTTATAATGAAAAAAGCTGGTCAAATATTATTTGTTGAACTGTGTGTATTATTTTTAACTGAAGAATCATTACTGATGCATTATTAACGTTTTTGTGTCGACCTGAAAATGGGATTTTAATCACGAATGTACTAAGTCGAATGACTAAATTAGAACTGTTTGGAAAGAAGGTATGTAGCGTAGTATAATTTCTTGAAAGAAGAGTTCAGGTGGTATCACAATGTAAATATATCATTCTTTATCTTAAAACATTGAACTCCTTTGTGAAATTACTCTTCAAAATATTCGTAAGCATGATTGAATAAGACACGGATTTTTTTCTTTCCACTTTTATTTGTGTATGAACTGAATAAACACCATCATGAGAAAAAGAAGTGCTTCGACTACGGATGTGACTGTTTTACAGTTGATTTCAAACGAGTCGAACCATCTCAGATCTTGAAAAGTGAACTCTAATTCTTGAATGAATGTAACAATTTGAAACTTATTTAACAGTGTGATGTCTTGAGAGACGGTGATTCTATCCATGCAGTTAGTTATATCACTTAAAACAGCAGATAACTTGGAACTGGTCAACGCAATCAACAGCAGCAAACACCAGTTTAGAGACATCGGTACCACTGCCGTAATGTATTGCACGTTGAAGTAAACGCCTGTGTCCAAACCAAAATACATCCATGAGTTCGCCATGACTCTTGTGATTTTCACAACATTTAAAACCCCCAGAAATGATATGATTGGGGAGTAAAACTTGTTTGTTTCCTCGTTCAAGTCAATCAGTGCCCTGACTTTGGCGCGATTTCATTTGGAGATTTGTGTAGGCCTTCCAGTTGATATCTTATTTCCTTCAGCATCTCCATCATAATACATTTTGTAATAATTATTTGATTCAACACACTGTGTGATGACAAATAAGAAGCCATTCCCCTTATCGTTAAGATGTATGGAGGTACACAAAAAGCACAAGCGTAGAGAGCAAAAGTCACCAAAAGTGCTGTTTGAACAACGAAAGCACACGTAACTAATCCGTTACAACATGTTTCTGTTCTCAGACCAATTGAAGCCAAACTGTTCTCAAAATCAGGTCTTTCCTTATTTAGAGCCCAGATATACCAAATGCAAACGGTCAGTGTTGCTTCAACAATTAAACGTTCCAATTCTAAAGTAAACGTATACATGTCTTTAACTTTGTTGAAACTTGGAAAATTGGCCACTAGTTGTTCTACGAGTGACAAAGTAAGTAACATCTTTAGGCACAAGTTTACATTTTTGTTTCTACCAATTTTGAAAAGCAATATAGGAACATTATCAAAAATTGATATAATTTTACTAATAGGTATCATTTTTGCAACTGGAATTTACGCACTAAAGGAAGAATGGAAGATTGCCGTAAAACTGAAAGATCGAAACAACTTATAATATTAAGTAATTGCCTTTATACGTATGCAATTTAATATCTCTTCACATCGATCTATCTGACAGTTGAGTTATTAAAATAATTACTCTGTCCAAAACACACCATACTTATATGATGTCAATTCCAGTGAAGTAGCCTAAATTGTTATTAAATCATAAGATATAGAAAATTCAATATGTATAAGTAACGTAGTTATTTTAAGTTTTAAAATTGAATATATACAGGGTGTCTCACGTAAGGTGTCTCAAATCGATTACAGATCAACAGTTTGTCCTACAATCTTGAAATAAAATCATTTCCCACTAAATTGACCCCAAGGAATAATTTTGAAATATTTTTAACGTTGTATAAATACAGGGTGTCCCAAAAACTGGGGGTCGCAGGTTCGAATCTCAAAAATTTCAAATACAAACATATGTCATATCATACATCATTAGAAAGGTCTATTAAATACAAACATTTTGGTGGAAACAGAATTTCGTTATCTTTATTCGTTTCAAAATGGCGTCCATTTTTGTAGCCAAAATAAAAATTTACGGAATATCCTGTAATTCTTTTATTATTTGTCATAAATTACTTCTGATTCAAAATACTTATTTGAAATAAGCTAAGCTTTACAATGATATGTCACAAGACAAAATTTATAAAAAAACTAATATTTCAAAAATTTAATATTTTTGAAAATTTTTACATAAACAAAACTCAAAAATTTCAAATACAAACACATGTTTTTTTGTACATCATATTAAAGCTCTCGTAAAACTGAACAACTTTGTAATTTACACTAATGCCATATCTCTTTTGGTTTTGTAGTAATAACGTAAAAATGTTATTTTCCCATTTAACTTGCATGTTAATTTAATGGTATGGCAACAATGGAAGAAGGACTGCCATACTATCATGTCCTGATTAATTAACATATTAATATTAATTAATATATATAATACGTGATGCCCCTTTTTTGTTAACACTACTCCTCCCTTATTTCTGGACCAATTTTAAAGTTTGAGGTGTCAAAAGAATGGTCTCAGTTCGTAGTTTTGCAACAAGGTTTTAGATTTTTGATATTTTAATTCTGAAGCTCACGGGAAGCCCTCAAAGTTCATTTTTGTCCATAAGATTAACATGGGGAACAATTGTTATTAAATTGCAAAATAAAACAGCTGTTGATAATAAGACAAACAAACACATGTTAAAAGCTAGCTGAATATAAGCAGTTGAACTACTGGTACTGAAATATCAACACAATTACATACTTTAATTCAAGGAGTGTCTATTGTATGGAAAAAATTGTGTATCCTTTCCCTTAAAATGTAGCAGGTAGATTTTGCTTGAACTTTGTAATTATGTGTATTTGGACACAAAAATAAGTTTAGTAAACCCCATAAAAAATCATTTTCCTGTACAAAAACAAGTTTGGAAATTGAATTTTTGACGTGGCTCTTATGGGTTATCAGATTCTTATAGTATTGAAACAACAACGAAAGTTAACATAAATTAAAACACTAAATCTGTGTACATAGGTTCCTTTTCAAAATGCTATTAACTAGGAAAAGGGATAGTTGGTCTAAATTCAATAATTATTATTAAATTTAAACACTTTTTTTATTAGCACAACATAAATTACATACATTTAAACATTAAACATTAAATTTAAATAGGTTAACCTGTTTACTGTGAAACAGGTAACCCATTTAAAATTAAATATTTAATTTTATTTTAAATTTAAAATTTAATGCAGAATGTATGCAGAACTTGTTAAAACACCTGAGACAACATTTAAAAGTATTTTACTTCCAGTATAGATAACAAGCTTATTGCAAAAACTGTTTGTATAAAATGAAATTTTAACCAAAATATAAATGCCACATCAAACAAAAATGGACCACACCATCAATGTTGTAGATTTTCTTAATTTTTGTGATTTCTTTATTTAAATTCTGTAATGCCATGGAAAGTTAAGTTAAAGAGGTTTTAGTTGTTATAAATAGTAATAGTGTGGACTTATTCACTATGTTGGCTACTAACTCATACAGTACTTAACTACAAAAACAGTTGCAGTTAGTGCTGCATAGCTCATACAGGACCAGAGAGTACTAATTAAATATTGATTTTCCTTTTGTTGTAATTTACGTTTTTTGTGTGATAAACTATCTAGATCCAACATCTGTGAATTTATTCTAAATTTTATAGGAGTTTTTAGGCAGAGGCTCAAGAACAAATCGGCATAAGAACCATTACGTAATCCTAGATAATTTAGACCTAAAAGAACAACTACCATAAATCTCAACACTATCACATTGGGAAGTTGGAGAATTAGTGATGAAGATCGATTGATGAAATATTAATTTTTATTCAAAGAAACTCACGGTAAATTACCTTGGAGCAAAATTAACACAAATCATCCCTGATTTCTGGACCAAATTTAACGTTTAAGGTGTCAATAAATTCGCCTCAGTTTGTAGTTTTCAAAAAGGTTTAAGATTTTTTATATTTTATTCTGAAGGGTAAGGGAAACCCTTAAAGTTGGTTTTTGTCGATAAAATTAATATGGGGAATTAATTAATTTTCATTGAATTTTTTAATAAAACAGATGCTGATAGTAAGCAGACAACACATGTTAAAAGACGAATACAAAAATTTTCTGAAATGTCAACACAATTAAACAATATTATAGGAGGAGTGTCTACTGCGATATTGCTTGCACATGTAGCGGATGGATTTAGCTTGAACTTTGGATTTATTCATATTTTGACACAAAAATAAATTTAGTAACAGCCTTAACCCCAGAAAAAATTCCCTCTCGTGTACAAAAAACCACATTTGAATATTAAAATTAGCTCTTTCTGGTTGCCATATTGGTATCAAAACAACAACAACAAGTTTAGTCTACAAAAATTAAAGCAAAAGTCTAAATTTGGGCATGAATTTTTAAACAGGTCTGAACTAGGAAAAGTGACGGTTGTTGGTGTAAACCAAGCACTCTGAAATATGCAGCGCATTGCGCTGCACAGGTACCCCTAGTGCAGATTGGAGAGCAAAACCACTTCACGGACAATATCCAGCTCTATTGGACTTAGAAACGATAGATAAAACAGCATCGTTAGAATGGCTTCAGGAGGGTAAACTTTATCCTGAAACTGAAGGTTTTATTATGGCTATACAAGATCAAGTAATACCCACAAAATACTACTTAAGAAGAGTCGTGGGAGACATCTCCATTGAGGATGATATGTGTAGGGCTTGTAAAATGCATATAGAAACCATTCATCACTTAACATCAGCCTGCCCAGCCCTTGCTCAGCGAGATTATCTTAAAAGACACGATGATGTTGCAAAAATAATTCACTGTGAACTAGCTGCTAGACTACAACTGTCAGAAAAAAGTGAACCATACTACTCATACAAACCTCTCCCAGTATTGACAAATGAACAAAACAAATTATATTGGAACAGGACCATATTAACAGATCGGAGGATTGTTCATAACCGCCCAGATATTATTTGGCACAACATCAAAGAGGCTACTGTATTTATGATTGACATAGCTGTTCCTGACACACATAATCTCACAACATCGTATAATGAGAAAAAAGCTAAATACAGGGAACTTGCTGATGAAGTAAAACGAATGTAAAAAGATGTGAATAAAGTTGAAATAATACCAATAATGATTTCTTCCATTGGTATTGTTCCTCAGACTTTGAAACAAGAATTGAAAAAAGTAAATCTTAACAACAGAATCATCAAGCAAATGCAGCAGTCAGTTATACTTAACACGTGCCATACCATCCGGCTGGTAATGGGAGACACCGGCTACGACTGAAGAAAACACACAAAACCAGTGAAAAGGAACCCTCTTGCTTTGGCCGCGGGTATCATAATACTACCAGAATTACTCTGTGGGTTTTGTAAATAATAATAATAATAATGTAAACATAATATTAAATTAAGTTTTCATTTATTGATGGTGAATTATTCATGGATGGTTAAGGTTGTATAGATGAATTTATATTTATTATAAGAATAAATACTGTAGCTACCATCCAGTCAATTGTTTCACTTCCGTTTTTATAGAAATTAGGCTTACATCCCTTCCTTCAATGCAGTTCAAATTTCGTCATTCAACTACGTACATTTCGTGATTAAAATCCCACCTCTAGGTCGACACAAAAAGTTAAAAATTCATCAGTAATGATTATTTATTTTTTTAACACACTCAGACTCAAAAAATTAAACAAATGCCATTTAAAAAATCATTTTCACAGCTACATTTTATGTAGAAAAAAATTTAATATAGCACTTAAGAATGTGCTGTATAATGAAAAAAGTTTGTCAAATATCATTTGTTGAACTTTGTGTCTTTTTTTTAACTGATGAATCATTACTGATGCTTTATTAACGTTTTTGTGTCGACCTAAAGATGGGATTTTAATCACGAAACGTACGAAATCGAATGACTAAATTAGAACTGTTTGGAAAGAAGGTATGTAGCGTAGTATAATTTCTTGAAAGAAGAGTTCAGGTGGTATCACAATGTGAATAAATCCTTCTTTATCTTAAAACATTGAACTCCTTTGTGAAATGACTCTTCAAAATATTCGTAATCACGATTGAAGACACGGAATTTTGTCTTTCCACTTTTATTTGTGTATGAACTGAATAAACACCATCATGAGAAAAAGAAGTGCTTCGCCTACGGATGTGACTGTTTTACAGTTGATTTCAAACGAGTCGAACCATCTCAGATCTTGAAAAGTGAACTCTAATTCTTGAATGAATGTAACAATTTGAAACTTATTTAACAGTGTGATGTCTTGAGAGACGGTGATTCTATCCATGCAGTTAGTTATATCACTTAAAACAGCAGATAACTTGGAACTGGTCAACGCAATCAACAGCAGCAAACACCAGTTTAGAGACATCGGTACCACTGCCGTAATGTATTGCACGTTGAAGTAAACGCCTGTGTCCAAACCAAAATACATCCATGAGTTCGCCATAACTCTTGTGATTTTCACAACATTTAAAACCCCCAGAAATGATATAATTGGGGAGTAAAACTTGTTTGTTTCCTCGTTCAAGTCAATCAGTGTTCTAACTTTAGGCGCGATTTTATTTGGAGATTTGGGTAGGCCTTCCAGTTGATATCTTATTTCCTTCAGCATCTCCATCATAATACATTTTGTGATAATTATTTGATTCAACACACTGTGTGATGACAAATAAGAAGCCATTCCGCTTATCGTTAAGATGTATGGAGGTACACAAAAAGCACAAGCGTAGAGAGCAAAAGTCACCAAAAGTGCTGTTTGAACAACGAAAGCACACGTAACTAATCCGTTACAACATGTTTCTGTTCTCAGACCAATTGAAGCCAAACTGTTCTCAAAATCAGGTCTTTCCTTATTTAGAGCCCAGATATACCAAATGCAAACGGTCAGTGTTGCTTCAACAATTAAACGTTCCAATTCTAAAGTAAACGTATACATGTCTTTAACTTTGTTGAAACTTGGAAAATTGGCCACTAGTTGTTCTACGAGTGACAAAGTAAGTAACATCTTTAGGCACAAGTTTACATTTTTGTTTCTACCAATTTTGAAAAGCAATATGGGAACATTATCAAAAATTGATATAATTTTACTAATAGGTATCATTTTTGCTACTGGAATTTACGCACTAAAGGAAGAATGGAAGATTGCCGTAAAACTGAAAGATGGAAACAACCTATAATATTAAGTAATTGCCTTTATACGTATACAATTTAATATCTCTTCACATCGATGTATCTGTCAGTTGAGTTATTAAAATAATTACTCTGTCCAAACCACACCATACTTATATGATGTCAATCAGGGGTGCCCACAGGGGGGGGGGGGGTTACGACGCAGACTGCGTCGTTGAAATTTTTGGGGGGGGGGTCGAAAAAGAGGTATTTTGTCCGAGATGGGGGGGGCGATTTTTTAAAGTATACTATTATAATGAGTATTAAAACTAAAGTTGTTTAAATACACAAATCATTTATGACCGTCAGAAACTCTATAGAATAGGATTTACCATAAATTTCCCCAAACTGTTGGTCAACGAACACAGTGACTATCTGTATTCATTTCTCTAAGGTTGGTGAAATCTAGAAAATCTGGTTGCTATGGAAACGGGCGAGCTGTAAATGACGCGCGCTATGTCCTTCGCGGAAGCGGCGGAAGTAAGTCGTGTCAAAGTGTTGTCTCACTTGCCCATATCTGTTTTATTTTATGAAACAACACAAAAAACAGACACATTAAGCTGTTTGTAATTTTGTCCGGAAAGTGATTGTTTTCATAGCCTTGGACAATGAAATGTCACGATACAGAAATCAGAAATCTAACTGTTGTGCGTGCGCGATAACCTCAAAACGTTTACTTTGTAAGTTAGGCCTATTCAAGGTTTCTGGGTTGTTGCTCAAGGACCAGATTCAAAATCAGATAATTATTGAATATTGTTATAAAAGCTGACAATGTATTAAATAAGATCGTATTAAAACCATCCACAAAAAGAAAATTATAAAGATTCATGTGCCCCTGATGATTGATGGAACATACCAATACAAACGGAACAATCAAATACCAAGTTTGGTCTACTAGACTGTCTAGACGCCGTGCCTTCAGATTCACGTTGTCTAAGACAAACCTTGACCCCAGCACATTTCACTTTTAAAACATAAGAACACCTGTATTAGGCTAAACCAGTAAAAAGGTAGGTTAATGTGTATAATATGTTAATAATTACCAGTTTTAGGCCTAATCCTAATCTTCCATAATAAATGCATTGGCCTGATATTTTAAAGAGATATAGGATGTAGGCTAACCCTGAGGATAGTCGTGTACTTAAAGGAAATGCTGCAAAAATATACTCATCATGCTTCTTAATAATTGATACGTAAATCATGAAAATTGGTTTAGTAGTTACTAAGAAATAGCGTTTCAATTGTATAACTTATTAAGATATAGGCCTATCAATTTTTAAAATTTACTCCGAAGCCTACATCCTAACCACTTACGCAGTTTTTTATTTATTATTTTTTTAAAGATTGCTCAACTAATAACATAAGTTATTAAATAGCCAAGCCTACATTTAAATAAATTTCTTGATAAATGAATTACAGAAAGTTACACAAGAACATGTATTTAGAACAGGATATTGTTTTGCGGGGGGGGGGGGGTGGTTACAAATTTTATAGCTGGGGAGGGGGGTCTTGGTCCGGTTGGGGGGGGGGGGGGGTTGAGTCTTGGTCCCAAGGGGGGGGGGGGGGGTGGGCACCTCTGATGTCAATTCCAATGAAGTACCCTAAATTGTTATTAAATCATAAGATATAGAAAATTCAATATGTATAAGTAACGTAGTTACTTTTAAGTTTTAAAATTGAATATATAATAAAATATGTAAAATTATCAGAAACAAATATTAATAGGAACTAGGGGTACCTGTGCAGCGCAATGCGCTGCATCTTGGTTTACACCAACAACCGTCACTTTTCCTAGTTCAGACCTGTTTAAAAATTCATGCCCAAATTTAGACTTTTGCTTTAATTTTTGTAGACTAAACTTGTTGTTGTTGTTTTGATACCAATATGGCAACCAGAAAGAGCTAATTTTAATATTCAAATGTGGTTTTTTGTACACGAGAGGGAATTTTTTCTGGGGTTAAGACTGTTACTAAATTTATTTTTGTGTCAAAATATGAATAAATCCAAAGTTCAAGCTAAATCCATCCGCTACATGTGCAATGCAATATCGCAGTAGACACTCCTCCTATAATATTGTGGAATTGTGTTGACATTTCAGACAATTTTTTGTATTCGTCTTTTAACATGTGTTGTCTGCTTACTATCAGCATCTGTTTTATTAAAAAATTCAATGAAAATTAATTAATTCCCCATATTAATTTTATCGACAAAAACCAACTTTAAGGGTTTCCCTTACCCTTTAGAATAAAATATAAAAAATCTTAAACCTTTTTGAAAACTACAAACTGAGGCGAATTTATTGACCTTAAACGTTAAAATTGGTCCAGAAATCAGGGATGATTTGTGTTAACCTTGCTCCAAGGTAATTTACCGTGAGTTTCTTTGAATAAAAATTAATATTTCATCAATCGATCTTCATTACTAATTCTCCAACTTCCCAATGTGATAGTGTTGAGATTTATGGTAGTTGTTCTTTTAGGTCTAAATTATCTAGGATTACGTAATGGTTCTTATGCCGATTTGTTCTTGAGCCTCTGCCTAAAAACTCCTATAAAATTTAGAATAAATTCACAGATGTTGGATCTAGATAGTTCATCACACAAAAAACGTAAATTACAACATAAGGAAAATCAATATTTAATTAGTACTCTCTGGTCCTGTATGAGCTATGCAGCACTAACTGCAACTGTTTTTGTAGTTAAGTACTGTATGAGTTAGTAGCCAACATAGTGAATAAGTCCACACTATTATTATTTATAACAACTAAAACCTCTTTAACTTAACTTTCCATGGCATTACAGAATTTAAATAAAGAAATCACAAAAATTAAGAAAATCTACAACTTTGATGGTGTGGTCCATTTTTGTTTGATGTGGCATTTATATTTTGGTTAAAATTTCATTTTATACAAACAGTTTTTGCAATAAGCTTGTTATCTATACTGGAAGTAAAATACTTTTAAATGTTGTCTCAGGTGTTTAACAAGTTCTGCATACATTCTGCATTAAATTTTAAATTTAAAATAAAATTAAATAGGTAATTTTAAATGGGTTACCTGTTTCACAGTAAACAGGTTAACACAGTACACACACTGTACTGTTTCACACAACACTGTGTGTACTGTTTCACAGTAAACAGGCATTTTGAAAAGGAACCTATGTACACAGATTTAGTGTTTTAATTTATGTTAACTTTCGTTGTTGTTTCAATACTATCTGATAACCCATAAGAGCCACGTCAAAAATTCAATTTCCAAACTTGTTTTTGTACAGGAAAATGATTTTTTATGGGGTTTACTAAACTTATTTTTGTGTCCAAATACACATAATTACAAAGTTCAAGCAAAATCTACCTGCTACATTTTAAGGGAAAGGATAAAACACACAATTTTTTCAATACAATAGTCACTCCTTGAATCAAAGTATGTAATTGTGTTGATATTTCAGTACCAGTAGTTCAACTGCTTATATTCAGCTAGCTTTTAACATGTGTTTGTTTGTCTTATTATCAACAGCTGTTTTATTTTGCAATTTAATAACAATTGTTCCCCATGTTAATCTTATGGACAAAAAATGAACTTTGAGGGGTTCCCGTGAGCTTCAGAATTAAAATATCAAAAATCTAAAACCTTATTGCAAAACTACGAACTGAGACCATTCTTTTGACACCTCAAACTTTAAAATTGGTCCAGAAATAAGGGAGGAGTAGTGTTAACAAAAAAGGGGCATCACGTATTATATATATAGATAGATTCAGACTAGGTTACTGAACGTTAAACAGAAAGTTCATTGTTGGTGATGGTGAGTTTACGTTGTTAAGAAAATTATTGCGGACGTTTTCCATCGCTGATTAGTAAATTACAAATTCACGACGTTTCGGGAATTGGAATTTTCCGTCTTCAGGTGGAAGAAATACCTAGAACATAACAAAGTTAGTAAAAACACGCCAGGTGAACCTGGAGAAGTCCGTAGCCAAATCTGAAATCAGAAAAGGCAGTCACAAAAATTAAATAAAACACTAACAAATGCACAAAGTTTAAACAGAAAACTGTGGAAGCAGTCAAACAAAGCACATAAAAATATACTGCACCTATCACAAGACAGCACACTGGAGCCTGGAGCCAACCAAACACAACCAATGCCAGACACGTAAACAGGCATTTTTATTTCCAATATATTTTAATAAACTTTACCAAACGGCACCATTTACAAGAAAAACCAAAACCTTTTTAATAATAAAGCTCAAATACATATAAAATAATAAGTTTATTGTATAAAATTCATTATTTTTGTACTTTTGGTTTTGTTTGCTCCTGATGAAGGGTAGGTAATGCTGAAAATTTGAGCTTTATTACTAAAAGAAGTGGAAGAAAGGTTTTGGGTTTCTTTGTAATTTTATTTACGAAACGGTTCATTATAGGCCTATTAAGTTCAAATTTGACATCGGACCTCTATTAAACGAATGTTCATTTTCAGGAAAAAAACTAAATTTTTCCTATGAATATTATCAAACAAAACATAATAAGTATTAATATAAGTTTGACTATTATTTATTCACTTTGCGTGTGTATTGTTATTTTTGTACTTGTCTAATTAATTGTATATCTTGTAATTTGATGAATAAAGAAATTATTATTATTTAAAAAACTTTCGGAAATTTTAAAATTTTGAACTGAAATTCCTCAAAACCCGTAAATTTTATCAACATTGTACTAGAGAAAAAAGTTGAAAAATTAAATTATCTATTATCTATACAATACTGATTTCGGTTTTTCCGATCACACTGTATACTTAAGGGCTATTACTAAAACATCGTTTTTTACTGATTCTTTTTTTTCTTCTAGCATTTAATATTTCAATAACTATCTAATCTATTAAACTTCATCCAAAAGAATAATATTGTAATTTTGAAAGCCAAAAGTCCGTAGCCCTTTGGGCCAATGTGAATTATAATGGATTCTGCTCATTCTCAGGAGCATACGGTGTGCGTGGACTTCTCCTACGGTGCACACAAGCTGAGAAAAAAGGAACAAGTAGCGGGCAGTGTGGTGGATTCGCATTTGAATTGTATAACCCCTTCCCCCCGCATCCCGCACACGCCCGTGAACTCTAATTTTAAGGCCTAATTATAAAGCATCAATTAGGCCTACTCATGTCTGCAAAACTGGATTCCTAACCAAGATAGTGTGAAAAGTACTTTATTATGAAATTATAAATCTTTCTAGCTTCCGGATCACATTGACAGTGACTTTAATAAGTTATCTGCTTTATGTTATCCAATTGTTGCTGGGACAAATATATGAGTAGTGAATTATCATCAGGCCGTACAGTAGATGTCTGTAGTTCTTCGTACGAAGGTTGTATATATGTATAAAATAATAAATAATCAAATATACACATGGACATTGTTGAACCTAGATTATAGGCTATAGCAGTCAATACACTAGGCTCAACTTCCGCCTGGTTTCCAAGCATAATGTTTTGTTATTTTTTTTTGTAAATTTTGTTCGTTTTGTCTGTGTGTATATTTGTTCATTTATTTTTTTTTTTAGCATCTTCACAAAGTTCGTTTGAAGAGCTACCAACATCTACTCTACGGTCTGGTGACGATTCTCTAATCAATCGAAACTAGTTGTCCCAGCATGAATCACAGAATAGGCATTTAAACCACTTTTTGTTATTTAGATTTATTATTATAAACTGTCATTAGATTCTATTTATAATAAATTAAGAATTAGTTTGACAAGTAAATATTTATGTAAGTGTTCCTGTGTAATATTTAATGTTATGTTTTGTTGTTGTGAATTGAATTAACAAATTGGGAATTTACTAAGGGAAAATTTGACGAATATTTAGAATTATATTAAAAGCTTTAAGTTTTTAGTGTTCTTATAAAAAGCTCGATGATTAATGCAGGGGCTGCAAGTAATAATCCGAACTCATACGAAAATTGTACATTTTAAGTCTACTAAATTAATTAATAATATGTTAAAAGATTTCATACTTTTTGTTGTAACATTCTTATCTATAATTTTTTATCCGACTACAAACCACCGATAGCAAATTATGATAAAACTTTCTACCAGTTAATGAGTAGCCCTGTTGATTATAAGTTCAATGTAAAACCAAATAACACATTTTAGTAGTTTTCAAACCGTTATTATTTAAAATCTGAGTGTGACATTACAACAAATTTACCACAATGAACACCGTTGCTCCGATTTAACAGTTCAACTTCCGAAAGCTTAATCACTGTTTTCAGGTAATTATGGTAAACGGCAAATTAGGTGACCGATCATTTGTTGCGCTTGTGTTTACTCGCTACTTTTGCCAACACGAATCCTGTAAATGCATTATCAGACTCATGTTTTAATGACCCCAACATAGAAATGCGAACAATGTACTGTTACTATACGGTGTGGAACTAATTTCCTCCCACCCTTAGGTTTGTTTAAAAAAAACATGAAATATTTTTGGAAACAATAATAGAGTAACTTAAATTTCTTTTTACCATTATTCAAATTTTTTGTAAGTTATCTCCTCCAAAAACGATATGGAGACAGTATAAACAATTGAAGTCCTTGAATAAACTTATGCAATAATGAAAACCATAGGATATCTTTTCCATATCCAAATGGCAGCTTGTCACATATTTCTATATTACTGGGATTGATACCTGGCGAAAATGAATTTCGGAGTTTTTAGGCTTATAATATTTTGGTTATTTAAACTTAAATAACTCTTGGGTGCTAATATTAAACTAATAAGTGACTTACTTGGAAATTTGGGAATATTAAAAAAATTTATCACCTAGCCCCATCTCAAAATGGGGAGTTAAGCTTGCAACTCAAAATAATCAAATAAAAAGATAATTTGAATACAACCTAATTTTAAGTCTTTATAAAATAATAAGCATAGCAAAAAGTACTGTAGTAGTTTCTATCTGAACTCTATGGAGTTCATAGTATTTGTATTGGTATAATTAAAAATCTAGAATGAGAAGGAGGTAGGTGACATTAACAAAAACAATAACAAAATCAATGACGCCAAAGGTGCAGCATGTAAAATATTCAAAGCATACGTCAAGATAAACAACATGACGTCAAAGGTGCAGGACAGCTTCAATCAGCTGTTGATTTCACCTACCTTGGTTTGTTCCAGGTATAATAAACCAAAATTATAGATGTTTCTGTTGTTGAGAGCGCCGAAAATTTTTGCGCTTAGTTGCAATTTTCTAATTCGTTATGTTTTTGCGCGTAGAGTTATTGCAAAATCTTTTATAGGTATATTTTTGTGCGTTTGTTAATCCAGTTTACTGTTAACAGTTTATCCCGCAATTCAAATTCAATGAGTAAATTGTAATCCAAAACCAAGATAAACATGTAACACACAAATTTAAACTTGTTCGAAAACATTTTTCATACATAACCATTTTTCACAAAAAAAAACTAATTTCTTTGTAAAATGGGAGTCTATACTTATTTAATACGCTAAAGGTTTTTTGTCTTGAGAACTCCTCCTACAATTTTCAACCGATTTTCAAGTTTTTGGTGTCATTGGATAAGGCTTGGTCTGTAGTTGTTTCCGCCAAAAACTGGTGATTATCGGACTATCGGACCATTGAAATCTCAAAATTTCCCATTTAAGGTAAACGCACCAGTAGTGGACACTGTGCCAGTAGTGGACACTTTCGTCTTAGAAAGGCAATAATTACCTTATTTTTCAACTAAACCGAATTGTTTTTTGTTGACATAATCTTTGATTATTTTTCTCTTGTTTATAAACAAAGGCTATGAATTATGCTTTATTTTAAAGGGATTAAGAGTATTTTTATTTGAGGCCTTCTGAAATTTGCCATTGAAGAGGTCACTCTTATTCAAATTGATAAGGAGGTGAGTTTGGAATTACTTAATTTTAGTAAGGTTTAAAGATACATAGGTTTATAAATTGTATAAATATGTAATCACAGAAAAATTTGGGTCACTTTAAAGTAATAATTTGGAAGTTTTGATGAATAGATGCAAGAATAAAACACTGTCCACTACTGGTACACAAATATCAATGAAAATCCAGTAGTGGACAGTGTGGTATAGCGTATGTTACTTTAAGGTTTTGGTTCACATTCTGAGTATGTATGTGTATAAATGTTACAGTGCCGTTTGTGGTGATAGCTGCACATCTCTCAGGTTGTTTTGGGGAATTTTATAACTTGTTTACCGTAATAACTTCAAAATTTGTTTATTTGGTATAGCTATATATAATTTTAAATATATTTTTGCTAAAAAAAGACACATGAAAAAACTAGATAAAAATTTTCCTGCTGAACCATACCTCTTTTACAAGTAGTCTCAAATGATCCTAAATAAATCCTTAAGTGTTAGAATAGAAATAATATAGCAACATATTCAATAAAATGCAATTCTCCAATCATGTTTTTATGTTGTCTTCATGTATTGTGTTAAAATTAATTTTATGAACCATTGGCCAGTAATTCTGTGAAAATATGTAAATACGTGGGTTTATTGCTTAGTAAATATTAATACCTTTATTCAAATTATCATATCGACCTATTTTTCACACGAAATGGTAGAATCCAATGAGGTGTCCACAGTGGAACAAGCGTCTGTCCACAACTGGTACATGCTCTTTTTGAACTGTCCACCACTGGAACATGTACATAACTTTATTTTTTAGGTTCACACAACATTATTTTATGCTGGAAACTACATTTATTGAATAATTTGCAAACCAAATTAAACCAGGCTTCACCTTGATCAATTAAAACTATTGTAGGTATTCAAATTTCCCAGCAATTCGGTGTCAAATTCCCTCCTCTCCTTATACTGTCCACTACTGGTGCGTTTACCTTAAATAACATTGGGATTAAATAAAGCATTTTAAACAATTTGTTAATAATCAGCTGTAAATACGTGTAGTTTTGGCGATTAAAGATATTCACAATATTGGATTGGTCGGATGTCATTGATTTACAGCTAAAAGTAACATTTGTATTGTTTTATTTTATAAACTGCTCGATTTCGAGCAACATGTATACTAGTTACTATAAAAAGCTCAAGATTACGTTGTTAAAAAAAAAAAAAAAAAAAAAAAAAAAAAAACAGTATATATAGATAAACGTAAAGTAAAAACGCTAGTCGTGTCTGCACCAGCGTTGTAAAATATAACAGATAGAGATAATAATTTGAGAGCACGACCATAAATTTGAACGCTTTTGAAATCCGGCGATAATGAGCATGTTGACGGAGCTGATTTGGAAGCTTTTGTTTACTCCGAGCATTGAATGCTGCCCTGCTGGCTGATACTGTAATGTTGGTACAAATGTATGAAGATTCGCAAGTAAAATATTGATCTATGCGGAGTTAGACATTGTTGATTGCACATTGAAAATTTGGATTGTAGCTAAATAATAATGTGAAGAAAACGAATAAAGCATTATTAGAAATTAATTTAAATCCAACTATAACTTCGAACAACATTTATAACACCGGTTATTGATGCTGGAACTGAACTGAGAGTGCTTGTCCAATGTTGGGCCGATAGCAATAGGAAGGAACCTCGGTCGACGAAGTTACCCACTTTAACTTCCAAGTTCTCTCGTTGGTTTTGCTTTTGGTTGTAAATATACGACAACCACCTCACTTTACCACGGGACCTGCTCCGCATTGTTTGACATTGCAAGTTACTAGCAATAAATTCATTAAACTTGTTGGTATTTGGAGGTGTAGTAAACAGGTGTATGTTTAATTTATTTTTATATCAGTAACAAAATTGTTTCATAAAAAGAAAGCGAATCTCTTAGAGAAACATTTTTAAGAAAGCATTATGATAAGTTTAAAGAATATCACAGCCTCTTGGCTCTAAATGGGACGAATTTTCCTTCCTTGTGAAATTTTTTTTTCAAGAAGAATATTTTTTACTTTTTAATGAGAGTATTTTTGGGTTAAAGGCTCCAGTTTACCTGAGCCCGAATGCCGCCTCGCGGCCGTAGTGCTAGGCGAGTTTAATGGATGCAGAGGTTTACGGGAATCGTGTTTAACAATTAACCAATTAAGTTAGAGATTGACTCTTAACTTTTTCAAAAGTAAAAAAAAAAAAAAAAAAAAAAAAAAAAAAACAGATCTCGTCGGTTCTGGCTTAAGAATTTTTAAATAAAAAATGACAGAAACCTCAACAGCTCTGAAACCACCACACAGCGGTGCACCCTCACAACTTTGGCAGCTGAACTATCACACACGTGATCTCTCAGCTATGCCAGCTGCCAGACAAAATACAAATGGCCCTTTCCAGGCCAATTAAAAAATTTAGGCTGTGTTAGCTTTATAAAGAGAGATCTACTTTTTGTTTCAGTGTTTATCTTTTTACATATACTGGATCAGGTGCTCTAAACCGCAGAATTTATTTTCTTATTCTAAAACCTGGGGGCTGGCTAAAAATTAGCCATACGATATAAAAAAAAACCCTCACACAGTGTCGTGGTATATGAGGATCTCACTCATACATACATATACACGGCGACTGGCTCATTACAATAGCAGAGGTGGAGAGCTCAGTCAATATACACTCGAGACTCAATAGCTCTCAACCCACCACACAGCGGTGCACCCTCACACAGTGTCGTGGTATATGAGGATCTCACTCATACATACATATACGCGGACACTGGCTCATTAAAATAGGAGAGGTGGAGAGCTCAGTCAATATACACTCGAGACTCAACAGCTCTCAAACCACCACACAGTGGCTCACCCTCACACAGTGTCATGGTATATGAGGATCACACTCATACATACATATACACGGCAACTGGCTCATTACAATAGCAGAGGTGGAGAGCTCAGTCAATATACACTCGAGACTCAACAGCTCTCAAACCACCACACAGCGGTGCACCCTCTCACAGTGTCGTGGTATATGAGGATCACACTCATACATACATATACACGGCAACTGGCTCATTACAATAGGAGAGGTGGAGAGCTCAGTCAATATACACTCGAGACTCAACAGCTCTCAAACCACCACACAGCGGTGCACCCTCACACAGTGTCGTGGTATATGAGAATAACACTCATACATACATATACACGGAAACTGGCTCATTACAATAGGAGAGGTGGAGAGCTCAGTCAATATACACTCGAGACTCAACAGCTCTCAAACCACCACACAGCGGTGCACCCTCACACAGTGTCGTGGTATATGAGGATCACACTCATACATACATATACTTGGCAACTGGCTCATTACAATAGGAGAGGTGGAGAGCTCAGTCAATATACACTCGAGACTCAACAGCTCTCAAACCACCTCACAGCGGAGCACCCTCACACAGTGTCGTGGTATATGAGGACCACACTCATACATACATATACACGGCAACTGGCTCATTACAATAGCAGAGGTGGAGAGTTCAGTCAATATACACTCGAGACTCAACAGCTCTCAAACCACCACACAGCGGTGCACCCTCACACAGTGTCGTGGTATATGAGGATCACACTCATACATACATATACACGGCAACTGGCTCATTACAATAGCAGAGGTGGAGAGCTCAGTCAATATACACTCGAGACTCAACAGCTCTCAAACCACCACACAGCGGTGCACCCTCACACAGTGTCGTGGTATATGAGAATAACACTCATACATACATATACACGGCAACTGGCTCATTACAATAGGAGAGGTGGAGAGCTCAGTCAATATACACTCGAGACTCAACAGCTCTCAAACCACCACACAGCGGTGCACCCTCACACAGTGTCGTGGTATATGAGAATAACACTCATACATACATATACACGGCAACTGGCTCATTACAATAGGAGAGGTGGAGAGCTCAGTCAATATACACTCGAGACTCAACAGCTCTCAAACCACCACACAGCGGCGCACCCTCACACAGTGTCGTGGTATATGAGGATCTCACACATACATACATATACACGGCAACTGGCTCATTACAATAGGAGAGGTGGAGAGCTCAGTCAATATACACTCGAGACTCAACAGCTTTCAAACCACCACACAGCGGTGCACCCTCACACAGTGTCGTGGTATATGATTACCACACTCATACATACATATACACGGCAACTGGCTCATTACAATAGGAGAGGTGGAGAGCTCAGTCAATATACACTCGAGACTCAACAGCTTTCAAACCACCACACAGCGGTGCACCCTCACACAGTGTCGTGGTATATGAGGACCACACTCATACATACATATACACGGCAACTGGCTCATTACAATAGGAGAGGTGGAGAGCTCAGTCAATATACACTCGAGACTCAACAGCTCTCAAACCACCACACAGCGGTGCACCCTCACACAGTGTCATGGTATATGAGGACCACACTCATACATACATATACACGGCAACTGGCTCATTACAATAGGAGAGGTGGAGAGCTCAGTCAATATACACTCGAGACTCAACAGCTCTCAAACCACCACACAGCGGTGCACCCTCACACAGTGTCGTGGTATATGAGGACTACACTCATACATACATATACACGGCAACTGGCTCATTACAATAGGAGAAGTGGAGAGCTCAGTCAATATACACTCGAGACTCAACAGCTCTCAAACCACCACACAGCGGTGCACACTCACATAGTGTCGTGGTATATGAGGACCACACTCATACATACATATACACGGCAACTGGCTCATTACAATAGGAGAGGTGGAGAGCTCAGTCAATATACACTCGAGACTCAACAGCTTTCAAACCACCACACAGCGGTGCACACTCACATAGTGTCGTGGTATATGAGGACCACACTCATACATACATATACACGGCAACTGGCTCATTACAATAGGAGAGGTGGAGAGCTCAGTCAATATACACTAGGGACTCAACAGCTCTCAACCCACCACACAGCGGTGCACCCTCACACTTTGTCGTGGTATATGAGGATCTCACACATACATACATATACACGGCAACTGGCTCATTACAATAGGAGAAGTGGAGAGCTCAGTCAATATACACTCGAGACTCAACAGCTCTCAAACCACCACACAGCGGTGCACCCTCACACAGTGTCGTGGTATATGAGGATCTCACTCATACATGCATATACACGGCAACTGGCTCATTACAATAGGAGAAGTGGAGAGCTCAGTCAATATACACTCGAGACTCAACAGCTCTCAAACCACCACACAGCGGTGCACCCTCACACAGTGTCGTGGTATATGAGGATCTCACTCATACATGCATATACACGGCAACTGGCTCATTACAATAGGAAAGGTGGAGAGCTCAGTCAATATACACTCGAGACTCAACAGCTCTCAAACCACCACACAGCGGTGCACCCTCACACAGTGTCGTGGTATATGAGGATCTCACTTATACATACATATACTCGGCAACTGGCTCATTACAATAGGAGAGGTGGAGAGCTCAGTCAATATACACTCGAGACTCAACAGCTCTCAAACCACCACACAGCGGTGCACCCTCACACAGTGTCGTGGTATATGAGGATCACACTCATACATACATATACTCGGCAACTGGCTCATTACAATAGGAGAGGTGGAGAGCTCAGTCAATATACACCTTAGACTCAACAGCTCTCAAACCACCACACAGCGGTGCACCCTCATTCAGTGTCGTGGTATATGAGGATCTCACTCATACATGCATATACACGGCAACTGGCTCATCACAATAGGAGAGGTGGAGAGCTCAGTCAATATACACTCGAGACTCAACAGCTCTTAAAACACCACACAGCGGTGCACCCTCACACAGTATCGTGGTATATGAGGATCTTACACATACATACATATACACGCCAACTGGCTCATTACAATATTAGAGGTGGAGAGCTCAGTCAATATACACTCGAGACTCAACAGCTCTCAAACCACCACACAGCGGTGCACCCTCACACAGTGTCGTGGTATATGAGGATCACACTCATACATACATATACACGGCAACTGGCTCATTACAATAGGAGAGGTGGAGAGCTCAGTCAATATACACTCGAGACTCAACAGCTCTCAAACCACCACACAGCGGTGAACCCTCACACAGTGTCGTGGTATATGAGGATCTCACACATACATACATATACACGCCAACTGGCTCATTACAATAGGAGAGGTGGAGAGCTCAGTCAATATACACTCGAGACTCAACAGCTCTCAAACCACCACACAGCGGTGCACCCTCACACGTGTCGTGGTATATGAGGATCTCACACATACATACATATACACGCCAACTGGCTTATTACAATAGGAGAGGTTGAGAGCTCAGTCAATATAACTCGAGACTCAACAGCTCTCAAACCACCACACAGCGGTGCACCCTCACACAGTGTCGTGGTATATGAGGATCTCACACATACATACATATACACGCCAACTGGCTTATTACAATAAGAGAGGTGGAGAGCTCAATCAATATACACTCGAGACTCAACAGCTCTCAACCCACCAAACAGCGGTGCACCCTCACACAGTGTCGTGGTATATGAGGATCACACTCATACATACATATACACGGCAACTGGCTCATTACAATAGCAGAGATGGAGAGTTCAGTCAATATACACTCGAGACTCAACAGCTCTCAACCCACCACACAGCGGTGCACCCTCACACAGTGTCGTGGTATATGAGGATCACACTTATACATGCATATACACGGCAACTGGCTCATTACAATAGCAGAGGTGGAGAGTTCAGTCAATATACACTCGAGACTCAACAGCTCTCAACCCACCACACAGCGGTGCACCCTCACACAGTGTCGTGGTATATGAGGATCTCACTCATACATACATATACACGGCAACTGGCTCATTACAATAGCAGAGGTGGAGAGTTCAGTCAATATACACTCGAGACTCAACAGCTCTCAACCCACCACACAGCGGTGCACCCTCACACAGTGTCGTGGTATATGAGGATCACACTCATACATACATATACTCGGCAACTGGCTCATTACAATAGCAGAGGTGGAGAGTTCAGTCAATATACACTCGAGACTCAACAGCTCTCAACCCACCACACAGCGGTGCACCCTCACACAGTGTCGTTGTATATGAGGATCACACTCATACATACATATACTCGGCAACTGGCTCATTACAATAGCAGAGGTGGAGAGTTCAGTCAATATACACTCGAGACTTAACAGCTCTCAACCCACCACACAGCGGTGCACCCTCACACAGTGTCGTTGTATATGAGGATCACACTCATACATACATATACTCGGCAACTGGCTCATTACAATAGCAGAGGTGGAGAGTTCAGTCAATATAAACTCAAGACTCAACAGCTCTCAACCCACCACACAGCGGTGCACCCTCACATAGTGTCGTGGTATATGAGGATCTCACTCATACATACATATACTCGGCAACTGGCTCATTACAATAGGAGAGGTGGAGAGCTCAGTCAATATACACTCGAGACTCAACAGCTCTCAAACCACCACACAGCGGTGCACCCTCACACAGTGTCGTGGTATATGAGGATCACACTCATACATACATATACACGGAAACTGGCTCATTACAATAGCAGAGGTGGAGAGTTCAGTCAATATGCACTCGAGACTCAACAGCTCTCAAACCACCACACAGCGGTGCACCCTCACACAGTGTCGTGGTATATGAGGATCACACTCATACATACATATACTTGGCAACTGGCTCATTACAATAGGAGAGGTGGAGAGCTCAGTCAATATACACTCGAGACTCAACAGCTCTCAAACCACCACACAGCGGTGCACCCTCACACAGTGTCGTGGTATATGAGGATCACACTCATACATACATATACTCGGCAACTGGCTCATTACAATAGCAGAGGTGGAGAGTTCAGTCAATATACACTTGAGACTCAACAGCTCTCAAACCACCACACAGCGGTGCACCCTCACACAGTGTCGTTGTATATGAGGATCACACTCATACATACATATACTCGGCAACTGGCTCATTACAATAGCAGAGGTGGAGAGTTCAGTCAATATACACTTGAGACTCAACAGCTCTCAAACCACCACACAGCGGTGCACCCTCACACAGTGTCGTTGTATATGAGGATCACACTCATACATACATATACTCGGCAACTGGCTCATTACAATAGCAGAGGTGGAGAGTTCAGTCAATATACACTTGAGACTCAACAGCTCTCAAACCACCACACAGCGGTGCACCCTCACACAGTGTCGTTGTATATGAGGATCACACTCATACATACATATACTCGGCAACTGGCTCATTACAATAGCAGAGGTGGAGAGTTCTGTCAATATACACTCGAGACTCAACAGCTCTCAAACCACCACACAGCGGTGCACCCTCACACAGTGTCGTTGTATATGAGGATCACACTCATACATACATATACTCGGCAACTGGCTCATTACAATAGCAGAGGTGGAGAGCTCAGTCAATATACACTCGAGACTCAACAGCTCTCAAACCACCACACAGCGGTGCACCCTCACACAGTGTCGTGGTATATGAGGATCACACTCATACATACATATACACGGCAACTGGCTCATTACAATAGGAGAGGTGGAGAGCTCAGTCAATATACACTCGAGACTCAACAGCTCTCAAACCACCACACAGCGGTGCACCCTCACACAGTGTCGTGGTATATGAGGATCACACTCATACATACATATACACGGAAACTGGCTCATTACAATAGCAGAGGTGGAGAGTTCAGTCAATATACACTTGAGACTCAACAGCTCTCAAACCACCACACAGCGGTGCACCCTCACACAGTGTCGTGGTATATGAGGATCACACTCATACATACATATACACGGAAACTGGCTCATTACAATAGCAGAGGTGGAGAGTTCAGTCAATATACACTCGAGACTCAACAGCTCTCAAACCACCACACAGCGGTGCACCCTCACACAGTGTCGTGGTATATGAGGATCACACTCATACATACATATACACGGAAACTGGCTCATTACAATAGCAGAGGTGGAGAGTTCAGTCAATATACACTCGAGACACAAAAGCTCTCAAACCACCTCACAGCGGAGCACCCTCACACAGTGTCGTGGTATATGAGGATCTCACTCATACATACATATACACGGCAACTTGCTCATTACAATAGCAGAGGTGGAGAGTTCAGTCAATATACACTCGAGACTCAACAGCTCTCAACCCACCACACAGCGGTGCACCCTCACACAGTGTCGTGGTATATGAGGATCTCACTCATACATACATATACACGGAAACTGGCTCATTACAATAGCAGAGGTGGAGAGTTCAGTCAATATACACTCGAGACTCAACAGCTCTCAAACCACCACACAGCGGTGCACCCTCACACAGTGTCGTGGTATATGAGGATCACACTCATACATACATATACACGGAAACTGGCTCATTACAATAGCAGAGGTGGAGAGTTCAGTCAATATACACTCGAGACTCAACAGCTCTCAAACCACCACACAGCGGTGCACCCTCACACAGTGTCGTGGTATATGAGGATCACACTCATACATACATATACACGGAAACTGGCTCATTACAATAGCAGAGGTGGAGAGTTCAGTCAATATACACTCGAGACTCAACAGCTCTCAACCCACCACACAGCGGTGCACCCTCACACAGTGTCGTGGTATATGAGGATCACACTCATACATACATATACACGGAAACTGGCTCAATACAATAGCAGAGGTGGAGAGTTCAGTCAATATACACTCGAGACTCAACAGCTCTCAACCCACCACACAGCGGTGCACCCTCACACAGTGTCGTGGTATATGAGGATCACACTCATACATACATATACACGGAAACTGGCTCATTACAATAGCAGAGGTGGAGAGTTCAGTCAATATACACTCGAGACTCAACAGCTCTCAAACCACCACACAGCGGTGCACCCTCACACAGTGTCGTGGTATATGAGGATCTCACTCATACATACATATACACGGCAACTGGCTCATTACAATAGCAGAGGTGGAGAGTTCAGTCAATATACACTCGAGACTCAACAGCTCTCAAACCACCACACAGCGGTGCACCCTCACACAGTGTCGTGGTATATGAGGATCTCACTCATACATACATATACACGGAAACTGGCTCATTACAATAGCAGAGGTGGAGAGTTCAGTCAATATACACTCGAGACTCAACAGCTCTCAAACCACCTCACAGCGGAGCACCCTCACACAGTGTCGTGGTATATGAGGATCTCACTCATACATACATATACTCGGCAACTGGCTCATTACAATAGCAGAGGTGGAGAGTTCAGTCAATATACACTCGAGACTCAACAGCTCTCAACCCACCACACAGCGGTGCACCCTCACACAGTGTCGTGGTATATGAGGATCACACTCATACATACATATACACGGAAAACTGGCTCATTACAATAGCAGAGGTGGAGAGTTCAGTCAATATACACTTGAGACTCAACAGCTCTCAAACCACCACACAGCGGTGCACCCTCACACAGTGTCGTTGTATATGAGGATCACACTCATACATACATATACTCGGCAACTGGCTCATTACAATAGCAGAGGTGGAGAGTTCAGTCAATATACACTTGAGACTCAACAGCTCTCAAACCACCACACAGCGGTGCACCCTCACACAGTGTCGTTGTATATGAGGATCACACTCATACATACATATACTCGGCAACTGGCTCATTACAATAGCAGAGGTGGAGAGTTCAGTCAATATACACTTGAGACTCAACAGCTCTCCAACCACCACACAGCGGTGCACCCTCACACAGTGTCGTTGTATATGAGGATCACACTCATACATACATATACTCGGCAACTGGCTCATTACAATAGCAGAGGTGGAGAGCTCAGTCAATATACACTCGAGACTCAACAGCTCTCAAACCACCACACAGCGGTGCACCCTCACACAGTGTCGTGGTATATGAGGATCACACTCATACATACATATACACGGCAACTGGCTCATTACAATAGGAGAGGTGGAGAGCTCAGTCAATATACACTCGAGACTCAACAGCTCTCAAACCACCACACAGCGGTGCACCCTCACACAGTGTCGTGGTATATGAGGATCACACTCATACATACATATACACGGAAACTGGCTCATTACAATAGCAGAGGTGGAGAAGTTCAGTCAATATACACTTGAGACTCAACAGCTCTCAAACCACCACACAGCGGTGCACCCTCACACAGTGTCGTGGTATATGAGGATCACACTCATACATACATATACACGGAAACTGGCTCATTACAATAGCAGAGGTGGAGAGTTCAGTCAATATACACTCGAGACTCAACAGCTCTCAAACCACCACACAGCGGTGCACCCTCACACAGTGTCGTGGTATATGAGGATCACACTCATACATACATATACACGGAAACTGGCTCATTACAATAGCAGAGGTGGAGAGTTCAGTCAATATACACTCGAGACACAAAAGCTCTCAAACCACCTCACAGCGGTGCACCCTCACACAGTGTCGTTGTATATGAGGATCTCACTCATACATACATATACACGGCAACTGGCTCATTACAATAGCAGAGGTGGAGAGTTCAGTCAATATACACTCGAGACTCAACAGCTCTCAACCCACCACACAGCGGTGCACCCTCACACAGTGTCGTGGTATATGAGGATCACACTCATACATACATATACACGGAAACTGGCTCATTACAATAGCAGAGGTGGAGAGTTCAGTCAATATACACTCGAGACTCAACAGCTCTCAAACCACCACACAGCGGTGCACCCTCACACAGTGTCGTGGTATATGAGGATCACACTCATACATACATATACACGGAAACTGGCTCATTACAATAGCAGAGGTGGAGAGTTCAGTCAATATACACTCGAGACTCAACAGCTCTCAAACCACCACACAGCGGTGCACCCTCACACAGTGTCGTGGTATATGAGGATCACACTCATACATACATATACACGGAAACTGGCTCATTACAATAGCAGAGGTGGAGAGTTCAGTCAATATACACTCGAGACTCAACAGCTCTCAACCCACCACACAGCGGTGCACCCTCACACAGTGTCGTGGTATATGAGGATCACACTCATACATACATATACACGGAAACTGGCTCATTACAATAGCAGAGGTGGAGAGTTAAGTCAATATACACTCGAGACTCTCAACAGCTCTCAACCCACCACACAGCGGTGCACCATCACACAGTGTCGTGGTATATGAGGATCTCACTCATACATACATATACACGGCAACTGGCTCATTACAATAGCAGAGGTGGAGAGTTCAGTCAATATACACTCGAGACTCAACAGCTCTCAAACCACCACACAGCGGTGCACCCTCACACAGTGTCGTGGTATATGAGGATCTCACTCATACATACATATACACGGAAACTGGCTCATTACAATAGCAGAGGTGGAGAGTTCAGTCAATATACACTCGAGACTCAACAGCTCTCAAACCACCTCACAGCGGAGCACCCTCACACAGTGTCGTGGTATATGAGGATCTCACTCATACATACATATACTCGGCAACTGGCTCATTACAATAGCAGAGGTGGAGAGTTCAGTCAATATACACTCGAGGACTCAACAGCTCTCAACCCACCACACAGCGGTGCACCCTCACACAGTGTCGTTGTATATGAGGATCACACTCATACATACATATACTCGGCAACTGGCTCATTACAATAGCAGAGGTGGAGAGTTCAGTCAATATACACTCGAGACTCAACAGCTCTCAACCCACCACACAGCGGTGCACCCTCACACAGTGTCGTGGTATATGAGGATCACACTCATACATACATATACACGGAAACTGGCTCATTACAATAGCAGAGGTGGAGAGTTCAGTCAATATACACTCGAGACTCAACAGCTCTCAACCCACCACACAGCGGTGCACCCTCACACAGTGTCGTGGTATATGAGGATCACACTCATACATACATATACACGGAAACTGGCTCATTACAATAGCAGAGGTGGAGAGTTCAGTCAATATACACTCGAGACTCAACAGCTCTCAACCCACCACACAGCGGTGCACCCTCACACAGTGTCGTGGTATATGAGGATCACACTCATACATACATATACACGGAAACTGGCTCATTACAATAGCAGAGGTGGAGAGTTCAGTCAATATACACTCGAGACTCAACAGCTCTCAAACCACCTCACAGCGGAGCACCCTCACACAGTGTCGTGGTATATGAGGATCTCACTCATACATACATATACACGGCAACTGGCTCATTACAATAGCAGAGGTGGAGAGTTCAGTCAATATACACTCGAGACTTAACAGCTCTCAAACCACCACACAGCGGTGCACCCTCACACAGTGTCGTGGTATATGAGGATCACACTCATACATACATATACACGGAAACTGGCTCATTACAATAGCAGAGGTGGAGAGTTCAGTCAATATACACTCGAGACTCAACAGCTCTCAAACCACCACACAGCGGTGCACCCTCACACAGTGTCGTGGTATATGAGGATCACACTCATACATACATATACACGGAAACTGGCTCATTACAATAGCAGAGGTGGAGAGTTCAGTCAATATACACTCGAGACTCAACAGCTCTCAAACCACCACACAGCGGTGCACCCTCACACAGTGTCGTGGTATATGAGGATCACACTCATACATACATATACACGGAAACTGGCTCATTACAATAGCAGAGGTGGAGAGTTCAGTCAATATACACTCGAGACTCAACAGCTCTCAAACCCACCACACAGCGGTGCACCCCTCACATAGTGTCGTGGTATATGAGGATCACACTCATACATACATATACACGGAAACTGGCTCATTACAATAGCAGAGGTGGAGAGTTCAGTCAATATACACTCGAGACTCAACAGCTCTCAAACCACCACACAGCGGTGCACCCTCACACAGTGTCGTGGTATATGAGGATCACACTCATACATACATATACTCGGCAACTGGCTCATTACAATAGCAGAGGTGGAGAGTTCAGTCAATATACACTCGAGACTCAACAGCTCTCAACCCACCACACAGCGGTGCACCCTCACATAGTGTCGTGGTATATGAGGATCACACTCATACATACATATACTCGGCAACTGGCTCATTACAATAGCAGAGGTGGAGAGTTCAGTCAATATACACTCGAGACTCAACAGCTCTCAACCCACCACACAGCGGTGCACCCTCACATAGTGTCGTGGTATATGAGGATCACACTCATACATACATATACTCGGCAACTGGCTCATTACAATAGGAGAGGTGGAGAGCTCAGTCAATATACACTCGAGACTCAACAGCTCTCAAACCACCACACAGCGGTGCACCCTCACACAGTGTCGTGGTATATGAGGATCACACTCATACATACATATACACGGAAACTGGCTCATTACAATAGCAGAGGTGGAGAGTTCAGTCAATATACACTCGAGACTCAACAGCTCTCAAACCACCACACAGCGGTGCACCCTCACACAGTGTCGTGGTATATGAGGATCACACTCATACATACATATACTTGGCAACTGGCTCATTACAATAGCAGAGATGGAGAGTTCAGTCAATATACACTCGAGACTCAACAGCTCTCAACCCACCACACAGCGGTGCACCCTCACACAGTGTCGTTGTATATGAGGATCACACTCATACATACATATACTCGGCAACTGGCTCATTACAATAGCAGAGGTGGAGAGTTCAGTCAATATACACTCGAGACTCAACAGCTCTCAAACCACCACACAGCGGTGCACCCTCACACAGTGTCGTGGTATATGAGGATCACACTCATACATACATATACACGGAAACTGGCTCATTACAATAGCAGAGGTGGAGAGTTCAGTCAATATACACTCGAGACACAACAGCTCTCAAACCACCTCACAGCGGAGCACCCTCACACAGTGTCCGTGGTATATGAGGATCTCACTCATACATACATATACACGGAAACTGGCTCATTACAATAGCAGAGGTGGAGAGTTCAGTCAATATACACTCGAGACACAACAGCTCTCAAACCACCTCACAGCGGAGCACCCTCACACAGTGTCGTGGTATATGAGGATCTCACTCATAACATACATATACACGCCAACTGGCTCATTACAATAGGAGAGGTGGAGAGCTCAGTCAATATACACTCGAGACTCAACAGCTCTCAAACCACCTCACAGCGGTGCACCCTCACACAGTGTCGTGGTATATGAGGATCACACTCATACATACATATACACGCCAACTGGCTCATTACAATAGGAGAGGTGGAGAGCTCAGTCAATATACACTCGAGACTCAACAGCTCTCAAACTACCTCACAGCGGTGCACCCTCACACAGTGTCGTGGTATATGAGGATCACATTCATACATACATATACACGGCAACTGGCTCATTACAATAGGAAAGGTGGAGAGCTCAGTCAATATACACTCAAGAGTCAACAGCTCTCAAACCACCACAAAGCGGTGCACCCTCACACAGTGTCGTGGTATATGAGGATCACACTCATACATACATATACACGCCAACTGGCTCATTACAATAGGAGAGGTGGAGAGCTCAGTCAATATACACTCGAGCCTCAACAGCTCTCAAACCACCACACAGCGGTGCACCCTCACACAGTGTCGTGGTATATGAGGATCACACTCATACATACATATACACGCCAACTGGCTCATTACAATAGGAGAGGTGGAGAGCTCAGTCAATATACACTCGAGACTCAACAGCTCTCAAACCACCACACAGCGGTGCACCCTCACCCAGTGTCGTGGTATATGAGGATCTCACACATACATACATTTACACGCCAACTGGCTCATTACAATAGGAGAGGTGGAGAGCTCAGTCAATATACACTCGAGACTCAACAGCTCTCAAACCACCACACAGCGGTGCACCCTCACACAGTGTCGTGGTATATGAGGATCACACTCATACATACATATACACGCCAACTGGCTCATTACAATAGGAGAGGTGGAGAGCTCAGTCAATATACACTCGAGACTCAACAGCTCTCAAACCACCACACAGCGGTGCACCCTCACACAGTGTCGTGGTATATGAGGATCTCACACATACATACATTTACACGCCAACTGGCTCATTACAATAGGAGAGGTGGAGAGCTCAGTCAATATACACTCGAGACTCAACAGCTCTCAAACCACCACACAGCGGTGCAACCTCACACGTGTCGTGGTATATGAGGATCTCACACATACATACATATACACGCCAACTGGCTTATTACAATAGGAGAGGTGGAGAGCTCAGTCAATATACACTCGAGACTCAACAGCTCTCAAACCACCACACAGCGGTGCACCCTCACACAGTGTCGTGGTATATGAGGATCTCACACATACATACATATACACGGCTACTGGCTCATTACAATAGGAGAGGTGGAGAGCTCAGTCAATATACACTCGAGACTCAACAGCTCTCAAACCACCACACAGCGGTGCACCCTCACACAGTGTCGTGGTATATGAGGATCACACACATACATACATATACACGGCAACTGGCTCATTACAATAGGAGAGGTGGAGAACTCAGTCAATATACACTCGAGACTCAACAGCTCTCAAACCACCACACAGCGGTGCACCCTCACACAGTGTCGTGGTATATGAGGATCACACACATACATACATATACACCGCAACTGGCTCATTACAATAGCAGAGGTGGAGAGCTCAGTCAATATACATTCGAGACTCAACATCTCTCAAACCACCACACAGCGGTGCACCCTCACACAGTGTCGTGGTATATGAGGATCACACTCATACATACATATACACGGCAACTGGCTCATTACAATAGCAGAGGTGGAGAGCTCAGTCAATATACATTCGAGACTCAACATCTCTCAAACCACCACACAGCGGTGCACCCGCACACAGTGTCATGGTATATGAGGATCACACTCATACATACATATACACGGCAACTGGCTCATTACAATAGCAGAGGTGGAGAGCTCAGTCAATATACACTCGAGACTCAACAGCTCTCAAACCACCACACAGCGGTGCACCCTCACACAGTGTCATGGTATATGAGGATCACACTCATACATACATATACACGGCAACTGGCTCATTACAATAGCAGAGGTGGAGAGCTCAGTCAATATACATTCGAGACTCAACAGCTCTCAAACCACCACACAGCGGTGCACCCTCACACAGTGTCGTGGTATATGAGGATCACACTCATACATACATATACACGGCAACTGGCTCATTACAATAGCAGAGGTGGAGAGCTCAGTCAATATACACTCGAGACTCAACAGCTCTCAAACCACCACACAGCGGTGCACCCTCACACAGTGTCGTGATATATGAGGATCTCACTCATACATACATATACACGGCAACTGGCTCATTACAATAGCAGAGGTGGAGAGCTCAGTCAATATACACTCGAGACTCAACAGCTTTCAAACCACCACACAGCGGTGCACCCTCACAAAGTGTCGTGGTATATGAGGATCACACTCATACATACATATACACGGCAACTGGCTCATTACAATAGCAGAGGTGGAGAGCTCAGTCAATATACACTCGAGACTCAACAGCTCTCAAACCACCACACAGCGGTGCACCCTCACACAGTGTCGTGGTATATGAGGATCACACTCATACATACATATACACGGCAACTGGCTCATTACAATAGGAGAGGTGGAGAGCTCAGTCAATATACACTCGAGACTCAACAGCTTTCAAACCACCACACAGCGGTGCACCCTCACACAGTGTCGTGGTATATGAGGATCACACTCATACATACATATACACGGCAACTGGCTCATTACAATAGGAGAGGTGGAGAGCTCAGTCAATATTCACTCGAGACTCAACAGCTCTCAAACCACCACACAGCGGTGCACCCTCACACAGTGTCATGGTATATGAGGATCACACTCATACATACATATACACGGCAACTGGCTCATTACAATAGGAGAGGTGGAGCTCAGTCAATATACACTCGAGACTCAACAGCTCTCAACCCACCACACAGCGGTGCACCCTCACACAGTGTCGTTTTATATGAGGACCACACTCATACATACATATACACGGCAACTGGCTCATTACAATAGGAGAGGTGGAGAGCTCAGTCAATATACACTCGAGACTCAACAGCTCTCAACCCACCACACAGCGGTGCACCCTCACACAGTGTCGTGGTATATGAGGACCACACTCATACATACATATACACGGCAACTGGCTCATTACAATAGGAGAGGTGGAGCTCAGTCAATATACACTCGAGACTCAACAGCTCTCAACCCACCACACAGCGGTGCACCCTCACACAGTGTCGTGGTATATGAGGACCACACTCATACATACATATACACGGCAACTGGCTCATTACAATAGGAGAGGTGGAGAGCTCAGTCAATATACACTCGAGACTCAACAGCTTTCAAACTACCACACAGCGGTGCACCCTCACACAGTGTCGTGGTATATGAGGATCACACTCATACATACATATACACGGCAACTGGCTCATTACAATAGCAGAGGTGGAGAGCTCAGTTAATATACACTCGAGACTCAACAGCTCTCAAACCACCACACAGCGGTGCACCCTCACACAGTGTCGTGGTATATGAGGATCACACTCATACATACATATACACGGCAACTGGCTCATTACAATAGGAGAGGTGGAGAGCTCAGTCAATATACACTCGAGACTCAACAGCTCTCAAACCACCACACAGCGGTGCACCCTCACACAGTGTCGTGGTATATGAGGATCTCACTCATACATACATATACACGGCAACTGGCTCATTACAATAGCAGAGGTGGAGAGCTCAGTCAATATACACTCGAGACTCAACAGCTCTCAAACCACCACACAGCGGTGCACCCTCACACAGTGTCGTGGTATATGAGGATCACACTCATACATGCATATACACGGCAACTGGCTCATTACAATAGCAGAGGTGGAGAGCTCAGTCAATATACACTCGAGACTCAACAGCTCTCAAACCACCACACAGCGGTGCACCCTCACACAGTGTCGTGGTATATGAGGATCTCACTCATACATACATATACACGGCAACTGGCTCATTACAATAGCAGAGGTGGAGAGCTCAGTCAATATACACTCGAGACTCAACAGCTTTCAAACCACCACACAGCGGTGCACCCTCACAAAGTGTCGTGGTATATGAGGATCACACTCATACATACATATACACGGCAACTGGCTCATTACAATAGCAGAGGTGGAGAGCTCAGTCAATATACACTCGAGACTCAACAGCTCTCAAACCACCACACAGCGGTGCACCCTCACACAGTGTCGTGGTATATGAGGATCACACTCATACATACATATACACGGCAACTGGCTCATTACAATAGCAGAGGTGGAGAGCTCAGTCAATATACACTCGAGACTCAACAGCTTTCAAACCACCACACAGCGGGTGCACCCTCACACAGTGTCGTGGTATATGAGGATCACACTCATACATACATATACACGGCAACTGGCTCATTACAATAGGAGAGGTGGAGAGCTCAGTCAATATACACTCGAGACTCAACAGCTCTCAAACCACCACACAGCGGTGCACCCTCACACAGTGTCATGGTATATGAGGATCACACTCATACATACATATACACGGCAACTGGCTCATTACAATAGGAGAGGTGGAGCTCAGTCAATATACACTCGAGACTCAACAGCTCTCAACCCACCACACAGCGGTGCACCCTCACACAGTGTCGTTTTATATGAGGACCACACTCATACATACATATACACGGCAACTGGCTCATTACAATAGGAGAGGTGGAGAGCTCAGTCAATATACACTCGAGACTCAACAGCTCTCAACCCACCACACAGCGGTGCACCCCTCACACAGTGTCGTGGTATATGAGGACCACACTCATACATACATATACACGGCAACTGGCTCATTACAATAGGAGAGGTGGAGCTCAGTCAATATACACTCGAGACTCAACAGCTCTCAACCCACCACACAGCGGTGCACCCTCACACAGTGTCGTGGTATATGAGGACCACACTCATACATACATATACACGGCAACTGGCTCATTACAATAGGAGAGGTGGAGAGCTCAGTCAATATACACTCGAGACTCAACAGCTTTCAAACTACCACACAGCGGTGCACCCTCACACAGTGGTCGTGGTATATGAGGATCACACTCATACATACATATACACGGCAACTGGCTCATTACAATAGCAGAGGTGGAGAGCTCAGTTAATATACACTCGAGACTCAACAGCTCTCAAACCACCACACAGCGGTGCACCCTCACACAGTGTCGTGGTATATGAGGACCACACTCATACATACATATACACGGCAACTGGCTCATTACAATAGGAGAGGTGGAGAGCTCAGTCAATATACACTCGAGACTCAACAGCTTTCAAACTACCACACAGCGGTGCACCCTCACACAGTGTCGTGGTATATGAGGATCACACTCATACATACATATACACGGGCAACTGGCTCATTACAATAGCAGAGGTGGAGAGCTCAGTTAATATACACTCGAGACTCAACAGCTTTCAAACTACCACACAGCGGTGCACCCTCACACAGTGTCATGGTATATGAGGATCACACTCATACATACATATACACGGCAACTGGCTCATTAAAATAGGAGAGGTGGAGAGCTCAGTCAATATACACTCGAGACTCAACAGCTCTCAAACCACCACACAGCGGTGCACCCTCACACAGTGTCGTGGTATATGAGGATCACACTCATACATACATATACACGGCAACTATCTCATTAGTATAGGAGAGGTGGAGAGCTCAGTCAATATACACTCGAGACTCTGTGACAGGGGTGGCCGAATAACAACTCGAAGTAAGCTACTAAATTAATATTTTATTACAACAACGACATTCATATTACAATGGTAAACAGAGATGAACAAAACATTTAAGTTACACGACATACAATTCGCGGTAGGTAATTCACAACGACCGAGAGCTAGTTACAAGTTAGGTTTGAATGATTTGAACCGGGGAAGGTGAAATCGTGAAATGACCGAGCTTTAACCGTTAACCCGTCCCGGGGCCGAAGCCCCGGGTGGTCGATATGTTAATTAATTTAAAGTTACTCGCGGTTCGTTGCGGACTGACGACTGACGATCGTCCAAAGACAACCTCTCTTGTGTCCACCACCTCTCCCCTCCAGGGAGGGGAAGGTGCTCACCGTCCGGTGCTGCCCCTAGCGGCTAAAATCAACATTACTGTCACTTATTGCGCAAGTCAGTCTGGTGTCCAGGCCATACGCTGAGACAACGTCAGCGCATTCCAGACACGCGCCGCTACAATAAACTAGGCCGGTCACCAGGGCATGCTTTGAGTCCCGCTGACGGTATCATATTCTGGAAGCCTAGTGCGCTACCTATTCCATTTGAGGTCAAAGCAATTTCAACATACCCGACCCTATATTTTACTAATAATAAACAGATTAAATCTAGTGACGGTAAAAAGGCTTATAATAGGGTGGGTGTAGATGCCTCATGGATTAATAGTATTTAAACGGTCTAGGGTTTTTTTTGGCCCGTCACATTCCTCACCCCCTTAGGACCATGCTGCCCCCAGCATGAGGTAACAGCACGAAGCAACTGGCGAAGTAGCGGCGCACCTGACAGCTCCCAACCTCCACAACAGAGTGTCCTTTTTTCCCTTGCTTCCAGCCAGCCAGGCTCAACACGGTGCCCTGGTTCAGTTTAGAATCCCTCCGATTTAAATACGAAAAGCAAAAAAAAACAAAAACAGAAAACAACGAAGAACAACGATTGGCTTCGAGCGTCGCCACCTTCCCCGTACATTCGTGTGTGATTAAGTAAGTACGGTTCATGCGTAAACCACTACAAATATACAATAATTTTTTTCAACCGTTCTAAATTGAAAACAAATGTACAAAATATTACCTTATTTTAACACATACAACTTCTATAAAATCTTCACATCGCAACGCTTCACATTACTCTAACATCTGGGAACACCTAAAAATCTCAACAATTCCTTAAGCCTAAAAATTCTTAACAGATCTCAACAAATTTTTTTAATCTAATAATTCCCATAATGAACACGACAAATGGTTTACAGCAAATTAAAATTCAACAAATAAAGAGCAAATGAATGAGTAAGTAACATCGAACAAGATCAAAAATAAACAACCATCAGAAAGTTACTCACACGGAGGGCACGTAGAGCAACTAGGGAGGATCAGAATATTACGAGCATAATTTAGCACCGGTGTTGCCAAGAGTAATATTTTTTCCGAATGGATTAGAACATGTTTTTATTAATGGATTCCCCTTAGTTTGACTCCACGTCCCTAACCTTAGCCTACACAACATCTACGGTATAATGCAATACATCCTTCCTTAAAACACACAAGACACCTAAGAATACATTACTTAACAGCCCTAAGGTTACAAATGGCGTCACAACGTTGAGGCCCACGGCATCGCCCAAAAAAAACACGCCACGATACATATGAAGTCACTAATATACATATTTACCTCTTAAACGGAAAGCTACACAAGTACACAAAACTACAAACTATCATCGACACAAGTTTACGAAATTACAAACAATAAAGACGACTCAGGGGGTCTAACAACCAGGGTTGAAGGTGCCGGCAAACCCTCAAACAAGGTATATTTGGCTTCTTAGTAGCCTCAGATTTATTTAAGCTAGGTGTCACCTAGTCCATATTTACGGATTGCTAAAATAATCTTGTCTGGTCCCAGGCCAAGGGTATGGTCCAGTAATATTAGTGTGGTTGGGAAGGACGGGTCAATTCAGGTAGTTAGTTGGACCGCAGCTGCTTACATTCCCATACTGCCTTGGTTCTTGGACCGAACGTAAAGAAGTTAAACTCACTTCTCCTTTGCCTTTGAAAAAAAACTAAATTGAAACTTTTATAATTTTCCTTTAATATTTACTTGGTTCTGAATAAACTTTCTTTTCAGACCCCATCGTCAAGTCAACGTAAATTAATATTTAAGAAAACAAAGAAAACACATCAAAACAATAAAATAAATTAGCCTAACACTAAACTTAATTCACAACGGAAGAACTAGCGATTAGTGGGGGAGGGGCCCCCAAATGTGTTTCGCAATGAACCGCGGAGCGAGTCTATAGCTTCTATAGACCCCTCTAGTCTATAGCTTTTTTTAGAAGAGAAAACGCACATCGCGTAGTTACTTTAAATCGCACAACAAGTCCCGTCACTTGCACCTTTATTGACACCATTCGGCTTTGGCGCAGGCCGAGCAGGGTCGTCGGAAGGCGTCCATAACCAAATCACTAATCCACATCGTCAGTTCAAAAGAATACTACTGATGCTACTTAATTTGTTTCCGGAAATAGTCTCTGGAGCTCCATTAATTCTTAACTGCGCAGGACTTACGCTACCCAGTGGGCTTGTAGTCGTAGCCAGCTAAACTCTGCAACCACTATGTTCCCCGGGGAAGGTTGCATCTCCACCTCGCGAGGCACATCTCGGCCAGCCGTTGAGTCGGTGGTCCGGCGGTGCGGCTACGCTCTCTGCGTTGTGTCGCGCTGACTCGGAGCCTCAAGACTGCTCTGCGTGTCCACCTGAACAGATACAAAAAAAGTGAACCCCCTTTTCGACGTCCTTAAAAATACAACAACCTCACAATTCATTCTCCATCACGCGAGCAATGTCTGGGGCGCAGGGGCATACTACGAACTGTACACCCCTTTGAGCACAGAGCAGCTCAATAGGCCTATTTCATCAGCGGTCCTCTCTCAACCAGGACATGTCCAAATACTAAGAGCAAGGTTACACCCATCTCCGCTCTGCGAGCTATGTCTGGGGTACAGGGCCTCTCACTCGCCCTAAACGCTCAGAGCAGCTAAATCTCACCAGGGACCGGACTCTCCATATCCGTCCCAACCACAGCCATGCCGCTCGCACAGGCTGGAATACTTCAACTGGGGACACCACACCCACACATGATCTACTTTATTTCACCGTGTCCCCCAGATCACAGAATCACAGGGGCTGCTGACAAGTCAGGCAGGCATCCTGTATTCACTATTGTCATAACCCCAAAATCAACCGGCAGCTCACACAATTCCTCCCACCCTCACTTCCCAACTAGGTGTTTCTGTTATTAATAAAAAGTACAAATCAACACGTAGGCTTATGCTTCATAGAAAAAAAAACTTTTTAGTCGAAACTGTAACTAAAAAAACTGACAAGTTTTACTATGGGGAATGGTGACTTAACTCGAATTGGTAGCCTACTTGCAAAAAAAAAACTGGTATTTATTATGAACTTCCACCCTGGAAACTAAAGAAACATTACTTCCCACTCCATCAATC